>VZSE01003463.1:0-11888 GCA_013398275.1 Promerops cafer | reverse complement strand
CTCCTGCCCGCCCCGCGCCGCCCGCCAGTCCAGGCTGCAGATCGTGTGCCGCCGCTCCATCGGGCCCCCGAGCCGGCCCTCCGGCCACGAGCCCCCCGCACGCTTCTCTGCGGGAAACGCCTCCGGCAAGCCGGCCGGGGCCGCCTCGGGGTGCGCCCCGGCGGGGACCGGGTCCACTCCCAGGCCTGGGGGGGCGGGGACAGACAGGGCGTCAGGGCGGGGGGCTGCGCTGCCCATCCTGCCTGGTCCCCAGCCCCTGCCCTGGCCTCCCTGTCCCACCAGCTCAGTGGGATGCAGAGGGATGGGGGTGTGGGATGGGGGTGTGGGAGCCCCAGTGGGTTGGGGACACCCCTCCGCGACTCTTTATGTGGGAGAGGGTGGGACAAACCGAGACAGGGACAGCGCGGGATTTTGCCGCCTGATAGGCTCTGACACCCATCACCCGCCGTGCTCCAGCCCCTCGTGTCCAGGGGACCACTCGGGGCCGGCTGTGCCTCGGCTGGTGGCCCCCGGCCGGACCCCCGCACCGGTTTTGAGGATGAGGAGGTGCAGGGCATCGTCGCGCAGGTAGGAGGCCGCTGCGATCTCGTGTGTGGGGATTCGCAGGATCAGCTCCTCGTTGTCGCGCCAGGTGAGCAGGAGGCAGCGCGCCGAGAGGCTGAGGATGCTGTCCTGCTCTGGCGTCGTCTGCAGCGGCAGCTCCTTCAGCTGCTGCACGGGCAGAGTGCGGGGGAGTGCGTGGGGCACCTGGCAGTGTGGGGTGCCCAGTGCCCACCCTCTGGGGAGTGGGGACCCCTCTTACCCTGGCCGTGTCCAGCAGCTGCAGCACCTCATCCCGGCTGGAGGGGTTCAGGGACGATGTCACCCATGTCAGATGACCTAAAAACTGGAGGGGAAAAAACTCAGGGCAGCTTGGGGGGGCTGGGGCAGGCACCCTCCCCCACCCCGCCCCATGGCCCCAAGGTCAGGACACATCTCCCTGGGGTTCAGGGAGACCCTGCAGCACCCTCCTCCTGCCTGGGTGTTTGCCTGGGCAGGGAGGGGACCCGGACCCTTCTGGACACTCTGTGCGTGGCTCTCAGCATAGTGTGGTGGCCTCATAACCCCACCCCAAGCAAGCAGTGACCCCGGGCACTTTTTTTACCTTCACCTCCTTCTCCACGTAGTCGTGCAGCAGGATCTGGGGGTCGATCAGGTAGTCGGGGGGGTAGAGGGGCACGGAGTGCAGCGGGCGCCGATAGACGCTGCTGCGGAGCGCTGCCCTCCGCGCAGCCTTCGGGAAAACCAGCCGCTTGATGGGCGACACGAAACCCTGGCAGGGGAACGGGCACGGAGACGGATCAGCACCGGGCACCCAACCCTGGCCCCCACACACGGGGTCCGTGGCACCCAGCACCTGCGGGGCGGGGCGCGTGGGGGGGGGCGCGGGCAAGAGCTGAGCACCTCTCTGCTGGCTCTTCGCACTATTTGGGTGGCTCCACTTCTCCCCACTCTGCTGGGGGTTATGAAGCCTCTCAAACCTGTGCATCTCGCCTGCTCCCACCCTCCTGCCAGCCCCCCGGACACCAGCCCCAGCCCCACGCACCTTCTTCCCCTTCTTGGCCTCGCTGTCCATGGCAGGACGCGGTGCTGCGGCCGCCCCCACTGCCCCGCTCGGCGCCGCGGCGCTTTCCTGTGTCGGAAACTCCACCAGGATAGCTGGGATGTGAGTTCCTGCCTCTCCTGGGGGGTGCTGGGACTGGGCTGGGCTGGGCTGGGCTGGCACTGAGACTGGGACTGGGACCGGGACCGGGACTGAGACTGGGACTGGGACCGGGACCGGGACTGGGACCGGGACCGGGACCGGGACTGGGACTGGGACCGGGACCGGGACTGGGACTGGGACTGGGATAGGGGCTGAGCTGTTACTTGGGCAGAAGCAGGGGCTGAAGTTGCCTGAGATAGGACTGGAGCAGGGACTTGGACTTGTGCTGGTGCTGGGACTGGGGCTGGGGTTGACACTTATTCCGAGACTGGGGCTGGGATTTGGGCAGACTGGGGTTGAAGGGGGCTGAGATGGGACTGGAGCAGGTGCTGGGACCAGAGCAGGTGCGGGTGCTGCCTGCAGGACTCTGCTATGGAGCAGCCCCTGCCCCTCGCTGCCGGGCTCTTTCCTGGGTCTGGGGCTGGTTCTGCTTCCCTATGACCCCACATCAACCCCGTCCTCATGGGGCAGCCCGGGGGGCTCCCAGCCCTCGCTGCCCACATCCTGTCCTGCTTACACAGGGCCCTGGCACTGAGAACGGCCCTGGCACTGGGAACAGCGCTGGCAGGAGCCCACACAGCTGCATCCAGCACCCCACAGCTGCCCATGGGGTCCAAACCCACCGTGAGTCTGGGGGCTGGCCGGGGGATCGCGGCCTCCGGCAGGGAGGAGGTTGGCCCGGCAGTGGCCATGTCCGGCAGCTTCCTGCCCAAGATGCTGCATCCTGCCTGTGCACCCCTTCCCTGCCGGCCACCACGCCAGGGCCACTGGCACCGGCCAGGGCCACCGACGCCAGGCAGGCAGCGCTGCTACAGCCATCCTGCTCTGCTAATGATGTCCCCGACAGTCCGGGAAGAGAGGTATCATCCTGCCCTGCTTTGGAGCCCCAGCTGTGAGCTGGAGGTGTCGACAAGGACAGGATCCCACAGGCAGGGCTTATTGAAATGAATTTAATATCTCATGTTGCAGCAAAATTAAAAATATACAAAAAGTTTGTGGTATACAAAAAAGTCTCGGGACGGACCCCGGCCTCCCGCTCCCCCCGCCCGCGCCGAGGGTCCCAGAGAAGAAGGTGGCACACAGAGTATTTACAGTACGTGACAGCAGCCGCCGGGTCCCAGCGCTGGGGGGTTCAGGGATGTGGCTGAGACCCCGCGGCAGCCCCTGCCAGAACGAACTTCCCTCACTCCCTGAAGCTGGAGCAGCCCTGCTGCCACCCCTGGGTGATACCCCCAGGGACCAGAACCCCGCCATCCCCAGTGGGAGCTCGAGCACCCCTGGAGCTGTGCCCATCCTGGCCCCCCGTTGTGCCCCCTTGTCATCCCAGCGGGCAGGCGCTGCCACCCTGGTGGGCGGGGGGGCCAGGGCGCTGAGTTTGGCTGCTGCTGTGGCACAGGCTGGGTGGAGGGCAGGGGGGTGGGCTGGGGCAGGAGTGAGACTGAGGGCTCCCCCCAAACCCCACACTTGGCCAGACTCCTCTGCCCAGAGCAGCCCAGGGCTGAGGGTACCGTGGCTTGAGTGCATAGAAAAGTGTCCCTCTGACCCACCAGCGTGGCCCTGGGGTCCCCACACAAACCCCGGCATGAAGGGCATGCCCAAATGGCCTCTCTGCCCTGGGGTGGGCAGGGGCAGGGGGAGCCCAGAGGAGCTGCCCCATGCTGGCACACAGTCCCCACGTGGCCCATCCCCAAATCTCTGTGAGCCGGACCCAGCGAGGAGCTGCCACCACCTGGGCACCGTCCAGGGGCTGCGGTGACACTGCTTGATGCCTGCAGCAGTGAGCCCCGGACCAGCCTGGCACCCCTGGCTGCTGCCCCCCACCTTCCCTGAGGAAAAGAGACCCCGCCCCAGAGCCGCCCCACGCCGGGGCTGCCCCAGCACGACCAGCACACTCAGCCGGGGGCTGCCGTGACGGCAGTAAAGGAGGGGTGCAGGTGGCAGGGGCCCAGCCCACTGCCCAGCCCCAGCCATGCTCTGCACCCTCCTCCTAAAGGGTTTCCAACGCTTCCAGTTAGCACCAGTTAGCACCAGTGAACCCTACAATGGCCAGCCCAGCCTGCTGTCACCCCAGCTACCAAGAAATGGGAAACTAAAGCAACGTGATGCCACCGCCACTGCCACTGCCACTGCCACTGCACACCCACCCACCCACCCCGGCCGTGTCACAGGGCCGGGCACCCACACTGGCCCTCAGGGACCCCACATCCCAGCTGTTCCCAGGTGCAGCTCTCCCATCCCACTCCTCCCATCCTCTAGTGCCTCACATGGTGTCCCATGGCACAGAGGGGCTCTCAGTGCTGCCCATGCTCCCCAGCCCGGGCAGGGCTTGGCACCGTGGCTTGGGGCAGCCAGAGGCCAGAACCCTGTGGAGCCATGGAGGGGGCACAGGGGATGCAGGGAAGGCACAGGGGCCGTGGGTGTGGGGGCAAGGGGCTGGGGCAGCGCAAGGCTGGGGGGTCCAACAGCTCCCCTGCCCTGCAAACCCCTGCCAGCCCCTGCACACACACACACACACACACACACACACACACACACACACACACACACACACACACACATATGCACACAACCCCCCCAGCCTGGGGGGCACAGGGTACATTCAGCACAGCCCCTCAGTAGGGGCCAGCGGATCTGGGCAGGACCAGGGACACATTCAAACCCGGAGCCCAAGCAGCCCCACTCCTCTGGGGAGGCAGGAGCAGACAGGGGCAGGTGGGGCAGGGGCTGGGGACAGGCAGGGGAGAGGCAGGGGGGACACAGGTTGAGGTCAGGGGAGGCAGGATCCCAGCTCCAGGCTTATACTGGGGAGCTGGAGAGGGGTGATGCTGATGAAGGAGTGAATGGAAATGCTCCCGGGTGGGAAGGGATGCCAGCCCAGGAGGGGAGAACGGCTGGGGGTGAATCCCACTTTGGGGAATCCGGGAACGCCGGCGGCCCCGCACATACCCCTCAGTGGTGCCAGCCAGGCCCTGCCACCCCCGGCCCCAGCGGAGGTAGAAAATGTCACACAAAATGTCACCATTCAGGTGAAAACAAACCCAATGAGATGAAGCAGTTCCTGTGGGGATGGGGGGGGAAGATGGTCTGCAGCCATCCTGACCGCAGCTGGGGACTCAGCTCCGAACCAGGGGTGCAAGGTTCGTGCCCGCCCACGATGGGCCCCCCCAGGCCAGGCTCTACATCCCACAGGATATTGGAGACCCCATGGAGCTGGGGACATGGCTCAACCCTGAGCCGGGGGGACTGAGGATGGATATGAAGAGGCTCACATAGGGTTGGTGTGACAGAGTGTGGGGGAAGTTGGGGACATGGGCGGGGACTGGATGGACCCCAGCTGTCCCTGCCCCAGCTCCCTGGGGGTCGCAAGCCCCATGCACACCCCAGTGCAGCCATGTTCCATCCCCACGGCTCTGCCGTGGCACAGGCACCTGTGTTCCCGTGTGCTGTCCACTGTGCCTCACCGTGCCCCTGGCAGCTGCCAGCCCCCGTGCCAGGGTGCTCCCGGTCCCCACCCTGCACCACTGATATGGGCCACAGCACCCACCGCCTGGGCTCAGGCACCGGTGAGGTATTTTGGCAAGGACGAGCCCTGGAGGGCGTGCGGGCGGCCGCCGTCGGGTGGGACGGGTCTGGGCTGCGGGAAGGCAGCGCGGGGAGGGGATAGCACCAAGAGACCTCCCCGGCCACCGCCCACGGGATGCTTGGCATGGCGACACGGCAGCGCCGGCAAACCCAAAGGAAGGCAAACAGCTGTGGAGACACAGGGTGGCCTGGGTGGCACCGGGGCTCCCGCCGCAGCCTCACGCCCCGCAGCCTACACGGTGGTCTCGTACTCCAGCACCTCCTGCGGGGCGCCGGGGGTGCGGTACTGCAGGCGGGGGGTGGTGGGTGACGCGTACTCCAGCGCCAGGATGGTTTTCCGCAGGCGCCGGTCGATGAAGTGGGCATCCCAGGCCGGGTACTTCTTCCTGGGCAGGTCAATGCGGATGACGGGCCGCTCTGTCCGCGGGGCGCGGGCGGCCGGCGCCGGCGGGGCACAGGGTCTCACCTGGAAGACGGGCACGCAGCTGTCCCGCTCTCCTGGCGCCCCGTCCCGCTCCCCCCCTGTAGTCCGCGGCAGCGAGCGCGGGGGGCTGGTGACGGCTTCCACGGGGGACCCTGGCACTGGGGGTGGCTCCTGCCGGAAGATGCAGCCCACGGAGCGGTGGCTGAAGATGGGGCCGTTGGGGTGCAAGAGGCAGTAGTAGATGAACATGAAGAAGATGCCGAGGGCGAAGCTGGAGCTAACCACGCAGACGAGGATTAAGGCGTTGAAGTCGGAGGTGGCCTCACGGTCATAGTACAGGAACCAGAGGATGGTGAGGGCGGCGTTCTCTGACAGCGTGATGATGTAGTAGATGCACATGCGGTAGCGGCTCCGTCCCTCCTTGACGTTGAACCAGCAGAAGATGTAGATGATGCCCACCACCATGTTGTAGATGATCTCCTCCCACTTGGACATGCAGAAATCCGTCTCGCCCTGGATGATCCAGAAGGTCATGATGCACCAGTGGGTGACGATGAAGATGCCGAAGTAGAGCTGGAACACGGAGGCGAAGAGGGCAAAGGCGATGGCACGAGCGGCGATGGTGAAGAGGTGCCAGAGGATCTGCACCACGGCACCCTTGTAGGACATGGGCATCTTGTCCTCCCTCGAATCCCGCAGCACCTTCTGGTAGGATGCGATCATCCAGGCCAGCGAGACCAGCGAGGCCGAGGCGGAGAGTCCTGTGGGGAGCGGCCATGAGAGCCCACAGAAGCCAGGGACCTCCCTCCCCCGACCCCATCCCCTGCAAGCGCTGTCCCTTACCCTGCAATGGCTCGATGCTGTTCTGCTGCACCATGATGCTGAGCTGCAGCACGAGCTGGGGTGCGCTCTTGAGGAAGGCCTCCAGCAGCCGCAGCATGCTGATGTCCGCGCTCTCGAACATCATCCGCCAGTAGAAGTGGCGGCGGCGGTGCTCAGCCTGCCACCGGCTCTGCAGCCCCAGGTACAGCGTGCGGAGGTACCTGTGCGAGGCAGGGGAAGGGTGAGATGAGCCATGCTGCCAGGTGAGCTCACCCCACTCTGCCCACACCAGGAATGCCCTGTGACCACTGCCAACCTGTTCCTGCTGATTTGAGACCATGGAAAGCTCCCCAGGCCGGGTGTGCCAGGAGCTGCAGGGCAGCAGCAATGACGAACGCATCCCTGTCCCAGGCCAGGGCTCCAATTTGGGAAGGGGCAGCTTGTGCAAAGCCAGCTCAGCACCCCAGAGCCCCAGGCCATCACCCCGCTGCCCGCATAGCCATACAGTGCCTACCCACCCATCACCCCAATCCTTAACCACCCATGCAGGGTCTGGCTTCCCCCAGCCAGGGATCCCATCCACAGCTCCACTTTCCAGCCACCCATGGATTCAGGCTGCCCCAGCCCAGCACCACATCCGGCTGCTTCTCAAAAGGGATATTTTGGTCCCAGCTGGCACAGAGCCCACCCTGCTTCCTCCTGCCCCGGCCAGGATGGAGGAACCAGCTGGTTGTGCCGTGCTGCCCACAGGAAGCTCCTGGCGCTCATGCCGGTGTTGCCTGGGCTCTTGGCAGGGCTGTGTGCACAGCCACACGCTGGCCCTGGCCATCTGGTCGTCGGCCGGGGGTCAGTGGAGGTGTGCGTGGCACCGACGCACGCCCGGCTGAGTCACCGCCACCAGGGACCCTCCCCACGGCACCGGGCCAGATCTGGCACCACACAAGGGGACACAGGGCTGGCCAGGCAGGGCTTCCCCAGGCAGCCCTGCCTGCACCACGGCCAGGGCTCTGCTGGCGAGGAGGAGAAGGGAGCCGGGTGAGGAGGAAAACAGGTGCAGCAGGAGGACATCAGGCCACAGATTCCTCCCAGAGAATAAAATCCCCTGGCACAGCAACGGCTTCTCCATCAGCTCCAGCATGTGCTGCCAGACAACTCCATCAGCCCAGAGCATGGGAGAAAGCCTGATCACAGCACTTTCGGCTCATCCGTCAGTAGGAGGAGGAAGGAGCCAGCCCTGCTCCTGCTGCAGGGACAGCAGAGTGCTCCCAACCCGGGGTGCACAGCCTGGAGAGGACAGTGAGGGCCATCAGCTGGGGCCACTGAGCCCTCAGGACACCCTGCTGCCATCTGCTCTGCCCTGCCAGCCCCACTCGCAGCCCTCACCGGCTTCTCCGTGCTGGTATCAAAGTGACGTTTTAACCTCCACCTCCAGGGCAGCACCTAATTTTAGCCTTTGCTGCAGCCTGTCCCTCACTGCTCGGGGTGGGGAGAGGCTGTGGCCACCTGGCTCCTGGCTCCTGGCGCAGATCTGCATCCCAGGGCCACCTGCTCACGGCAGCCAGGCCAGCGCTGCCATTGTGGCACCACCAGGACCACTGCCCCTCAGAAGGGCCCGGTGAGGGACCCTCCTCTCTGGTGGGGAGCAAACCGGTGGGCAGCCCAGGGATGGAAGGCACAGCATAGCAGGAAACAACAGCGGAAGCAATGTAGAGCCCTGGCTGCTGTCGGGCTTCACTGCTGTCCCAGGGTGCCCATGCATGAACCAGACTTGGGAGCTGGTGACCTCATCCTGTCCCTGTAATTAGTCCTGATAATGGGCCTCATCAGCGATCCCACTGTCCGTGGCACAGAGCAGCCCCCGCACGCACACTGCAGAGCCCCAGCCCTGCGTCCTGCACTGTTCAACAAGTGACCCGTGGCCTCCCCAGCTTTCAGCAAGGGCACAATTATCCCTCTGTCTGCCAGCTCCATAGGTCTCATTAAAACGAGATTTCATCTCCCATCAACTCTCCCGAATGAAATGTTGATTCTTATTTGTTCTGCATTTGATCATCCCGTGGTGTTTCAGCCCAGTGAGCGATCCTGGCGCTGCCAGCACGGCGGGCGCTCCCCAGCCCTGCGCCGCGGCAGCTGCACGGGAAACACAGAATCAATCACTCGAAAAAAAATCATTTAATTTTCAAAAAAACTGATGATGAGGCAGAAACCGACAGTGAGAGCTCTCAGGGCTAATTGCTCCCTCCTTTGTATTGCAAAGAGTGATCCAACAAAAACCCTGCAGCAGGAAGGTGGTGGCTTGGTTGGGCACTGGTTTTGTCAGAGCCCCACTACAGCTGGATTTGTCACCAGTGTCACTGTTTGCCCCCAGCTCCCAACTACTGAGCCCAGTTTTCAGGTGCTGGGAAAAATGAACGAGGAGAAAAGCTCAACACTGGTTACAAACAAATCCCCTAATCATCATCCTCAGATGGAAAAGGACAAGGGACCCTCTGGTCCCAGAGTGAGCAATAGGAAGTGTGATTTTCCTAGAAGATAATTTGGGATCTCATCCCTTAATCCTGTATTTAAACAAGGAGAAAATTGCTTCTCTGTTACAGTCATTTTAATCCCTTACACATCCTACCAAGTCAGGTCATCAGGGAGAGCTGCACATGTGCCCACATCACTGCACTCACTGTGTCCCACCAGCCCCACACCCCAAGATGCCCTGGCTACCCGAGGCAGATGGGAGTACCTGAGGGCACCTGTGCTCAGGGAAAAGCTTTGTCTGGCCCTAAAACCCCCTTGTCCTTTGCACCAGGGCCAGGTGGGGACTGCCAGCACTGGGTGCTGCAGCAGGACAAGCTGACACCCCAAAGCTGGGTGTTCCCAGGGCTGGGAGGGGTCCTGCCCCTACACAGACAGAGCAAAGCTCTAGGGAGCAGAGTGGTGGGGAAACCTGCAGGTCCCAGCTCTGCCACCCCTCATGAGACTGCCCAGGATGACCTTGCCCTCCTGAACTGCTACCAGACTGGCACCAGGACTGAGGGGTGGCACTGGGTTCCCAAGCCAGCAGAGGATGGGGGTACACAGGCTGATGGGGGCTTTCAGGAAGAGAAGGAACCACCGGTCTGGCCCCAGTGACCCCAGGCAGCCAAACCATGTGTGACCCTGGGTGAACACAGGCACAGGCACAGACAGGGCTGTCCCCAGCCCAGTGGGACCTGTGGCCCACCCTGGCCCGCTGCCAGCCCATGAAGGTGGAGCGGACCCTGCCATACTTCCAGGCAGGAGGCACAATGGCATGAGCAGCATCCCTGCCCTGCAGAGCTGCTTTGGTGAAGAAGCTGGGGACTTTATGAGTGGACAACAATTCCTGAGCTGCAAAACCATCCAAGCATGGCCCACAAGCACAGTGGTGGTGTGGGACCAGCTGGGGACAGGCCCATGCTGCTGCTGATTACACGGGGACACGGTCATGCCACCAGCAGCATCTCTGGAGACCACCCATGATGGAGTTTGTGCATGTGCACCATGAACATACCAGTGACAACTAATTTCAACAGCTTTAATTAGGGATAACCACGGAGCCAGTGCTCAGAGCTGCTTTTGCAGGTGGGAAGCAGCTTTCTTTTTTGGGATTTGGGGTCTTTATCACAGGTGTGGCTCAGGGCTGTGCAGTGAGGTTGGTAGAGGTGACATTTGCAGAGGTGAGGGAGGAGGCAGGTAAATCAGGGAGGGGGAGATGTATGGCAAGGGGCACAGTGCTCTGACCAGGGAAAATCCTTTCTTTCACCTGCAGCATTTATCCAACACTCCTCTAACTGCCACATCCTCCTGCACCGGATCCAAGCCCACTAATGGGTTTAACAAACTGCATTTAACTGGTCACCCCAACTAATCCCAAATCCAGAGATTAGAAAGAGTCTCAGCTGCTGCTTGAGACCAACATGTCCTGGAGGGTGAGTGCTGAGAGTTACTGCTTTAATTGGCTTAGGAGTCTCCATGGCGCAGCCGATCCAAGAACGGGACTGACACCCCCAGGAGCAAAGCCCCCGGCTGCGGCTCAGCTCCAGCTTGGGCCGGGATCAGGTGTGCTGGGCTCACACCAGCTGCAGGCAGGGCCAGAGTGCTCCTGTACTCTCCCTCACCAGCTCCCCTGACACACTGAAGCAGGTTTTGCACCCACCCTGCAGCCAGAGTACCCTGAGAGCGGCCCCGTTGTCAGGGGAATCAGGGAGGGCAGGTGTGCTGAGCACGGCACACAGTGCACTGTCAAACAAAGTTAAACACCCCAGAGCATCCCAGAAGGAGCAGCAGAGGAATGAACATGCAGACACCAACAAGGAACGAGCAAAGAGCCTCTACTACAGCACTCGGGGGGGAAACAGGATGGAAATCCGAGCGGGGAGTGCTGCTGGCTCCACGCATTGTTCCGGGCATTTGCCTTTGTCTGCCCTCCCGGCACCAGCTCCTCGAGAGCCGCTCGGCGCCAGCGCCCGGCTCTTCCCCAGCGTGTGGGGTTGGAGCTGGGAGGGCGCAGGGCACAGCAGAGGAAGGTGCCAAGAAAACATCACCTTGTGCATCTGGGGGGTCTGCAGAGAGGCGGATGAAGGGCCTTGAGCTGCCCCAGCCTGTCTGTCTGCTGCTTGCCCTGCCCACGCCACCAGCCTGTCCCCAGGACTGGGATGGGGCAGCAGCAGAGCCTGGACAGGCTGGGAATGACCAGTACCTCCTTGCCCACCACCCCACAAATACAGCAAGATCAGGACAGGAGCCTCGAGGTGTTCAGAGCCCAACAGAATCACTTCAAACCACCAGGAGCACACTGCCATGGCCAGGCACGTCCCCACCAGGCCCAGCATCACCTGGCAGCAGGGATGGTAGGGCTGTGGCATCGAGCTGGGCTGCGGCTCCTCACCCACACCCACACCTCCTACCCACACCCACAGCTGCTACCCACACCCCCTTGTGCCCACGGCTGGGGGCTCTTCTCCATCACCCATCTTTCTGAGGCTGCAGAGAGATTGATCCTTGTGCCTCCCCCAGCTGCCTGGGCCCCTGCTTCACCTCTCCATCCCTACCCACTTCCCCCATGCCCTGCCAACCCCTCCTGAAGTCTCCATGCTGTTATCCCCACCCATGTCCCTGCTGCACTGTGCCGCTCCCACAAGGCCCCGCCTGGCTCCATGACCCCCCTGTCCCCCTCTCCCCCCATACCTCCAGACCTGCCCAAGCTGCAGCAGGTGGATCAGGCCCTGCAGCAGCCCCATCCCAGCCCCCTGTACCCTCACCCCCAGGTACCCTCGTGCCTCCAGACCTGCCCCAGCTGCAGCA
>VZSE01003462.1:1309898-1360618 GCA_013398275.1 Promerops cafer | reverse complement strand
CCTGAGCCAATGAAAAACAATGACAGACAAATCCTCCCAATCTAGAGGATTCCATTCGTGACACCCCACCCCACCCCACCATGCTTCGTACTGCTTTTTTCCCTGGTAAACAGGAGGAAAACCAGCCATGGTTCTGTTGTATGTCCCTTTATAATTCCACCCGAAGCTGTACCCACCCAGGAATGATGTGCCTGGAATAGAATAACAACCTAAAAGCCCCCAGATGGCTGCAGGCTCCTCCTTCATCAAGGAAACTGAAAAAATTAACTCTGTCTGAGCAGAAACTAGGATATATCTCTGCACTTTTTGTGCTCTTAAGAGAAGAAATGCTCAGATAAATGATGCAGAATTTTTAAACGGCACAGCTGGACCATTAGGATTAAACCAGAGTCTGAAATCTGCATTTTTCCAGATTCCAAAGGTATTCAGACTAGGGGGTTTGGTTAAAGGTCCATTAATTAAGCTGCATGGTAAACTTTGCAACCCCACAACATTTCAATGAAACAGAATACAACTTTATATAGGAGACTTCTTTTTAATACATTGTGCAAGTATTCAGCTGGCTTAAGATCTCTGTGGTTCTTATTGATTGGTTTTATTATTAATTTTTTACAGAGATGTTTTTCTTTAGAGAAGTTGCATGCTAACACTCAGGTTATTTAATACTTTATGGACCTGATCCAAAAATTTGACAAAAATAGACATCATTCTGAAAAGAATTAACGTAGAAGGTGGGAAAGGAAATCATCTTTGGGAAAATCAGTCTTCACTTATGCTTCTGTCATATTTTACAAGTTGTTCATAACAGTTGTTAGTAAACTGAAAGCTACAATTAAAAGTGGGAATGAGAACTATAGTATTAGGGATGACCCCAAATTAAAAAAATATATGTTGAAATATTTGTCTACCTTGTGGCAACAGCTTCTATAAATAAGAGCACATTATGCTCTGGACTATGCAATGCAGAGTAGAGGCTTCAAAGACAGATGCCATATTATTAATTAATGTGCTCATTTCATCACCATTTGATAGGAATATAGGATATTACAGAATTTGTTCTATGGAACACAGATATTCTCTTGCTTAAAATGCTGAGAACACCATAAGAACAATTTTTATAGTAACATTTTAGAGCTGTATATTAGTGGATTAAATACATAAATTGCTTTTCTGTAGTGCTTATAAATTTTAAAGTTATAAAATTAAGATTACATAATCCTTATTTTTGCAGTTCACTAATATTTAGTTTCAAGTGATTTGCATGCTACAATATATCTTTATACAAAAAGTAGTGGAAGCTATTTCAGTAAAATTTCTTAACTAGGCCACCCAGGAAAGACAGGTTAATTGTACTCTTAGTTTCGCCAATCAACATTTTTAATTAACTTTTAGATCTCTGTACCTAACTGATATGGTGCAAACTAAAGCATCCATTAAAAGAATTTTTGCTCATTGCATTTATACATTTGTGTTTGTTTGTATGCTTGTGTCACCTGTGTTCTATAATAGCATGTGTCATTTAATCTCAAAAGTGCAAACAAATCAAGCAAAGACCAAACAGAGGAAACAGAATAACTTACTAGGAAAAGTGCATGTTAAACACATAGTAATGAAATTCAATTACCAAAAAACCCCAACAAACCCACATCCAAAAACACCCCAAACAAACAAAGAAAACAAAGGCTTATTGATAGATAACATTAAATGGTTTTGATGCACTCAGTACAGTTCTAGTGAAAGCACAGTTGCAAGTTCAATCTTCTGCTGACGCTAGGGAATTAGATTGATCTGCATTTGTTGAGTTTCTGACACTGGAATTTTAAAGGAGCTGGTGAGATGCTGAGCTGCACTCAGAGCATGGATCTTAACCCCTATTAAGGCATAATTTCTGGGAAAAGTTCTCAATGCCATTTTGACAGAAGTGGCACAGCAATTTGGTTTTGTTGCAGACATCAAACCAATAATCCTACAGTATTAAAACTGGTGTCGCATGATGTTTAAACCATTAAATAGCTTAACAATGAAGANCCCTGGTAAACAGGAGGAAAACCAGCCATGGTTCTGTTGTATGTCCCTTTATAATTCCACCCGAAGCTGTACCCACCCAGGAATGATGTGCCTGGAATAGAATAACAACCTAAAAGCCCCCAGATGGCTGCAGGCTCCTCCTTCATCAAGGAAACTGAAAAAATTAACTCTGTCTGAGCAGAAACTAGGATATATCTCTGCACTTTTTGTGCTCTTAAGAGAAGAAATGCTCAGATAAATGGTGCAGAATTTTTTAAACAGCACAGCTGAACCATTAGGATTCAACCAGAGTCTGAAATCTGCATTTTTCCAGATTCCAAAGGTATTCAGACTAGGGGGTTTGGTTAAAGGTCCATTAATTAAGCTGCATGGTAAACTTTGCAACCCCACAACATTTCAATGAAACAGAATACCACTTTATATAGGAGACTTCTTTTTAATACATTGTGCAAGTATTCAGCTGGCTTAAGATCTCTGTGGTTCTTATTGATTGGTTTTATTATTAATTTTTTACAGAGATGTTTTTCTTTAGAGAAGTTGCATGCTAACACTCAGGTTATTTAATACTTTACGGACCTGATCCAAAAATTTGACAAAAATAGACATCATTCTGAAAAGAATTAACGTAGAAGGTGGGAAAGGAAATCATCTTTGGGAAAATCAGTCTTCACTTATGCTTCTGTCATATTTTACAAGTTGTTCATAACAGTTTTAGTAAACCAAAAGCTACAATTAAAAGCGGGAATGAGAACTATAGTATTAGGGATGACCCCAAATTAAAAAAATATATGTTGAAATATTTGTCTACCTTGTGGCAACAGCTTCTATAAATAAGAGCACATTATGCTCTGGACTATGCAATGCAGAGTAGAGGCTTCAAAGACAGATGCCATATTATTAATTAATGTGCTCATTTCATCACCATTTGATAGGAATATAGGATATTACAGAATTTGTTCTATGGAACACAGATATTCTCTTGCTTAAAATGCTGAGAACACCATAAGAACAGTTTTTATAGTAACATTTTAGAGCTGTATATTAGTGGATTAAATACATAAATTGCTTTTCTGTAGTGCTTATAAATTTTAAAGTTATAAAATTAAGATTACATAATCCTTATTTTTGCAGTTCACTAATATTTAGTTTCAAGTGATTTGCATGCTACAATATATCTTTATGCAAAAAGTAGTGGAAGCTATTTCAGTAAAATTTCTTAACTAGGCCACCCAGGAAAGACAGGTTAATTGTAACTCTTAGTTTCGCCAATCAACATTTTTAATTAACTTTTAGATCTCTGTACCTAATTGATATGGTGCAAACTAAAGCATCCATTAAAAGAATTTTTGCTCATTGCATTTATACATTTGTGTTTGTTTGTATGCTTGTGTCACCTGTGTTCTATAATAGCATGTGTCATTTAATCTCAAAAGTGCAAACAAATCAAGCAAAGACCAAACAGAGGAAACAGAATAACTTACTAGGAAAAGTGCATGTTAAACACATAGTAATGAAATTCAATTACCAAAAAACCCCAACAAACCCACATCCAAAAACACCCCAAACAAACAAAGAAAACAAAGGCCCATTGATAGATAACATTAAATGGTTTTGATGCACTCAGTACAGTTCTAGTGAAAGCACAGTTGCAAGTTCAATCTTCTGCTGACGCTAGGGAATTAGATTGATCTGCATTTGTTGAGTTTCTGACACTGGAATTTTAAAGGAGCTGGTGAGATGCTGAGCTGCACTCAGAGCATGGATCTTAACCCCTATTAAGGCATAATTTCTGGGAAAAGTTCTCAATGCCATTTTGACAGAAGTGGCACAGCAATTTGGTTTTGTTGCAGACATCAAACCAATAATCCTACAGTATTAAAACTGGTGTCGCATGATGTTTAAACCATTAAATAGCTTAACAATGAAGAAAAAATTATTTATCCAAATTACGTACCTACTCTCCATGGCAATCCTGAAACTCTGTTTTAGGGGTTTGCATACTGGCATGATAATCATAATCTAGCTGTATTAGCACCTAAAATTAGTTTCACTAGTCTCCAGAGCATAAAAAAATCCTCTATTGATCCATTCACAAACTGTTTAAAAGAACAGTAATAGCAGTACATCAACTTTAATAATCAGTTCAATACAGCAGTCAGTATAGATAGCAATACAGTCTTATTTCTCTATTCCCAGATAAAAAGGAGCATTAATGAAAACACATACCACCAGGTGTTAAATCCATTCATTTAGTGTCCTGCTCTAAGATGGCTCATAATCACATTACAACCATCTATTTATTCACATCTCTATTCATTTAAACTTTCTTACCATATTACAAGAGATAAAAGAGGTAGAAAATAACAAGAAGTTTCACTGTTTATAAAAAAATTACTCTTGTATTATCCATGAAGAGTATGATTTTCAAAATTCTATGGTTGTTATCCTACCTTTTTTTGTTTCTACATTTCAATTTAAGTAGAGATTTTTTTTTATTATTTTTATTTTTTAATTTTTAGGGAGTAAAAGAAACAACTCTGGCCTCTGGTAAGGGGTAATTTTGTAATTATTCAGTTCTAGTGACTTTTTCACATAATCTGTCAGGACAGACTTAACTTGTGCTTTGCAATGTGTATAAAAAAGTAGGTGTAATACACAGATGTTATTGGATGACCAAGGATAGACTTAGAGTTCCAAGGTGAATATAAGGGTGCACAGTCTGAGTTCACTGGGGGCTGAGTTCTGCAAGTGAATTACAGTGGTTATAAGCCCCCAGCATTGCCAAGGCATGTGCAGTATAATGGATGTAATTGATGGATGTAGTTCCTTGCAGAGGTAATTATTGGATTAGAATCTAGAAGCACAGGAAACCGTTGCTTTTCTATATGATACTGGGGAATTGAATTCTGCTCCAGTGCTCTCGTTCTGCTCACAACTGTAGCAAAGAAGTAACACTGTAGCAATTGGTCATGAGTAATACCAAACTGCTGCTTTTCACTGATAAAATCATTTGTTAACATATGCAAAACACACAGTTACTCTCACAGGTAGTATCTTGTATGGTCAGAAGCACTTTATGAGAAGTTGTTAATGGAAATTTTAGGGTTTTGTTTTAAGCAACCTATTGATCAGTTAAAGAACAAAGTAATGCAAGTGTTCTTCTGAGCAGCATAAACATCATCAATAACTGGCAAACCAACAGTTTCTACTATTAAAATATTAAACAACCTGTTGCTATATATTTGGCAAGGTCCAATTCTACTCTAATCATCTGATTTAAAGTGCCTCTTATTATTGACAATTTCTTGGGTTTTTTTTACTGTCTTTTCATCTAAGTATGAAAATAGAAGTATTCCAAATTAAACAGGTAAAAATTAGGAAGAAAGCAAATGGTCACTATGAAGCATGTGGGGAATCCACTGGTCCTATGATATGTGTTCAAAACATCAAGCTAAGATAGAAAAGAATTAGTGTTCTGACATGGGAAACAGAAAATTAATTGCTCAAAGGAGAATAATAAGTATTACTGAGATTATTTATATCTCAATGGCTCTTCATTTGTAGATTTCTGCATGAAGAGATCACATTCATGGATGGTTCATGTTTCCACTATCTTCTAAAACATATCCCGTGTAGGTATAGTTCACTATATTGTTATTGTCTAGAAATAGTTATGGGGTGCAATCTTCTTGAAATCTTGGCTTTTCAGAATTTCATGTTTCGCACTCACTAGTTCTGAAAGTTAGTTTTGAACTTAGAATACAAACTTTGAAAAGGCAGAAGCTAAAAAAAAGATGGAGAAAATATTCCATGGTAAGCAGTGATTATATGTGGTTTTATTTTGTTAATATTATTCTCAATGAATACTAAACATGAAAAAGCTAGGCAGGCTTCACCTGCCTCACACTGCATTCTCTTTGAAGACTCAGTATCTAGGTTTTCTTACCAGTACTTGCTTTACCCTTAGATTTTTTAATGTCAAAATGTAATTACATGTAAGGGTTATACATATGCATCATGTATAATTTCTTTTTTATGTCATATGCATTCAACATCTTTATCCTTTTTACTATTCTGCTCATTTCTAATGGAAAAAAAAATGTTTAACATTTCAGCTATATTTTTAATTCTGGGCGAAACGAGAAGTCAACAGAAAGGTTTTAGAACTCTGCAGTAGGAGATCAAAAGCTCTTTAAAGAGTATCACCTAAGAGAGAATTTACTCTGAAGGCAAGATAGTATTCTAAATTGCATGAGGGCTTGGCTGGGGTGTCAATCAGACATGGCAATAGTTTGGAAATGAGCTACTCTCTAAAGGGAAACTAGTTAAAAATCCAAAGATACAGAAAGGTTTAGGGGAAAAATCTGTCTTGAGAGAGTGAGAGTGTCAGCAGTAATAGGGAAAGTAGAGATGTCATACAGGCTCTCCAGCTATCTGGAGCAGAGAAGCAGAAATTCCCCATGAGTGAGGGAGAGCCAGGAGCTGTTAGAGACCCTGGCATGGGCAGTGGCCCCGCTGATGGGGCACAGTCGCACAGCAGCAAAGGGAGGCTTGTGTGGAAATACGTTGTGCTGGTTGTCCTGTAATTATCTATCAAAGGGAATTGGAGACAGGATGGAACCAGGAAGCCCACTGAGTGCAGCAGTAGACAGGACTAGAGATGAAGATAACTAGAGCATGGCTCAAGACAGGTCTGCCAAGGCCTACGCTGAAATGGGGGCCCTGATCCCATGAGCAAGGGACTCAATGGCCAGGGCCATTAAGTCCTGTTAGTACCCTCAGCGTCCCTACAGCAGCTGCAGAATTTCCTTGGCAGGGGCATGTATTCAGAAGATTTTTTTACATTTTTTTTCTGTAGTTTCCTTGTGAGGTTCCTTTTATTTTTGCAATTAAGAGCATTTCAAAGCATTGATAAAAATTATGAAGAGTATGTATCACGAATTTCCCGAAACTCTTCATAGATTCCTGTACTTTATCATAGACTTCCATCTCTGCCCTATCTAGAGCTGCAGTAGAAGAAGTGCTACTGCCATGACACTCAAACCATATCACAGAATCAAAGAATCACAGAATGGCTGAGGTTGGAAGAGGACTTTGGAGGTCATCTTGTCCTCAACACCCATGCTCAAGCAAGACCACCTAGGGATGGTTGTCCAAGACTAGGTCTCCAAGGACAGAGGCTCTACACCTCTCCTTTACACCCTCCCATAAGGTATTTGTAGATATTGGTAAGATCCCTGATGAACATTCTCTTCTCCAGCCTCTCTTAGTCCTTTCCTCATAGGAGAGATGTCTCCAGCTCTGGAGTCCCCAGTACAGGGGAGACACAGACATTTTGGAGAAGTTTCAGAGGAGACATCAAAAATGATCAGAGGAAGGGATCCTCTCCCGTGAGCAAAGGCTGACAGAGCTGGGATTACTCTGCCTGGAGAAGAGAAGGTTCCAGGCAGAGTTCCTTATTGAGGTTTTTTTGATAGTTAAAGAGGGCTTATAAGAAATGTGGAGACAGACTGTTTAGCAGGGTCTGTAGTGATTAGACGAGGCATAAGAGTCTGGACAAGGGATAAAGGATTGTTGATTCAGACTAGACATAAGAAAAAATTGGTCATGGAAGGTAGTGAAACTCTGGTAAAAGTTAAGTGAGGCTGTAGATGACTCATGTCTGGATAGGTGACGTTCGGCAGGGTTTTGAGCAACTTCATCTAGTTCTCTGTGATCATTGCAAGGGTGTTGAAATAGATGACTTTTAAAAGTCCCTTTCATGTCAAACGATTCTGTGATCCTGCTGAGGTCTTTGTGGGTGATAGCATGACTTTCTGGTGTATCAGCGACTCTTCATTTTGTGCAACCTGCAAATTTGCTGAAGGCACACCATCATACAAATCATTAATGAATGTGTTAAACAAGACTGAAGCTAGTATGGACCCCTGGGGTACAAGTGCAGTTACTGACCACCAACCAGACTTTACACTGCTGACCTCTGCTCTCCGGGTCCAGCCATTCAGGCATATCTTCCTTGCTCCAGACTTTTCCTCTGTTTTCTGGGTCCTCAGAATTCTGGAAATGGGTCTTACAAAACTGAACTGAAAAAGACACGTCAGTGTTTTCTGTCATTTTAAACTGGGTACCTCATTCAGCAGTGGATCAACTTTTTCCCTAGTCTGTTACTTGCATCATTACAGAAGCATTTTCTTCCTTCAACATCCTCTGTGACATTCAACTCTGTGTGGGCTATGACTTCCCTAAGCATGTCTCTATATTATCAGACAGTGTCTATATTCCCAGTTACTTGCATCCACCTTCTAGTCTAAGTTTTGCCAGAAAATCCTTTTTTGTCTTTGTCAGTCTTCTGCGGTTTTTGTCTGACTTCTTGGTTGTTGGGTTGGGTTGTTCATTAGCTGGAGCAGGTGATTCTTTGAATGTCAAACAGCTTCCTTGTATCCCTTTTCCCTCCAGAGACTTATGCCATAAAACTTTTTCTAGCAGATCTCTGAAGAGAACAAAGTCAGTTCTTCTGAAATCTAACACCGAGATCTTGCTTTTTGCCCTTCTCCATCCTCTCAGGGTTCTGAACTCCATATCTCACGGTCGCTATAGCCAGGGACAGAAAGGCATATGATCACAGTGAGGGTCGAGAGACCAAGGAGGGTATTTTATTTGACCAAAGCATATGGATAGAATAACAGCAGACAACTTTTGAAGAACTACAGATAAAGTCCTGTATAGAGCACAATTTAAAATTAGCTCACACATTTGGCCTACAATTAACAAGGGAAGAAGCTCATTATGTTCTGATCCCAATCTGTGGTATGTGTCTTATATGCAAAAGCTTGGGGCTTTTGCCATTGCATTTTTTGGTTTTGTTCAGGTTGTTTGGATTTTGTATTTTGTTTTTTGGTGAGTGGTTTTGGTTAGGGTTTTTTTTTGCTTTGTTGTTTGGGTTTTTTTTTTTGTGTGTGGTTTATGTTTGGTTGAGGTTTTTTTTTTTTTGTGGGATAGGCTGGTTGATTGGTTGATGTTTTTATTTTTTAGGTGGCAAAATACATTTTCTTCTTGTTTTGCAAAGGTATTTCAGAGATGAACTCTGCAGCATTTCTAAAGTTCTTTGTTCATTTGAGATCAAAGATCACCTTTAAGTGCAAGTATCAATCATTGAAAAGAAATTTAGGAACTGATAAATATTGGGGTGCCTTTTTGTTCTAATTCAGCTGAAATGTCAGCAACTTTCTGATACCAGAGTACATTTTCTCAAAATTCATTCAGAGTTTAAAGAATACATCAGGGCAGACCTGCTGCAGATGAAAACTGCAACTTTAGCTTTATTTCACACCCTGTGAGCGTTTCCACTTCATCCAACTCATGTTCTTACAGGGCAGATCGCATTCTATGGTTTAAACAGTGATTTACTAGAGACAAAAGAAATTATTGTAGCAAATATAGTCTTTAGTCTTGAAATTCTGATAAATGTGAGAAAGCTGTGCAGTGAATGGCAAGATTAGTTTGTATCTATCTTTTGCTAGCTCAGCTTTGCCTTGGGAAATGCAGCAACTATGGTAAAAAATAATTTTTTTGTCACTTACAGCCCTTCTCCCTCACCTGTTCAGTTTTTTCCACAGAATCTTTAAGGGTATATCAATGCTGCTTTTATCTTTTTGTTTTTCCCTTTTCCCCTTTTTCCCCATTCCCTTTCCCCAGAGGGCTGTTTCTCTGAGCAGTGTGAACGTGTGCTGGCTGGGACATTCGGAGCATTTCTCTGCTGCTGTGTCTGAAAACTCCTTGTGGTCTTTCCACGTGCAGCAGTTGCAAAGGAGTTGCTTGTGTACAAGTCAATTTATATCCAAATTGTCTTTTTAGTCAGAAGTCTATCAGACTATCTCTGTTAATTGCCAGCAATTCAGGTAACAAAACAAATTTTATTCTTCTCATCTTTTCACCTTTCACCACTTCTAGGGCAGTTTTGGAGCCAAAAGGCTGCACAAAGTTATGTTGTTAAGCTGCCAGTCTACCATTTCCATTTATTCTCATTGAGGGCTAGTGGCTTCCAAGCATAGGGTAGTGTAGCTATTCCTTGGTGGAAGTCATTCATCATTTCTCACAGGTTTAATGTTATTAGTAGTGGCACATGGATTAAAAATAACTACTGTGAAAGATTAATTGAAAAGAATACTTGCAGCTAGAATTCTGAAGCCTTATTTTTGCCAGAAATCCTACGAGTCCTAACAACTTCTGTACTTTTATGGAATTTTATGTAGATATGTGTATCTGCGTGTATAGGCATATGTGTGTGCCCATAGACATAGATAAACAACCTTTTCCTAAACCCCTACTCACTCTGACATACGTATTCAAAATCATTTATTTTACCAAAATGTCACATGTATTAATCAAAGGTCATTCAAATATCAAACTTAGTTTGATTTGCATTTCCCAGGCTTTGACTTAGGTAAGTACCAAGATATTAATATACCTGGCACTTCCAAAATCTAATGAAACACACATACTTTAGAGTCATTATGATTACTCTGTGAATTCTGCAAAATGTAAAGTGATGGAAATTTTGAATCAGACAGTGAAAATTGCACAAATTAGAAGAGAAATTAAATTGTTATCTTAGATTGAAGTAGATATTTAGATTCTAACTGGGATTTCACATTGTATTTTCTGAAAGTATCACTAGGAAATCAGTAAATTTATCTTTGTAACTGTGAGAAATAACTTTTTCTGCAATCAAAGTAATCAAGGTGAAAGAGGATTGTACAGTGGAATAAGGCTATGTTTTGTGCCCTGTGCAACTTCACTTGTCATATAAAAGTGGCTAATATAGGTGCAGCATTGCAAGCTCAGAGCATAAGAAACTTTTGGAAGACAACATGGATGTTGTGTTGGATATTGGAGAAATTACTTTAGCAACAGTTTATCATTCTGTTTTCTGTTTCAGTCCCCCAAGACATTGTGAAGCCTGTATATCTGGGTTGTTGTATTCATCAGAATGAAACCCCAAACATTCAGAGTTTATTAGCCCCACATGAACAAATCAATAAACAAGTAGCAAGGTTCTGACCATGGAAAAGAGACCCTTGACCTAAACCTCTTCTCTGCACAGTTTGAAAGTAGAACTCTATTTTCACAGACTATTGCTCCATTTTGTTGAGAATGGTATCTGGACCTGAATACTTTAATAAAAAACAATCAGTTATACTTTTTAAAAACACTTCAGCTTGAAAAACTGGTTTTTTGATAGATACAATTTTATACTGTAAAAAAAACCTGGACCAGATGGACAACCTTTGAACCTCTAATGCAACACAAAGATGCCCATTGCTATCCACTCATAAAAGAGAAGACTTTCCATCATTCATGATCGTCAATTTATTCTACCTAAAAAAAGATTGGCTATGAAATCCAGATATTTTTCAAAAGGTAATCCATTTTAAGCTTTTAGAGGAGGTTATATTTGGCATTATCTTCTTTGGAAGTATACAGATGAGAAAATTCTTCTTTTTGTGTAGCTCTTTTTAATGACTCTTCAGATTCCCTGATAATTATGGAATTCTAAGAGATTTAAGAAAAAACAAAACATCTAGGGAAAACACAGTGCTAAAAGAGTAATCTTCACAGAGTTCTCCCCCTTTCTTTTGTTTCCTACAGAAACAGAATGTCACAATCTCATTTTTTATGCATCTGTCTACTTTTATTACTGCTTCATTTTACATCTCAGCAGGCCTGACTACCCTGAAAAATACACCTGCATAAAACCTGCAAGGAACAGAGAAAATACATAAGTAGGGGTGAAAAATGAAAAGACAGCTCTCTGCACTCTTATCACACCTTTTAGCATCTATCCACTTGAGGTCTCTTGTGATTCATTCACCCTTTCACTATGTAAAAGGCCAAAGCAAAGCTGCAGTGATAGTAGCATCCAAGATGAATATCAAGGAGGCTGGGACTAAGAGGAGAGCAACATTAAGAACACCCATGGGAATAAAGGTCACAGAAAAAGAAGGAGCGTTTAAATAGAGCAGTATGGAGCAATCAGTCAGACAAGTTCCTGCATCAGAGTGGTGTTTGAAAAGCAGATGATATGAAAGGAACATATAACGAAGAACACAAAGAAAGCATTTTGAAAAGATGTTGCTCATTATTGCTGTGTTTTCAAACCTGGGCAAATCAAAATATTGTTTTTTAATAAATTCAAACAGCAGAGGAAGCTGATTCGTGCTTTCCTAAAGGGGAATGCATATATTCTTGAGCCCATTACTGGGTTCACACACCTAGAGAATTTCCAATGTGTCTTCAACCAGAAGCTGCATGGCAGGAACAGAGTAGTTTCCTTCTGAGAGCAAATGACTATGTCCTGACCCTCCACATAATTATCCTTTTGTTTACTGACACATGTTTTCTATTTCCTTATTGTACCAAAAATATTATTGCTGTCACTATCCTCCATTATTAATCCTCCATCATTAATCATCCAATTAATGAAGAGACATAAGACTGAGGTATCTGATCCCATGTTGTGCTTCTGCAGACAGATTATCTGGGTAAGGAAAACTAGAGGCTAGTGGTAGAAAAGAGGGGCTCCCAAAGAAGTGGTCTTAAAAGTAGGAAGGGGACTAGGAAAGAAAAGGGTGAAGACCCTGGCTAGAGGAAGGATACTGGAAGTGGCGGGATCCTGGAGATGTGGGGGATGCATGGAGACAAACCCTAGGGAATGCCCATGATGACAAATACTTCTGGGACTGAGCTGTGAGTGTGGACTGACTTGATTTCTGACTGAACTTCCCAGACCAGCAATAACAACCTTGCTGAGAAGGGAAGTTAAGATCAAGTGAAAACAGGACCAAGGACAGTGAGCCAGGGAGTATATGAGGTAGACAAATAGGATAAAAGCTCTCTTCTCATTGACTCTTGAATAAATCCCAATATTCAGAACCACTATGGGTTGTCTCTTATTTTGTCCTGCCTCTGACTGCTAATACCAGAGCTGATTGGTTTACAGTTTAAATAGCTATCTGTAGATTCCTTAGCAGCTGCTGCTATGGCTCCAATTAAATTTCTCCCCAAGATACCAAATATCTGAAATTTCAATTTTTTTTAATTCAGTAAACTAAAAAAGTTTCTATTTTGTAAATTAAAATTATTACACTTTTTAATATTATTTGATATTTTTGTACAGATTTTTTTGCATAGATATAAGTAATTTGTCATAAATTTTTTACTATTATCTCCTTTTCTAAAACTTACATCATTTCCACCAGCCTGAAACCCTGCAGAACTACTTTTGGCAGCTGCCTTTTTATACGTTTCCCAGCAGGCAAGCAGCTCCTGAAATCTGCAAGTGAGAGATCTCCTTCTCTCAGCCAACGGCAGCACGCTGACTACCTATAGCTTTCTGACCCTGTTTCCACAGAAACCACCAGAACTTGTTAACTTTAAGCAATCTTGTTTGAATAATGGAATGTTTTTAACTTAAACAATACCACTTTTTGGGTAGAAATTGCTGATCTTTTTTCTTTAGTTTTGCATTATATCCCTCCAAGTCATTTTGTGTTTCTTTGTCATCCTATTTTCTTCTCCTTTACTTCTTTGTTTGTTTTTAATGGTAGGACTTGCATAAACATTATTGAATTAACTAGATTATGTGAGATGTGCTCTGACCCTAGCAACACAGAAGACTGAAGTTTCAAAAGAGCAAGTAACTTTAAACCCAGATTCACCTATTATTGTTTTGGTATGGACAGGAAGATGAATAATGACTGGTAGAATTATAAAAGAGAACAATGGAATGGACACCCAAGCCTCAGTAACATCATTTGTTATTGAGGATAAACATGTTACACAATACCTCCAATAAACTGAAATATCTCTATATGAAAGTACATTTCCCCCCAAGCGTCTCTGCACGGATGTTTGGGATCTCACTTCTAGAAAGGCCAAATACTTTCTTTTAATTTTTAGCTTAAATTTATGGGCCTATATGTTCTTTTGAGTATTGCATCTTCTAGGTTTTATAAGTTAACATTTCTTGGGTTTTTGGTTTGGGTTTTTTTGTTGTTGTTTTTTTTTGTTTGTTTGTTTGGTTGTTTTTGTTTGTTGTTCTTTTGTTGTTGTTGTTGTTGCTGTTGTTCTTTTCTTTTTTTTTCCCAATGGAAGCCACAGAGTTTAGTTACAGATGCATCTGAAGTATGATCACACTTCACATGTAACCACATAGACTTACTCCTAGCAAAAGACCTGTCCTGTGCTCTCTGTGACCTTGTCTCATTTCTCAACAGGTTCTTCTTGTACCTTCATTTCCCATTCCCACCTTTCTCATTTCTCTCCCACGCCTAAATATTTTATAAAGAGATGCCTAAGGTGTCAAAACAATTTACACAACTCAAGTATTTCCTTTACTGTCATCACAGAAGACTTGTCCAGTCAAAGAGTAGATAGTGCTCCAGTAATGTTGCCAGACAGAGAAAATGGAAATACTGGTGTTTTATTTATTTCTCTTGGCACATAGTTGTCTTCTCAGGTGGACACTGACAATACCCTCTCCACATTTGTCATTCAGTTTAGCAAAACAACTAAATTACTTGGATTCTGTCTCATAATGGAGACTCCACATTTGTCTTCTCCTAATAATCTTTTCTATTTAGATTCATCTTCTGCGTAGTAAATGGGTTCAGAATTACACCTATCATGAAAATGACATTTTGGTGATGGTGTTTTGTGCAACAAACAATTTTAGTAATCTTGACCTTTACTGGCTGTCACAAGTGAGGTCTTTTTTCCTCTGTGCACCATTTTCATGCCTACAATGTATGGTTAACTCCAACATGTGATTTTCTTATTTTCTAATTTTCAGTTAAGATATCACCTTTTATAGAAGAAATTTTTATTATTAGATCACAAATAGATAATCTTACATTCTGCACTGCAGCACACCATAAAGTTTTTAGAATTTCAATAAGTCAGTTCTTCTGGATCAATGATGTACCTTTAACAAGTACAATTTTTGCATCACTAATTCTTTTTTTTTTTTTGGTCAATGTGCTTAATTACAATATTATCATTAATAGGACTAATAGCCAAAAGAAATAACAGATACTATTCTCAGACAAGGTAGCCCTACTTCAATTTACTAGAAAGTACTGAATGCGAATCAAATAAAAGAATTTGAGAGTTATTAACATATAAATGAGAAGCAGAGAAATGTAAGCATACGACACTGTGTCTTGCTGAAAGGCATGACTACCACGACTTATGAAATGTAAAGAGTGATGACATTTAACTGTGTCTGTTGGGGCTGTTATGCTTTGGTGATTTCTAAGGAGAATTTGGAGCACCTTTAACACAGCATATGAGTCTATATTAAAACAAACAGGTAAATAAAACAGAATAAAGGGTTGTAATGGAAGATCTATGTGTTTTAAGCTACAACTGCCTTAACAGTGATATAAGAGGTAACTAGTAAATTCTGAAGTTCATACTGCAAGCCACAACAGGATTCAGGATAGGGCAAAAATCAATACAAAGTATAATATCTTATTTTTTTATAATGGCAAATAATTCATATTGAATTAGTTCAGTAAAATACTGTGTAAGGCATCTCCACTGCTGCCTTACCTTATGGTAGGATATCCAGTGCTTTCATCATATTCTAGAAAGCTGCACAGAGATTGCATTTCCCTTGATGTAATGCACATTTCCAGGTTCTACTGATCCAGTGGGGCCTTTTAGAGCAGACATAAGTTCCAGGGATTACATCCATGCCTTTTAAATAAACTGTGACCTAGAACATTCCTGGGCATTGAGGATGACCAGTAAAGAAAGGTCCACGTGGTTTTAGCAGCAAATTCTTTCACTCCCCAAGTAGGCTGCGTGCCTACTATCCTACTGAGGGTGATCCCTGAGGTGTTTTGCCTGTCACAGGTGACTGGAAATTGTTTGAAAAAGTGATGGATTGAATGGACCAAATACATGCTGGAGTATGGCCTAGCAAACCACGAGGACGGACAGTAATTTTCTTAACTGCAAAGATGTTCCCACATTATTTTCCTAGGTGAGATGTAGCACAAGTCTGCTGTAGCCCCTGGTGACCATGTGTGAGGTTCTCCACATGCTGTGGGGAGATCATGGTCACAGAGATGGCACATAGGAGAGACCACATCATTTCTAAGTCCCCATCATGATGCAGCCATGCCTGGGCTCATGATGGTTCTGCTGTTTCTGGTGCCAACCCAGGAGCTGATGTCCTGTCCCCATGGAGGTGCCTGAGGTCATCCCCAGGGTGTGCAGGGAGCTGTTCCAGCCCCTATGATGATGATGCCCTAAGTGGGACTCAGAAGAGTAAAAGAAGTGTTTCAATTTTGGGAAAAATTATTTAGCTCTGAAATGGCGACACAAAGTCAGTACATTTCTGAGTCAATTTCTAAATTTATGTGAAAAAGTAAGCACTTAAAATTTCTATCTTGATTTGTGAGAAGTTTTCTACAAGGAGAAAAATGCCTTATTTCTCAGTTCTGTCTATAACTAAGGTTTAAAAGTCCAGAGAATAAAAGGAGAATGTCTATCTATGATAAGAAAGGAAATTCAGAAAAAAAAAAAATCCATTAAAAAGTATGGCTAAAAAGATTCCTGAAGGATAACAGCTGAGTAATTTCAAAACTATAATTTTTTTCTGAACCAAGTCCCTATAACTGGTATATAAGCCCATCCTTTTCTCAGCCCCTCCTCCACACAAACTCTCAGGGATCTTTATGAGTTTGCTTAGTTTCTGCACAGCCTACAATTCCACACTTAACTTTCTAGTAAAATACAGTGAAAATAAATACTAATGAAATGCAAATATGCAAATTTAATTTGGCTTACACATATGCAGTGAAAAGTAAAAGGAAATATATATATATATTCTTAAATTGGTTCATATCAATTAAAAGAAAATATATATTCAGAGAATACAAAATTTTCCCATTAATAACAAATTAAGAAATGTATTTTGAATGATAGACTGCAAAATTCTTGCTACCTGAAAAGCTCTTTTGATGTCGTTTCCATGTAGCTTGACTGCAAAAATGTTCTCTTTCCAGGGAGGCTTGTACCCCTCTTTTTTCTTTTCCTCAAAGGGCTTCCAAGGTGGAGTTTGGAGTATTGCAAAAGAATTGCTCTCGGGTTTCTGCCAAGGAGATGCAAATGAGCCTTCAAGGCCCCCCATTGCTAGGTTCTGCATACACATGTAGTAAAGATTTAAACTACAAGGGCTTGACCCTGCAAATACTTCCACAGCTGCTGCTTAAGTCTGTGAATTTAAATAGATTCTTTGAATTAGCTGGTAAAGTCAGGCAAGTGGGGAAAAGGTAGGATTGAAGCCTGGTTTAGACCACTCAGGGAAGCAAAAAGGAATATGTAGACAAAGATGTGCAACTTAATAAGCTATTATTTTGTAATTTAGTTACTAAGCTACTATTTCGATGTTAAATTCTTTGGAACAGAGATTGTGTTCAGAGAAAGTGTCTGCCACTTTCTGACCTGTAACAGGAATTATTCATACAAAGAAACCGTTTGTACAAAGAAGCCTTTATATTTCCTCTGTAAAGAAAGAAATATTTTTGAATCAAACTGTGTCTTGGCCTAGAACTTCTCAAATATAACATTTTGTTCTCTTGCCAGACAATATAAAATCTACACTGATTACAAGTGTGTTTGCCTATTTAAAGGGTATACCTATAAATGCATATAACAAGCAGTGTGCCTTACGAGAGTAAAGAATTGTTTTATGAAGGACAGTTAAAAATAGCGAATAAGACTCATATTGTGAAGATTAAATTGCTAAAATTCAAGTGAGGGTCAAGATTGGAAAGCTAATAATCAGGAAATAACATATTATTGCAATGGAGCATTGCTTAACTAAAAATGGGTTTTTTTGTTCAGAACAAATGATTTTAGACATAAACTAAGTACAACTCTGTCTTACATACAAAAATCAGTTTTCCAAGTAAAAATGCTCAGAGTTGTGTCTTGATACAATTAAGTTTCTGACCCATACAATATGCTGATTCGGATGAAACAATTTCTTTCCAGTGAAACATATTTCATTTTTTATATAACTATTTCTAAGGATTTTATTCCTCCAATTTTCCTGCTCAATAAAATTGCTTTCTGCAGGGAAGAAAGGCAAATTTCTATTTATATCTTCAAACAAAGAAAATTATTATAAATCTTATTATGTGTAATTCTTATATAATCTTCACAGAAGATATAATTCTTTTATAAACTTCATAGAACCTTTTGTTCTTCAGGTACTAGAAAGTATCTGTTAGTTGACATAATCTGGAATACTGTGGAAAAGATTTTTTTTTTTTGGTGGTGGTAATAAGGCCACTGATGTCTTATAATCCTATATTTTCTTTTATTTGTACTTTTGGTGTGTCGAGAGCTTTCTCTTGGCTTACGTTAATGGCACATTGCACCATCTATTAATAAAAATCCGTATAAAATAAATTCTATCAGTCCAATTCATACACATGCACTTTTGAAAATTACTAGGACAACATAAATCAGCTAACCTTAGATGACAATCTAGTACCTATTATTTATATCATGTTTATATTTTAGGCAGAAACCTTCCTCAAAGGAAGGAAAAATTATTTCCTTCTAAAAAGTTATTCTGTATTGAACATCACAAAAATGGCAGCTGGTAATACATGTGTGTCAGTTGCCTGTTTTGAAAGTAATTCACCTCATGTTACTGAAATAGATGGAAGATTTAAAGAATGACGCACCCCGAATCTGCAGTTTAGGTGAATAACAGCATGCATGGTAAAGGGAAATACAAGAAATTATGTGAAAAAGTTTTGTGTGTGTGTACAGTTTTGGTTCTCCCAGAAGTGGTACCTGTATCAGTAAGGCAGTGATATTTCATTTCCACATAGCCAAGCAGCAGCTAGTTTGCAATATGTACTGCAGCTGTCAGAGAGCTGATAAATCCAGAAATTCTTTCCTTGTTTCACAGTACTTTGAGATTTATTAAGATTTCTGGGGGGATTAAGACAATACAAAAGCAGTTTGTTTAGAAAAACTTGTGTTGAATAACTTCAGTCCCAGATACATTTTTTTCCTAAATGGAAAAAAGGTATCTTTTGGAAAAGTAGAACTATTTCAAGAGTTGAGGATTTCTCTTAGCATTAAGAGGATAAGATTTAAATTCTTGTTCTTTTAACTTTGTTGTGGGATTTGAACCTGGAGGTTTTATGTGCTATGTGATGCTCAGTCCTCCTGTGTGAAAAGATGGTTCCTTACTAGCAAAACAAATTTTGAGCAATTTTTCTATTTTTGTCATTTGAATACATTCAGAGAGTTCCTGTGATTAGGAACCAGCAAGAATTTGAAAATGGACCTTTCAGGGTCCATAGAAATCCCAACTAATTGTTATATCTGTTATCTACTTGTAGACAAAATATACTAATTTACTTCTGATTTTAACGAATCCCAAACCCATAAAAAAATTAAATTTGTTTTCTTTCCACAAACAAAAGTAACCAACAACAAATTCCCCGAAGTTTTGAGGAAAATGTTGTTGGTTTTTTTTTTCTGGCCTCTCATACAGCCAGTGATCAGCTGCTTCAAATGGAGTGCAAGCTCTTTTATTTATTTGCTTCTTTTGGTGGGGGTTTTTTTGATTTTTTTTTTTTTTTTTCTGGGATGTTCTGGTTTAGATCATTAGCTTTTCATTTGTCCATCCTTATACTGGGTATCAAGTCACAGTTCTAGACTTGGCCAGTGTCATATATTACCTATGTAGACTTATTTTACATTCGGGACATGGAGAAATACTGACTGTTATGAATCATACATAAAGATGAAAGGCATAAATATTTAACACGTAAGGCTGAAAAAAAGTAAGAATAACACAAAGGTCTAAGGGTTGCAGTCAGAGTGTATCTGAAAATAGGATGAATTTGGGAAAGAGGATGTAGAACAAAATAACACATACACAGGTCAAACTAACATTAAATTGGGTTAGCAATAAAAAGGAATGCAACAATGGAAGCCTTGGTTATTATGAAAATGTTATGCTAGGTTCTATACATCTCATAACAAGGATCATGCTCTGCCCAGGCTACCTGAACGACTAACAGAAAGAAACCCCAAGAACTACAAAAAAAGTGGAATTAAGGTGCAGAGAAATCAGGTCCTGAGGGTGCAATCATTTTTCTGATTTGGAAGGAAAATAAGGAATAAAGGTGTCAGGCCCTTCCTGAGGAGAGATATAGGACAACATGAGGTGTGCTCTCAGATCATTGCCCTGTGGCTTCTGTCTTGCAAAATGCCCAGTGCTGAGGAGACCTGATTTTGTTCTAAGCTGACTGTATCCTCATTGTAGGCAAAGAGAAATCTGCATATAAATACCACAGCTCAGAAAAAGACAAATATTGAAGGATGAAAGTCCTTCAGGAGTAGCATCATCTCACATTGGTTCTCTTCCTCCTCCCCTTCCTGTATGTAAAATCTTCAAGCACTGTGTTTTCCTTCACAAAGAACAAGCAAAAACTTTGTGCAAATTGAGCTGTTTTTTGGTAACCAAAGTATCCAGAATAAAACTAGGCAGATCAAGCTGAGTGAATATTAAGGTAGAAAATCACATACGCTGGTGATGTTGAGGCAGAAAGGGAAAGTAAAACTGTCACAAACCTTCACCCAAAAATTGTGAGGGGGTGAGTTGCAGGAAGGGAAGGTCATTGTGTTGACATCTGGTGGAGTAAAGGAGAAAGATAAAAAGTCTTTTACTTCCTCAACCAAAACACAAAGGCTAAAGGCTGGGAAAAAGAGTAAGAAGGAGGGGACTGTATGCAACCTTTATGAGGAAACTGTTTAGGCTTTTCTGGTGGGCTATGGAGGCTATGGTTATTTCACAGGTCTGCACCAGCCCTGATAAGAACTGAAAACTGAAAGAAAAGCTGCCAAAGTTACTTTAATCACTCTGAAGTACAAGTGGGCACAAGGCATAGCTTTTGGAAGTGAGTAGAAAGACAAAAAGTGCCATTAGATCTAGCATAAAGTGTTAGATTTTCTTTAGAGAAGATGCTCTAAAATATTATTCTTCAAGAGCTGTATAGAATGATCACGTTCATCTGTGTTGTAAGAGTTTTCTTTACGTCTTTAATTAAAATTTCTTTTTAAACAACTTTATTCTCATTTATGAGTGTGAAAAATTATCTCCCACAACACTAGGAATTTTAGTATAACTCTCCCAAGAGTTTTTGTAATAATCTCTTCAAATGTGAATCAACTTGTTGTTGTCAATCAAGACCTGTCAGAAAGGTTGCAGTGGGAAAACGCATACAGAATAAGAGACTTTGGTACAAATAGAAACCAAGCCGAGATCTCTTGAGTCCCAGTCTTCCTTAAAGTTCAAGACTCCCAGGTGCCTCGCATTTAGCAGATGTTTACCTAATTAGCAGGATCTAGCTAATACAATATATGTTAAATCTAGACCTGATGAAATTTAGCTCGTGAATATGTACACCATTACATGTTTGCATTTCTGGAGTACTCACATTACTTCACCAGAACTGGTGCACAATGGCGAAAAGACATCAGTGTTTAAAAAGGCTAAAAGTCCATTAATTCAAATGAGACCAACTCGTTTTTCTATAAACAGATCCATAAATGAGGAAAAACTTGACAAAAATACCACTGAGGCTTAATTACTTTTTTAGATGCTACAGCATGCAAAGAACATTGACCATTTTCCATTTTTTATGAAAAATAGCCAGGTTTTCTGCCAGGGTCATTGAGTTCACTAGACTTAATTAACTAATAAGTCCTGTGATGATGATTTTTCATCCATGAAATGTTGTTTCTATGAGTTGTTCCATCATACCTATAAAAAAGTGCAGAGAAAAAGGGTGCAAGAGTGACTTTAGGTAAGACTTCAACTCCCTAAGTCTGGGATTATACTTGTCTTTTTCCTTGATGAATTTACAAGCAGCCCTCTCTTGTAACAGCTGGTATCGAAGAGTAATCCCTAAGGTGGAGAAATGAGAGTTTTGCTTGGCAAATATAGTTCATTGAAAAGAACTTAAGTTCAGCTAACTTCTGCTGAGCTGATGGCTGTTTTTCACTGGAATTAACTTAGATTTTTTGCAGGTCTGGGACGCTGAAAAATTACGGGGCCCTGGGTCAAGGCAGATATTCCTGAGAACTCCAGTATTTGAAATATCACACAAAACAATTAATTGATTGTCCTTAAAATGATATCCAATTTATATATCATTTTGAGAGGGGGAATGTAGTTTAATTTTATAATTATTAAATAAAATAAACTAAAATAAACTGCTGCTGTATCAGTCTGAAGTTAATTAGTCTCTAAAATACTGAAACATTTTTCCTTCAATTTAAAAACTTAAAAACCACATTTCAAAACAAACTTAAAATATTACATTAGAGCTGTCAAAATGAGATGTTTGGATCCATATTTAAAAAATTAAGTATATTTTAAAAATTTGAAAATCTTTTTTTTTCTTATAAATGTCCTCACAATTTCTATCACTTTAAAATTATTTTTGAGGACCAAATTGCCAATAATTGAAAAATACGTCTCCCTCTGTGGACAGGGCACAAGGAGCCTTCATAGAAGCAGGATTCTATATTCTTTTTTCTTTTTAGGCTACTAGTATTTTAAATATCTATTAATTTAAAAATTCTTTTTTTTTCCCCTGTTTCTCTCTGTTCCACTGAGCTTTTCCAGATGGTACTGCCTTGTTAGGAAACTGAGAGCTTAGTTCTTTGTTTCATATAAGACTTTTTTTTACTCTTGGTAGCAGTGTTCCACATCAATGACATCCCAACAAAGAAACCAACAGAACAACGACCCCTTAACCTTTGCTTATACTGTCACCCAGCACTCGCCATCATCTATAGGTGTTTAGTACAGAGCACACTATCACTGTGCTCACTGCTGTGAGGAGCCCAAAAACTGATTCCAAGGAAGGACTAATCCTGCCCAATGTACAGATTTTCTTGGAAGTGTTCTAATGCGGCAGAGCACCCAGTTCCTACCCTTGTTTTAGCAAGATTGAGATTGTGATTATAAACTTCTCTGCACATAGACTTACCTTCGTCTCTAAGCATTCTCAATAATATCATACAGAGCCAACAAATCCATTTTATCTATCATTTCTGCCTTGCAAAAAGATCACTAATTCACCATATGGAAATTTAACGGCTGGTACACTCTCCCCTGCTCCTCTGACACCAAAAATATTTAAAAATAATTATAATAGTCACGGACTGCCCTAGTTTGTGGTATTGTCTCTGTCTTCAGTCAGTCTGAATTATTTTCACCATTATCATTTCCAACATGGAAACAATATATTTTTTGACTTTGAAGCCTTGCAGTTCTATCTAGACTCCATATCAATGCAAGGGAGGGAAAAGTCATTCAGAAAAGGATTAATTCTGAGAAATGGTGAATTGAATTATTGATTGCAATGTTTCCTGATACTTTGCCTGATCCCAGAAAAACATAATTTGTCCACTCTTAAAAAGCTTATAACTCCCTTTCCCCATAAAGGAAATGTATTAATAGCCTGAAAGAATATTTCATTTTATCATGTTCAATTATGTGATTGTGTGCCATGTGTAGCTCTGTGGAACTGTCCATTATTGACACACAATGTAACCCTCCATAATGAACCTTTAAAAAAAATAAAGAGCTTTGTTCTATTATGCCTTAAACCCTTTTTCATAACACCTAAAATGAAGGTAAAACACTTTTTCAAAACACCTAAAATGTCCTTATCATACACTGTTTAATTCTTGCTGGTATTCAGATTCCCGGGCCATGAAATTTGCTGAAGAATATGTTCCTTTGCAGGAAATTATGTTGAAACAGAACTCCAAGTAAAGAAAGTAAATATTACTAATACCTTGATATGAAAGGGAAGCCATTGAACAAATGTACTCATTTTCATAATTCACTCTATCTAACTTTGAATCTCATTGTTGTCAACAGGGAACTGCAGCCTATCACAGAAACCCTCCTTTAAATCTCCTGTAAGAGCACATTTACTGCTTGGAACTTCACAGGGCTTCACTTGCGAATTACCATTATTGATACAAGACGCAGAGAGGAGATAGTGCAGGAAACAGAAAAATTAATGAAATACCTTCGAAAAGTAAACTCGTACAGCATGAACATTGTCTTTCCAGCTGTGTATTCAGCAGAAAATTCTACAGGAATTGTTTTCAGCCCTGGATAGAGTAATAACATAGATTACACACCAAGGAAGCTCACCGGCAGTCCACACATCAGGGCTTAGACTGGGCTTAGCAGGGGCAGGGTTCTCCACATGGTTCCCTTCTGCTTAGTACTGCTCACTGCTTTGCTTCTTGGCTGTCCAATGAACTCATGCATATTCCATGAGAGATTAAATTTTAAAACAAAGAGAATAAGATTTTTCTTAAGGATAAGCCTATGATTTTTAGAAGAATAATTGGCTAACCTAAGCTTGTAATATAACCTGTAGATGGATCCTAGAAAATAAGTTTATATTACATCTGCCTCATTATTTTAAATAGCTGAAGTTAGGTAATATTAAACTTAAACAAAAGGGTAGGTAATAGGTTGGTTGGAGAATAAAACCCTTCTTGGTTCAGTACAGTAGGATTGAGTTGGTTTAACCTGATCTGTTTCTATACTAATCAGCCTCAGCACAACACTCATGCAATAGACAAAGCCAGACAAAGGCTGAGCTGTTCCTGTAACTTGTGTTTGACAGAAGCATTATATGTTTGTGCATTATATTTCTAGGAGTGCTAGATGAAGTCTGAGATGTAAGAATACTTATTACCCTACAGAAAAATATGTGACAAGTGCAGCTGACAGGAAAACCACTTGCTTTATTTTTCTTTTCTAGGGAATTCAAATATTTTCTTATACTGTTGAAGAATACAGTTGGGGATGAGAAACTAGATGTGGTGTTAAAGAAATGTGAGTGTGAGTGGGTGTCATGGTTTAACCATATCCATCAGCTCAGCCCCAGGCACCTGCTTACTCACTGCCTCACCGTGGCATGGCTGAGAGAATCCAAAGAGTAAAAGTAAGAAAACTCCTGGGTTGAGATAAATAGAGCTTAATGGGTAAAGCAAAAGCTGCATGCACAAGCAAAGCAAAAGAAAAATAATTTATTCACCACCTCCCAGTGGTGTTCAGCCATCCCCAGGAAAGCAAGGGTCCATCACATGTTATTCAGGAAGACAAATGACTTATCTCACAATGTCCCTTTCTCCTCTCTCTTCCACCAGCTGTTTACTGCTGATTTTGATTCCATAGGGTATGGAATATTCTTTGAGTCACTTGGGGTCAGCTGTCCTGGCTGTGTTCCCTTCTGGCTCCTTGTGCATCTGCAGGTTCCTCACTGATACAGTGGGGCGAGGAGCAGAAGAGGCCTTGACACTGTGTTAGAGCTGCTCAGCAGTCAGAAAACATTTCTGCATTAGCAACACAGTTTCCAGTACAAGTCCAAAGCACAGCCACATACAAGCTACTGGGAGGAAAATTGACTCTATCCCAGCCAAAACCAGCACTGGGGAATAGCTGCACAGCTCTCTGGAGATGCCTGCCCTCTTTATCACAGAACTGTTACGTGGGATGTGCTCACTCTGCCAAAGTTAATACCTTAGTTCTACATATCGAGCCTTTGGGGATTCTGGGCTTCTGATTGCTGTTGCTTCATTAGTCATTCCAGGGCTTCCCTTCCACAGGGCCAGAAGTGAGATCTGGGTGGAGCTGCAAGTCCCAGAGCTTCTGTCTTTTGCAGACACTGCCTGTCCTGAAAATCATCCTCTCCAGCCAGGCTTCCTGTACATTATGCAGGGTACAGAGGTACTCTTCTTGTCCACAGTTTGAAAGAAAACCTGCAAGCAGGCTGACTCAAAACTGTGAATTAGACATTTACAGGCTCCATGACAAGAACTGGGTTTATTGTCAAATCAGGTTTGTTCCCCCAAATGTATCAGGTAGAGACACCAATGTTGAAAATGCAGGCAAGTGTGCTTAGCATTAGTACATTAGGTGTCCCAGAGATGCTGCATGAGGAATAATATGCCAGAAATCTGGACAGAGTAATGTGGAGCTTTCCTGAGCTTTCAGTGTAGTTTGCTTGCTGAAAGCTCAGGAGGTTTTCAGTGAAATATTTTATACTCCACCAACTCGTATTTTCCAATGAAACACTGTTGCATCACAAAATATGTCTGTGGTTCTTGTAGTATATGATCTCCTTATACTGCCATCTCAGCTTTAACTGGTGAATAGATAGCTAAAACAATCTCCTATGTCAGGATGAAGTTTTAATTTTATTTTTTTTTTGTGACATCAAGGGTTATGCTATACTGTGCCCCTGGGCTTTGCATTACCAGCCCCAATGACTGCTGCTCCCTGAGTGCTAGTGCTGCTACTTTGAAAAGAAGTAAGACTCCATTTCATTTTTTGTTGAATTCACACCTGGGCACAGTAGCTTAATGACTGCTACAGAAGTCAGTATCACTGCAATAAAAGGTATCTACGTAAATGGTTGAGAGTACAGACAAGAATAGCCTCTTTTCCTCTTAACTGTGATTTTTTTTGTTTTCTGATGTTGACTAGTCTTTTGAAATGTAGTATCTGCACAACGAGTGCTTTCTCCCAGTTTGAATTTTGTTGTCTTCAGCACAAAGTTACACAGCCTGACATTTGTGGGCTGTTCACACCACATACTGTTTTCAATTGCTTATGTTGCCATCTTTTCAGGCTTCTGTGCTTTTTGCTTTTTATGATTTCAAGGACTCTTCTAATAGCATCCTTATTATCTTCCATTATTGTCAGGAAAAGGTAGTTGCAGAACTTTACTCATCACCCCACAGGAAAGGGAGGACTCTTGGTAGCACAGAGAGTTTAAAAATTTTAAAACAGATGTGCAAATCAGACCTGGAATTCAGGTATAAAGTTTCTTCTGATGTTTTGATACCTTTGTTTATGTCCTAGTGAAAACCTGAAAAGATAATGCTTTACTAAGAAAACAAGTGCAACTCGAAGCCCTAGAGTAGTTTCTTTATGAGCACATCTTCATGGATATTTGTGCCTTTCCCAGCTAATATGAGTAGATTTACATTTCACTGTTCTAAAGCTTGAATTTATAATTAAATCCATCCCAGCTTTTCACATTACAGAGCAGGTCTAACACTGTGCATACTCTCAGACCATAGCAAAGAAAGGTCATTCAAGTTAGGCAAGCTACCAGTGAAAAGGGGTGAAGGTTAACTGCATTATTATGCATTGCCATAGTGCATGAAGGGACAGGTATTTGTAACCTGGTATATGAAAAATTGCTAAACTGTAGTAATTTTTAAATGTGTTGTAGTCCCCAGAGTTGAACAAAATTCAGTAGCCCTGGTTTGTGGTTGAGGCACTTCAGACTCCTTAGCCTAGAAGAAAAAGTGGGCAATTATTATTATAACTAATATCATGATGCTATACCATCTCCTAGTTCTCTTTTGAAACAATGCCTACAATCTACAAGATTAAGCTCCACTGGTAAATAGAAAAGGAAAGGGTTTTTTATTAATTATTTATTTGTAACAGAAAATGTTTAATTTTCTAAAAATATTGTGCTGCAAATTCATTGAAATACATCCTAACATCATGATTTTCTGTTTCTAATAAAAGAGGTTGACTTCTAGGATTTTCTTTAACCTTTAATTGGAATCATAGTAATCAAGCACCATGCTGAAGGCATAAAGTAATTTAAAAACTTATCAGACCAGTTTAAAATAAAAAAACAGTTCTGAATTATCTGAATAAAATGAATAAATGTGGTACATTCATTCCTTCTCTACCCTGATCAATTAAAATGAGAACATAGAGATGTGAATATTCTGGCAGAAGCAATAGCCATTCAAAATTTCTGGGTTTAAATTGCTAAGAATTAGTCCCCATTTCAAGATCCCTATTCCTCTCTATACAGACTTATTTAGATGTGATTTTCCTTTTCTTCCTTTTAACCATCAGGTGGTAAAAAGAGCCAGGGACAGTATAAGGATTTTAAGACTGAAACAGGTGAGAATGTGCATAAAATCAGATTCAACACTCATAAAGCACCTTGCTTCTGAAACTTAAATCATAAAATCTAGATTTTAATAAATATGTTGGGTGAAAATGCAAGGGAGAGAGCTGCTCTTGATTTTACCATCTTTGTAATGGTGTAGCTTCATTGACCTAAAATTTACAATGGCAGAAAGTAGACAAAAGCTACTCCCTTTGTCTTTATTATGAAGAAAATATACTTTTATCATCAAAAAGTATCTGAATGCCCAGAAGTTGCTTAGGATTCTACATTCCTTTTACTCTCAATTTACATCAGTACTTAGCAAGCCAAGAGTTTATATTTTAATAAACATAGATTTGTTAATCAGTTGGATATCTTTAATATTTTTATCCTGTGTATACTTTGCTCCTCATGACCACACATTAAGAGGTTCATTCTTCACTATCTCTCAGTCACTGCAGAGGGTACTCCATATGAGCCACTAAAATTGCCTTTAAATCACATAGCTCTCAGACTGATTACTTGGGCAAAGCAGTTCACTTCCTATAAAAAAAGAACTTTGTGTGTTCCTTTTTTCCCTTTTGTTCAGAGAAGGAGTTCAAACCTCCAGTCACAATAGATTTAATCACATTTTTTGCCTTTTCCAAAGCTTGGACATAGAGGATGAGTTCAGTGTACACAGCAGAGCTACTCTTCAGCGTAGCTCTGAAATGGTGCACACACCTTTCCCTCTGGCTGTCCCCCTGACCATTTCTTTCACAATGTGTGTTTGCATCATAGTGGATCCTCTCTTAGAAATGTCGTTGTCTCCAATGGGATACTTGATCTCTGTGCTGATTTGGATGCAGTGTCTTTATGTTATGCATGATAAATTACCAAGCAAGCCAAAACTTTCCCTGAGTATTTAGAGAGGTAAAAGTTAAAGGAAGGGAAAGTGAAGGTCTGCAATAAGTCTTAGGAAGAGCCTGAGAGAGTCCAAGACTGCAATATAAAACTGAAACTCTCCAGAGGAAAAAAACTAAAAGAAAAAGAGGGAAGAAGGAAAGGAAGACATAAGTGAGGAAAAGCATTATGAAAACTGTAAATCAAATTTAAGTCAAGATACCAGTGATACATTTATATTATAAGGCCAGTTCTCATTATGACCAGAGTTGTCAAGTAAAGTGTAATTTTTCTTCCTTGTTTCCAGTTTGCACCAGAAAGCAGAGGAAAGAGGGGTAATTTCCTCACTTGATCTAAAACTATTATCATATTTATAAAGCAATTACAGCAATGGCAAAGTGGTCACATGATATTCTTCATCTATAAAAATAACTCTGTTTACAGCATGTATATGAAGAAACAGCTTCCTTCCATTTGCCAACAACAGAGTGATGCAGCAGCCTCTTGTCTTGGTGAACAAATGACAAAACCCAAAATACAGCTTATTATTTATACAAGAAAGAAGACCTAGATCAAAAAGTTTCATCCTCAATGTCACTAGCTGGGTTGCAATCTCAGCTCCTCTAATACTGGTGCAGTAAGAATTGCTATTCTTGTCACATTTGTAGTTGCACAGAAATTCTAGAAGACTTACTAGGATGCACCACAACCACCCTCACACAGCCTACTGCAACATTTCTTGAAAAAAGCTGTAGAACTACTGGTCATATTTTAAAGGGAAGTTGTTTTTCTGGTTGAAAAATGTCATTTCGTTGAATGCAATATTTTTTTAAGGAAATAGATTTGATAGATTTCTAGCTAAAGAAAACAAGACAAAACTTCAAAACTTAACAGCAAAAACTTCAAATACCTAGTTTAAAGGTTTTGAAAATGAAAAAAAATGTTCATTTCAAAATGCATAGCATAATTAAAAAAAAAAGATTTTGATGGATTGACAACAGCTGAACTAGAATCTTCTTTTAATTATCAATTGGTAAATATGCATATATATTTCTATATAGTTTAGAGAGAATTAAAGACACAAAGACATAAAGACCCAGAGACAGGCAGAGATAGAAGCAGAGGCAGAGGTAGAAAGACAGAATTGGAGGGAAAATATTACATGCTGAATATTTTTCAACATCAATATTTTTGAACAATCATCTCCCTTCCTTGACAGCTCTTGAAGTGATAAATGTTTCTGTGCCCCAAACATAAGGGCATTTCTTGATCTTGAAGGAAATATATTTGAATTGAACTGTTGAGGAGAAATGTTTCCACAAATATAAAGCACGTTGACATTGCTTACAACATCCACTTAACATTCATTCTGTTTGTCCCTGAAAGTGAAATACAGCTGGGATAAGTTTAGTGGGTGGCCACAGCAGGCTGAAGGAAGGAGGCTGCCCATGGTCATGACATAATACAGAAACTACTGCTGGGAATCTGATGAGAGCAGGAGTATATAGACACGTGGCTTCTTTCCTGAATACATTTCCACACACCATAATGACAGTGAAGAATTTGTCTGGTTTGTATTTGCTGCAAGCAGAAATTAAGACTTTGTTCCAAAACTCATATTTTTTTGGGAAATCCAGTCTACCCAGCCTGGATGTTGAGTTTTAAGACCATAAAGAGTGCTGCATCAACAGCCTAAACTGTTAAAATGGCCTTGAATAGATATGACAAGAGCTGGAGTGTTACCCTAAATGTTAGTATGTGTGTGTGTGTGTGAGGATAGAGAAAATTAGAGTCTGTTTTTTCATTGTAAACAGACAAGTCTCAGAATATTTTCCTGAGGGAGATATTTGTTAAGTGCCTGACTTCTGAGGTAATTGCATCCAATTGTATGTACATTCCAATTGCACTTCAAAAATGCTCTGTGACAAAGACAATTTATGTGAAGAACAGCAATTTTTAGCAGTGACAGAGAAGTCATAGTCCTCTTCACTTAGCTCTGTGCTGTATTTTAATTTTTGACTGTGGCCAGGGTTACTCTTCAGGATGTCACTCCCAGGATTTTGTAGTCAGAGACACTCTGACCCCTCTCCTTGAACCTCTGTTATTGGCATAGGTAAATTTGTGGAGTCCTTGGCAGAGAGGTCTTAGGAAAGCATAGCATTCAAAACAGCACAAATCCAAACTGTTTTCCGAGTGAGCTAGCTCAGAATAAATAAAGGAATGCTGTATTAAAAGTCCAAATGAAGATAATACTCACATATGATCAAATTTAATCACATCAACTCAATTAAGGAAAATCAAATTTAGGTGCCTGTCTTCAGAGGCCAGTCCCCTCTGGCTCCTTCTGTCCTTCAGTAGAGGGAAGTTGACACCTCCAAAGGGACAGAGCCTGCTGAAGGCAGAGCTTAGCTCTCACTCTCTCTGTTCAAAAGATAGAAAACCCAGCAATTAACCTGCCCTAGTTACAAGAAATTAATCCAGGATGAGGCATCTACTTTTTTTTCATAGATAATAAAGAGTGTTCAGAGAAGGCAGTTTCCTAATTGGACCACTAAATTAGATACTAAAAAGAAAGCAGAATGAATATCCAAACAGGAAAAAATTCAAGCACAACTGCTAACTTCTGAGGAAAAACAAAAAGAAATGCTTGTTCACATTCATTAAATGTGGTACTCAGGCCAGCATCCTCAAAATAATCTAAACCAACATGGGGTCATATAGAATGATAGATCACAGTCAGTGTTAGTCTTGCTTATCTTTGTGAACATCTGGATCACTGCAGTTATTTCAGCAAGTATACTTTGCAATAACACCATGAAATATGAGTAGGACCTTTCTTAATGTTAAATAGTCATGATGATGAACAGTAATCATCAGGATGGGCATGGGCTCCGAGGCTCCAGCCTCACACTGTGACATCAAGCAGCTCTGAAGTTGTAGAAAAAGCCATAGAAGCATTACATGGAAGAGGATGTAAAACCTTTCTGTGACCCTGGTGGAAAAGTTTCTAACCCATCGCTCTTATATGCTAGATAATTATCTACTCCCTACTGTTGAGGGGCTGTGGTCCATCAGGCAGAGCCCGAGTCATTTAACATGTGTTTCCATAGGGAATGATGAGGACAAGATGTTTCTAAAACTCTGCACCTTTACTTAATTGTATATAGCCTTTAGACAAAGCTGTAACTCAGAAGAGGGCACGAAGCCCAGGTGTCCCAAACAGGACATAAGGTTAAGCCCTTTCTCAAAAAAATGAGTTGTTTTGTTTTAAAAGAGTTTGAAGTCCTGTCACATCCACAAAGATATCTTTATGTGTCACTTGTACAGAAGGCTAGAGAACTAAATTCAACTTCTCTGTAGGCTCAAAATCAGTCAAATCCACATATTTCATTTTTCAAAGGATTAGATCACTAATGAGAAGGTTTCGGGCTTTTCTGCAGGTCAAAATTTTCCTATGTCAAGTAAACCATTAATTGCTTTGCATATGATTTATGGAAATATTTTTCTTCCTTTTCTTCTTTTTTTTTTCATTCCTTTTCCTTTATTTTTTCTCTTTTCTACAGAAAGTCCATGAAGCATAACTAAGAGGTAAATATTTTCTTATTATTTTTTAGGTGGCAAAAGTTTTTAAAAATTTAAGAAACACAGTTTCGCTCAGCTTAATCTGAAAAGAAGAAAAATCCTCCTTGTAATGTTTACTTCCCAGGGAGAAATTAGTGACTTGCAATTCTAGCAAGAAAAACTTTTCCTGTCTTTCTTTTCCTTTAGTCAGTTCTATTAAGTGTAGCCTTGCCAGCCCTCAGCATATTTGTCAATAGCTTGAAAGTGAAATAAAGATTGTCCAGACAATGTTGAATTGGCAGGAATTGAAGAAGGAATTAACTATTAATCTATGTACAGAAGGACTTACGTTAATTTAAGTGTCTGGTCTAATAAATAGAAAACATAACCCAAACAGGTGAAATTGAAATAAATATGTTTTGAAGTAATAGATAAACAAAGTTTATCTTATAAAAGAAACAGTCCTCACAAAGAAATACAATTTCACCGTTTCAGAAAACTCTCCAAAGCCGATCTCTTCAGAAGGAAGTAAACATTGTTAGGGAGGAAATTACAAGAGGAATATGAGAAATCAGCAGAGCATATCACCACTGTGCAAAGTTACATTCCTGACTTCTAAGAATAAAATCCCTTTGCAGACCCACCGGCACTGATAAGCAGACCTCACCAGGACTTTCATCAAATTTATCCTTAACGCACAGAGAGACAGCACTAAATTTTTGAGCACAGGACTTGGACAGGACTCAAGCATTCTTGATGTCCCATGAACATAGTAAGTAAATAGCCTGAACTGTAATAAGAGTCAAACATATATTTTTTTCCCTGATAAGGATGCCTGGGGGCTGGGGATAATAGTTATTCCCTAGCAGCATCCATTTGTTGACTTGAAGGAACTGAATAACCAGCAAGTATCGTCAAAAACAAAATGACTTGATGGCAATCACCATTTCAATCCTTGTACAATCTGCTTTTAACCAATGCAGGTGAAGTGATATGAGCTTACAAAAAGACTATACCTTGACTTTTGTAGAACCAAGATATGTTAGAGAAATAAAGAATTCACCCATCTCTGAACTCAGTGACCTCTGAATTACAAACAAGATTGGAGCACAGTGGACAGTGATAAACAACAGCTACCAAATCCTACTAAATTAATGGATATATGGTGCACAGTGCCACATATCCTAAGCTTTCACGGGAAAGAGTACTCCAGAAGAGTATGAGGCATTGAAGGTAGAGGGGTCTATCCTCAGACAGATCTAAGCTACTGTCAAGCTGTGATCCAGCTCTGGTCCTCAGCAAGGTTAAATAACATCAGTATTCCACTAATTTGCTTCTACTGATTCCAGTTCTTCAGTCAGCTTTCTCTAAGTCCAAAATTTCTTATTCTTATGCCCAAAGATTATTTAGATATTTAGTGACTGGTGAAATGAAGAACCAAAAAAACAGGTTTAAGTGAAAGTGGACAATGCAGAAGTTCTTGGTCCAGTGCCTGCCCAAAGGCAGCCCTGAAGTTCAGTACATCTATGAAGTATATTTGCTTTGGTTGAACAATTTCACACATCTTATTATGAGTGGATAGGGCCTCATCTTCGGCTGTACACTGAAGCTACTTCAACTACAGCGACTTCAACACTTCTTCCTTTTATTGAACAGCTAAGACAGTTATCTAGTTCACAGCTATTTAAAACAGATATCAATTTACCCTGAAGTCTCTAAGAATTTTATATGTGTTTAAAGTCTTTAAGATGCTTGACAAAAAGTTTCAGCAATGTTGATAATCAGTGCTCCATGTAATAAACCACTGTTTATCTGACTAAGGACTAGCACTCTTTTAAGAGCACCAGCCTCAACTATATACCTTGCAAGGACTTGTGTGCTTTTGTTTGACCTTTCAAAACAAAGGCCTTGGCTCTGTAGAGAAGACACCGGGTCACAGCAGAGTTACTAAACAGCAGTTATGTCTTATCACACTGTCATGTAAGGCACAACAGCACCTGGGCATCTGACACCCCACTGTAAAATGGTAAATAAATACATGGAAAGGCAAGTAAGGGGAGTAACCTCCTAAATACTTTATAGTCCCACCATTTATTGCCTCATCCATAATGCAAAGGAAATTCGTGGTCAGAACCTGGATATGCCCAATCTTACTGGGAATGGCAGTAATTCACAAATGAAAAGCTAGAATGATAAAATTAATCACATTCATTGATATGAGTGAAATTCCTTTACAAGTAATAATGTTACAGGCTGGGCTATGTTGATGAGGCATTCTTAGAAAGAAATAAAGTATTCCCAGTATGTTTTACCTGAACAACAAGAACTGTGCCATAGACCAGCAAAGGCACCACTACTAAGTATGTCCATTCAAAACTCAGAATAGGTTTGGCTGCAATTCAGTGTGCAAAAATTTTCAATTTTCAAAGAAATTTAAAGGCAGAAACATTTTGAACGGTAGAAAATTATCTTATTTGCAAAAGATAAGATATTTTCTGGTTTTGTCTTTAGAAATATGTATTATGATTTCAGGGAAAATGAAGGAGAAGAAAGTGATTTGACAATGTATCCCACAATATTCCTATTTCCAATTTGTGCTTTTTTAGTCTAAATGGGTGGACAGCCAGATTGGCCAAAAATATTGTATAATCATGCTTGGAGGGTGGTAATTAAGAGGACATTCTCTACATGGAGTTTGGTAACAATGCTGGGACTGTCTTATTCAATATCTTTGTGAGGGATCAGAGTATATTCCCATCAAGTTTCAGATGACATTTCTCTAGGGGGAGTAGAAGGTGGGCTCTAGGGCTCCTCTGCCATTCAAAAGCATCCAAGATTTGCTGGAGAAGTGAGACAGCAAGAACATAAAGAAAATCAATAAGGATAAATTTAAAGCTTTTTATCTGGGAAGTAAAACCCCTGCAACAGCAAAGGCTGGGCACTGACTGCCTAGGAAGCTGCCGTGCAGGAAAATTTTTGAGGGTCCTGCTGGGCCGGACCAGAGCTGATCATGGACCCATAGGTTTCCCTGGAAGCAAAGGGATTAACAGCAACCTGGACTGTAGGCACAGGGCAGAGCCTGGAGATCCAGGGAAGGAACTATTTTCCTCTACCCCACATTATCCTTAAGGTCTTTAACACAGCACCAAATATGGGGCTGGTCACTAGAAGGAAGACACTTTTAAACTGGAGATAGTTCAGTGGATGATAGGAGCAGGAACATTTCTCAGGAGAAACTGGAAAAGCTGGGTTTGTTCAGCCTGAAGCAGAGGAGGTTTTGGGAGAACCCACCAGCAACCCCCACTGACCAAGGGGAAGCTCTCTAGGAGCTATAGCTGAGCTCTTCCCTGCAGTGCATTGAGGGACAAGAGACAATGTGTATGAACAGAAGCAGTAGAGGTACAGACTGGAGAAACATTTTGCCCATGAGGACAGATGGGCACTGGTATCAGTAACGTAGAAAAGTTTTGTATTTTCCACCCCTGGAAGTTTTAAGGTCTTGACTATTTGAAGCCCTGAGAAATCTGGTCAGATCTCTCGGGCACCCTGGTCAGAGCAAAAGGTTGTTCTAGAAATCTCCTAAGGTCTCTTCCAACATGCATTATATTATGATTTTATGATTCTCTAATTTATAATATGAAAGAAAAAGATATGGTTTTTGTCATAAAGGAATGAGAGGTCAAATTGATCCATTTCAATTAAGAAATGAAACTTTGTTGGTTTTGAAAAATTTATTGTTTTTTTTTAATTTCAATCCATATTTCAGTAAAACTAAACTCCCTGAGGAAGTTTTGATGCTGATGGAGCAGCAATCTTGGATGAAGAATGGTCCTTTACTAAATCTTCAAATGGTTCCTGAAGGAGTTATTTGCGTCAGGGGAAAGGACCTAAGTTTGCTGTGTTTTATTGACATACATTGGAAGTGATCACTGCATGAGAAAGTTACTATTGTTAGAGACACACAGGAGGAAAAACAGGGAGAGAGGAGTCTGACAGTGGACAGCGACGCATTTAAGATTTAACTTGTCTCTGCATAACTTGGCTGCATTGTTTTGCGGGGTTTTTTTTGTTGGGTTTTTTTTTCTGAACCACATCTGTTAATTCTTTATGAAATCTGTAGGAAAACAAATAGGAAATTCACAGCCCAGTGGCTGAAATTTTTTTTTCTTCATATGGCCAGAGGTAGGAAAAAGAAGACTTTGATGTCTTCCTGCTTCATTTGCAGTAATGAGGGACCCACAGAACAATTGCATTCACAAGGTGAAAAATAATATTTATTTTTGGTGAAATGAGTAAAGAAGCTCTGTGACAGAAAATGTTAAAATATTCTTTCTAAAGCAGTTCAGCAGTGCTTCAGAAAAGCTGGCTGAAATAGCCTTACTCTTTGTCCTGTTTCTTCAAACTTGGCCTTCTCTGCACTGTCTTTTCTTTTGTAGTCACAAAGGAATGTGTACATTTTTAGAGGGCTCTCTAATCCATTTATTCTACAAGGTCATTTTAAGATGAGATTAATTACTGTCTGGAGACAGACAACTTTAGAAAGAAATAATACCATGATTTAAATACCTTAACAGTGTTCTCGTGTATTTTGGATTTATTGATGTCATCAAACAGATAAATGAAAAAATCTCTTTCAGATTATATTTGTTTAGCTAATCCAAGTACGTGACCAGTGGACTTGGCTGTACACAGGTGGTAATCATTTATGAGTCTGAAATAGCAGGAGATAAATACAAAAAGCCCTGCATCTAACAGACCTGTACAAATATATTGGTCACTTTTCTTCAGAGGTATCTGACTTGTCTTTGTGCCTTAATCAATAAAGTTCTCAAATGATTAAACAAGTTGATTTGTCGATTGTTTTTAGAACATGTCCTAGCTCATAACTCTTCAAAGTCAAATAGAATTTGCATGTGATATATTATCCTCTAGAGGGCTTTTTTCTCTCCTGCAGGAAAAGTTACCTGTTGCCTAATATAATCTTATTTTCAGTAATAGTTTATGTGCCATTGCCAGTGATTTTGACAGGATTTTCTTATGCAGACCTGGGGGTTTTTTGGTTTTGCTTTGTTTTTTTCTAGTTCACATGCAGTTAACATTGAATATATGCATGCCTTAGTTCTTTATTATTGAGTACTATTTAAATTAATCACTGTAATGTGTTCACCCTGGCCGGAAGCTAAGCACCCACCAAGCTGCTTGCTCTTCTCCTCATTAGTGGGGTGGTAAAGAGAGTTGGAAGAACAAAACCTGAAAACTTATGAGTCAAGATGAAGTTTTATAAACAAAGCAAAGCTGTGCAAAGAAGTGCACTCAATGAAAAGATTTTAATCCATTCCTCTTTTTATCATGTTCTAGTGATTATTTGGATATAAATCCCACTTCTACCTTCTTTTCCTTGGATGTATTTATTTTCGGATTTTGGGGTTTTTTTAGGTTAGCTTAGATAAAATCTGTAATCATCATACTGATTAAATCCCATTCCTTGGATTCTGTCTGTGCAACATGCACAGTATAAAAAACCCTAATTGCTTAGTTTAGGCATTTGAAGTACACCCTGGAGAGCACTTGCCTGAAGGTATGTTACTTCTTACATTCCTTATGAGACCCAGGCCTAATATTTGCGGTTAAGAAAACCTTTAAGCAACAGGACGTCTAAAACTCAAGGTTTGGAGTTTTAAAACTTAATTCCTACTGTGGATCTAGCCTCAAGGTATTAGATAACCTTTTGGAAGCCAGATCTTCCAAGATGTGGTGTAGGAAGCATGTTCTCAGCACAAATTGTGACAAAATTTAGATTGGAATAAATTTATTTCCATTAATTAAACTATCTCTTTAAGAGGAATACTGGAACTCTGTAGCTATAATAAATAGTATTTGAGCAGTTTCCTGGTCTTACTACAAGACACTATGGGGACACGATAACCAATTTCAGCAATCATTATATAATTACAAAGAGATAACATCTTCAAAAAGATACTCTTTTTTAGATAGAAGAAATCACATCCTTAGGAAAGAAATTAAACCCAGTAGGAATAACCTTAATCTCATGAATACAGGGAATGAAGAAACTTGAATTCTGAGCCTTTAAAAGCATGCATAGCTCTGGGGAACCCATCCTATTTAGTCTACCACAAGCAACTGACCTGTGACCAGATGGCTCTCAAGGACAAAGGTACTCAACACCAGGGCAGGAAGTTTCTCAGAGCTGACTGAGAAAGCCAATCATCAGGAAAGATAACTAACTTCTGATATTTTTCAAGTATATTTCATCTTTCTCTTTCTGATAACTATTTCTTTCCATTACTCTTTGGGGGGAGGAGGTGGTGGGGGGGAGGATGGAAGTGGAGGTGGGAGTGAGAGGGATTTCTGGTTATGGGGCAAAACCCCGAAATTTTGAAACACAAAGGTTCTACATTTTGCAAAATCCTTGTTTTAAGGCTCAGCTTCACAATGAAATTACCATTGCAGAGTGGTAAAGAAATGACATTGTTTCATAGCTGTCTTTGTGTGTGCTTCAGACATAAGGCAAGCAAAGGCAAAGGCAAGCTTACAATACTTCTTATTGTTATGTTTCCTTGTGTTTGTCATGGATCGCATGCCCAGACATAGATAACAGATAGTGCAAAAATATCAAGTTATTACATTATTGCTGAATGACAGGTCTGTATCTTGCATATTAGGGCTTCACTTGCATTAATTTTAATGAAAACTTTATTAAGCAATTATCTCTTTTATGTGCTATGTACTTTCCTGGATATTACAGAGAGTGTAATTTCTTAACAATGGAATATTTTCCAAAGGAGCAATTTTAATTATTTTTGCTATGTCTTTTTTTGCCCCAGCACCTGAGCAACAAGAGGCAGTTTCATTTTCCTCTTTTAGGATTGCCATAAGGACCTGAGAGCTACCCAGTTTATAGAAGGTTAATATGCTTTATATGCTGCCATCCCTTCTGTTCTGGAGTCACTTCTGCTCTTCTTTCTTTTTCCCACAGCCTGCCTTCACATCTCTCTCAATTTCAACATACACAAAAACCTATTTCATAAATGAAAACCAGTCCCAAACATCACAGGCATTTAAAGCATGACCATCATTTTTCACAGATCCTAAAATCCTTCCCCTGGGATCCTTGTTCAATCCATTGTTGAAAAACATGATAAATACATTATGATTTTATTTTTTTCTTTATGCCTCTTGAAGTACAGTTTGATATTTACATCTCCTGAGCATGTGACAATGTAGAAGGGTTTTTTCCTCCCTCTTTTTAAGATGAATTCCCATGACAATATGGCTGAAGCATCAACAATACTACATCTTTTGTTACAGTGATTAATAGCATGTTTCTTCATCTGTTTTAATCATTCATGGATAATGATATCTGAATTCTAAGCGGTGGTCTAAGAGATGATAATCTGAATTCTAAGAATTTGTGTTTACACCTATGTCAGTTCCATGTAATTACTGCAATGTGGTGTATGTAGAGGTACTAAATAATATTAACTACACTCTGTAAAGTCAGAAGGAATGGTTATTAAAAAACCAAAAACACTGAAGGGGAGACTATTGTCCCCACTAGAAAGGAGACTTGGATTTGTTACAAACAGTCCTAGAAGGCAAGAGTAACCAGGATCTTATTAATATATCCCTTAGGGTGTAGCCAGGTAGGGGTCAGCCTCTTCTCCCAGGTAGCAAGCGACAAGACCAGACAAAATGGTCTTTAATTGTGATGGGGGAGCTTAGATTGGATATTTGGAAAAAATTCTTCACTGAAAAAAGGTGGTTGAGCATTGAAACAGTCTTCCCAACAAAGAGGTGGAGTCATCATCCCTGGAAATTAAAAAAATAACTTGTGAATGTGTGAGTTAGGGACGTGGTCTAGTGGTGAACATGGTGGTGTAGGGTTAAAAGTTGTACTCAATGATCTTAAGGGTCTTTTACAAACTAAATTATTCCATGATTTCATGTTCAGAATTCATTGTACAATCCACTTTATTTTTCCATTCAGTTAAACCCTGCTTATAAGGAGCTGTTTCAAGAGGCCTTACATCTTAATATGGCCACCACAGTTCTTCATCCTCCAAACTTTTCTAACACAACTAAAGCTTGCTATTTTCTCACAAGTTTCTCAGCTTTTCTACTTGTGATTTTATTTTTTCATACTACATTTTTATGTCTCATTTGGGCCTAAATCTAAGCCTTTGCCATGTTTTTATTTTGGCTGCAATCTGTTGCTACCTCTACCAAAGTCTTGATAAGAGGTATCATGGAAGTTAACTATTGGAAAAAAATTATTCCATTACCGAAGACCCCACCCATCTTGCTGTCAATGCTGTGTAGGTTTATATTTGAATTGGTCAGCTTTTCAGAGCTTTTCAGAAAAATGTAATATTTACATTTGTAATCTTCACCTTCCTTGGTGATTGTTGCTGATTAAAACAGTATATATTACCAAACATAATTTTATGTCCACAGTTTCTCACCAAGACTTTTTACAAACTCATTGATGTCTCGGTCCTTAACCTATAATACCAGAAATTAACTGCATTAACAAGAGAAAAATGTTTGAAAAATTGTTTTAACTTATTTTTTTAGTTTTTACCTACTCATAAAAGTGAATAACTAACCACAAAATATGAAAAATTAACAAATGCAATTGTTTAGAGACTGTTTAGGGAGGAGAGATTGAAATACAAACCAATGAAATTATTTGGCATTAATTGTATTCTTAGTTTGAAATATAACCCATGAGTTACAATGCAATTTGATTACATTTTCATTGCATTAATGTTGACAATATAAATTCCCAAAATAATAAAGTTATATCTTTAACAAACAAAAACAGAAGTTTGTGATAAAGTATATTTATTTAAAAGCACTTCTAAGAGTAGAAGTTCCTTGACTTTTGGATTTACATCAGTACACAGGTTATGTGTACAGTCTAAATAATGAGCTCTTTGAGTTGAAATTTTGCCAAACTAATTTGAATTCTGGGGTTTTCAGAATGTCAGCTGCTGTAGTAGTATCAATTAAAGAGCTACATTAAGTCACAGAGATTAGTGTAGGGTTATCTGTTACTAATTCAACTTTTATAGGCATCATCAGAAAGTTTTATTTCTAACAGGTTACATATATAAATTACTTAAAAATAAAAATTATCCAAGTACTGCTTCTTACAACAGCTTTAACCAGCCTGAAATAAAAAACTGTGTTAAAGGAAATAGCCTTTTTCATAGCTATTTATGTAGATTTTAGACCAATGTGGATTCAATTTAATCATATGGAGATTATATTTGTACAAAAGGTGACCAGCAGTGAAGTAGTACACATATATCATAAGCTATTTTTAATTTCCCTTGTATTTTGGATCTGGTTCCTTTAGCCATTGAAATATGAATTCTTCAACTTGCTTGTAATACATTATCCTATTCTTAAGGTAAGGTCACTCGTGTTCAGTAGCAAAACGCCACAGCTGCTCCTTTTAAAGCTATTGTAATGAACAGACGTACTGGCAAAGGACTTAAAGTGAATGTTTCTTTAAGGAATAGTTTTTCTACACTGTAAATTTAAAGATATGCTAGCAGAACAAAAGAGATAAAATATTGGATAGACAAAGTTTGCAACTTCTCTAGCAGAATAACACTCCTCTAATGAATGCATCAATACGACAGGAGAGAATTCAATGACCAAAAAAATAAAAGTGTAAGATCCACTAATTGTAACAAGAAGTATGTGTGGTCAGTTCTAGAATGGGAAGAATGCAAGAACAAACCTGTATACTCAAAGAGTTTTTATGTCTGAATATATAGCCTACTAAAGTGATTAACATTTCCTCCTCTATTTCTTTATCTTAGACAATCTACTCTTTATCCTTGTATGGTGATTCTGTCTGGTTGTGTCTGAGGGTGAGACAGAGCAATTAGGACATTTTTTTAATTACTCAGAGGGTCAGTTGTACTTCATTCCCAGATGGGGTTAAAATATTGAAAGAGAGACTATTGTCACAGTGGTTGAAAGATATCAATGTCTCATGGCCCAGGAGGTTTACAGAGATTCTGACTTTGCTAGTCAGATTCAGTGTTTATGTACCCATGACAATGGCCCTCAGCACCATTTCAGAATTACATGTGCACTCTTGGAAAACAGCTTGATGTTTGTCTAAATGCTCACATGTTGAGGCATTTCTCAAACTTTACTGATGTTGAATGACAGAACTATTATGGCCTGGATGATCAATGCTCTACTGCTGCGTGCTGGTTTGATTCCCATGATGTTTACCACAACATCTGCCCTGAACAGGGGAGAATCAGTGGTGAGCTGTTGTTCAAACTCTTAGGTTGAGACAGAGTTTGGGCTGAAATGCTGTTCAACTTAGTTGACTTGGAGAGCTTGGAACAAAGATGTTCCATGAGTAGGCACTGAAAGAAGAAGGTGTAAGTAGTTATGCACAAAGTTATATAAGAACATACCTTTCTGGGCAATATGGTTGGAAAATAGTCTTCAACCTGTGTGCAAAAGGGAAAAAGATCATAAACAGAGAATTTAAAGATAGCCACACTAACAGTTTGTCAAGAATCTTTTCTCCTATTAATTGTGACTGTTTGCTTCTCTTTCCAACTTTTTTTGCTGCTACATGATATTTTGGTTGAGTAAGGTGAACACACTTTGAATTTATTTAGTAGGAGATACTTTTAGTCATTAATTCAGTAATTAATCAGAGGGATGTTGAGGACCTGCAAGGTTATTGGGAATGGAATGGCTCCAGCCTCTGCAAACCCAGACTGCTGCAAACTATTTTTCTGTCATATTTTAAAGGAGGACAGGCAGATAGCTGAGTTCTGAAGGCCTTATATATGTTCTGAATTCAACAGAGATTTGAAGCTGCTTAGGACTTACTAGATAGTGGCAGCCAAATAAAGACACAAATATGGTAAGGATATGGTTTTTTGTTGTTGTCTGTTTGGGTGGGGGTTTTTTTTGTTTCTTTTTTTTTATAGCTGTCCTTAAAACCCTTAAAATTGTTGTATATTAGAAAGAGGACTTTATCTTGAAGATGTGTGAAAGTCTAGCCCAGTGGCTGGAATTATATGAGATGACTCTCAGTCTGTGTGTTGTCAGATCCTGGAAAGTTTGCAAATTAACTGAGACAAAATGTCATGTTTATTATTGTTCTGTTTTACTAGTTTTGATCCCAGCTTCATGACTCAAAGACAGCTTGTAGAACTGAAACATATATACAGAAAATAATTCTGAAAGAATTTCAGAGAAAGGATTTATTTATGTTATTCAAATTGAAATGTTGAGATATGTCTTAAATACTTCATTTGAATTAAAATATGCTACAGGAACTTTAGTGATATGTAACAGGAAAGTTTGTAAAAATAACATCATCGCTTTTTCACATTGGATTCATAATATTTCATCTCTTCAAGTATCCAGCTATCAGGTATTCTAACTACAAATATTCTGCCTCCTTGTGACTGAGCACTGGCACAGGTATTACAGAGAAGTTGTGGAGTCTCCCTCTTTGGAGACATTGAAAAGCTTCTGGATGTGATCCTGGACAGCCAGCTCTCAGTGACCCTGCTGTAGCTGGGGAGTTGGACCAGATAACTTCTGGAGGTCCTTTACAATGTCAGCTTTTCCGTGATTCTGTGATTGTGTGACTCCGAAATCAATATTCTATATACTATGATTTTCTGATTCTACACAGTATTTCAGATAAATTGTAGATAATCATTGTTCATTTATGTCTTGTACTTCTTATTCACTGGCTCTTCTATTTAATGATAAGAAACAAATGTCTGTTCTTTGGTCCCTACAGAGAGTTACTAGTCATTAATCTGAACTTTGGGGAAATATCGAATTAATTTCTAACATAGTCAACTTTATCCATGTATGTTTTCCAGCACTTCAGATTTGCCTGCATATCAAAAGGATGAAACACCTTTATATAGTCTTAGTCTCTCTACACAGGCAACAGTTTCCTTTCTCCTTTTTTTTTTCATTCTTCATTGAAGAGGATGGACCACTTGGGTTCGTAACGTTGCCTCTAACCATGATGTTAACAAGACTCTGAGGCCATTCATGCACTCTGGTTGTATTTGCTTTGAAAAATATTGCAACATTATATTTCTACAGATTTTAAATGTTCTGACTAGTTCTTGATGGACATACATAGATATACATACATTTACATGGACATAGTTTAGATACACATCTTTGTTAGACAAGAAGAATCTTTATGAACTAACATTATTATATTTGGTCTTTGTTTTTTAGTAAATACTTTCATGATGAAGTGTTCTGGTTGCAGTCACTGCTAACAGAACCACTATTTAGGCTACCCTTGTAATTTCAGAATGTTTAAACAACGTCTGGCAATAACTTCATAGCTGAAATGTTTAAATCCATTTTTTTTCCATATCCTTAGTTAACAAAAATAAATTCACAATGGATAGTTAAAGCATAGACTAAGTCTGTAAAAAACCAAAGAAGCAGAAATTGATGGAATGTAACTTGATATTTAGAAATGGCACCTCAATAGTGATTTAACAGCACTTGTCAGTAGATGTTAATAATATATTCTCTTTCTCCAAGTAGATGTTCTCTACAGTCACTGGTGGGTTTCATGTGGTTGTCAACTCTGGGTCATTGTTTCCCAGTTTGTATTAGTATTGACCGATCAACAGTCATTCTCTAAAAGTCCTGGTCTGGCCATGGACCTTGTTCCAGGATTGAATTTGTCATTAGGTAACTATATATGACTTTTTCAGATGGGGTTCTTTACCTTTTTGATAATATCAAATGTCTCTGTATTTCCTATAAATGGTGACCTGTATCCCCTTATCTCTGAAAATCCAGAAAAAAAATGCAAAAACCTATTCTTATAAAAATTATAAACTGATATTTTTATATATTGAATTTGCCTTTTATATACTTTATAATGAATTTTTCTGCCTGGTTACTGTAATTGGCTAGTTCCTCAGTGTGTATCCTAATCACATAATCAGGTTAAAGTTATTAGCAGTGCCTTGCATTCAGCAAAATCTATGCATTTCTGAATATATAATAGGACTTGATTTTTTTAGTACTATTAGCTAGCACCTAATGTCTTCAGTTGCACAGCTGTAATAAATTATACCTAATGTTTGCATGGTACTGATTTACCATATTCTACGAGGATAGAAAACTAAAGTTCTGCCTGCTCTGTAATCATTTGTAGAACTGAAGGGAACAAGCGTATTCTTGAGGTATTAACCTTTCACTGTTTTCAGTTTCATGGTCATATGAAGGTTCTATTTTTGTATCAGGCAATCATAATCTTTTCACATTAATGTTTTTGCTCTGGTCTGATTAGCACTCCTCCTTTAGTTCTGACAACCCTACGACAACTGTCCACATTTTTGACATAATCAGAACTTTAGTCCTATTTTTGAAATAGTCAGAACTCCTCTTGTATCACAGCATGCAGAAAACAATCTGTCAAATAGTCATTTTAAAGTTTCTACAACAAACATGTGTGATGATCAGTAAAATAATTAGGGCTTCTTTCCTATAATTGAATCAGTTTGATTGCATTATTTTCTCACCTGTGCAATAATCATAACATAGAATCAAAAATGTGCAATAACATCACTATTTCAGGCAAAGCCAGAGGTGCACTTCAGGCACTCAAACAGACATTTTTTAAAATTCTATTCTCTAAACAGAAAGAACTTAATTTTTGGCTTCATCAGTTCCATGGCACCAGCATACACTGGTTCTGGTTTCCTCCTCAAGACTTTATTCCTGCACTGAAATCCATTTCTTTGTAGCTGTAGTATGATAAATATGTGCAAGACATGCCTTTCACTATGACACAAATGATTGTAGTATTAGAAGTTTATTCACCGTGGATGAAAAAAAAAAGCCCTAAATACCTATCAGGGAGATATATCCAAGGTAACCACATAGAATCACAGAAGTACAGAGTGGATGATGTTACAAGGGATCTCTAAGGTGATTTATTACATCACCCCTGTGCAAAAGAGTCTCAGCTCGGCCTCAGGTTGCTGAGGCCCTCGCTGACTCAGGGGAGATAGAGACTCCATAGCTTCTCTGATAAACCTGTTCTACTGTTCTGGAAACCTGGCAGAGACCTTGAGTGACCCTTCTTTTGTCATAGACACTGTTCTTTGACACACAAAACTAATGATCCATTGCTTTTTGTCAGAGCATGAACCCATACTCAGCTGCAGAAAGCCACTGCGTCCTCTCTACAAACATCAGGAGTCAATGGCCATCTCTGTTGTACAGAGAAACACAGCTCTGAGCCAGGCAGACTTCTGGTCCTCTATCTTACACCAAGAGCTCCATCTGTCTCTGCAGACACAGCCGCAGTGCCTACCCCTGACACAGGCAGGCCTCCTTCCTAACACCGAGGAATTTCTACATAGGCACAACTGTGGCATGTCTAGAAAGAGACGAGAACACATTTCTGTTGCTGGCACAGTTTTCATTAAAATCACATTCATGTGATGCCATGAGTCACTGTTTGTCAGCAGAATATGGCTGATGGCCACCCTACAGACAGCTGTCTGGTCAATACCGTGCCTGCCTTGACATACGCTTATCCAGTCCATATCTCACCAATCTGGCCTTGCTAAATAACTCTGACTTCTCTTATCAAGGCAATGACTGACAAGTCTAGTACAGAGGGCTGCCAAGATTGTTGGGAGAGTGTGAAATATAAGAAATGGTTGACAGAAATTATTTTCTTCAGCCTTAAGAAGAAAAATAAAGGAAAGAGGTTACTCCTTTTTTAAGCCCCCATGAGAGGATGTAGAGAAGGCTTCTTCTAAGTGGTGCTCAGTTATAGGAGGAGAGGTAATGAACACAAGTTGAAAATTTGGAAACTGATTTGATATATGGGGAAATGGTTTTGTTGTGAGTTTAGCTTGTCACTGACAGAGGTTTCACAGGAACCTCCACCCTTGCAGTTATTCAGGAGAAGGATCTGAGCAAGCTGCTTCAGGCAGACCTGCTCTGAGCAGTTATTGGACTACATGACCTCTGGAGGACCCTTTAAACCTAAACGGTGCCACAATTCTCTGAAGTCTGAAGATAAACAGAATCAAGATGATCAAAATCACAATCAAGTTTGTTTTCAGAATTTTGCACGTAAGAGTTTTTCATAATCCTGGAAAGACTTATAAACATACTTTCACTTTATGGAATTTGAACAATATCGTTGACTACTTTTCAGGCTTAATTTACAGTGCTCTAAATCAAGTATGAGTATAAATCTTAAAAGTCATCTTACTCCCTCTCCTTGTAAAGCAAATATGTGTTTATTCTTGAAGTATATATATAATCTCTTTGGCCTCATTTTCAAATTTTAGAAGAAAATTGCAAAGAATATGAGATAAATCATGAAGCAGTATGTGTTTTGTAGCTTGCAGTTCAGTATATCTGGATTCTTTCATTCTGCTCTTTGAAGAATTAACAGACTCTTATCATTTAGGTTATGGGAGAAAAGTTGAATAAACAGATCCAAATTCAACCTCACTGTTTTGCCTTCTTATGTTTCAGGAAAGAGTGTTTTGATTATGCAGAGGAAATAGTTTGCACTTTCATTTTTTAGCTAAGCTGCCATTAGCTGGAAAATTGGCATAAGATAGGAGCCTCTGCATTACAAAGAAAAAAAACAAAAAAGAGAAAGCAGCACACTAGGTGGGTTTCCACTGGAATTTGAAAGTCCTTCTAAAGTCTGTTATAAAATATTTCCCGACTCTTTAAGAATTTTTACCTAATGCCTCCTCTCAGACCTTCCATTTTCCAGATTTCACTGTTGGAAATCCAATGATTAATTCACAGATTTCAAATAAGATTAGAAGATTATCATATTCTTCAGAACTGAAATGAAGAGCTTAATCAAAGTGTGTTTATTCTAAATATTTCCCTGGCTGATCATTTAAAATAGTCCTCAAGATTTTCACCATAACAAAATTTATTAGTTTATAGGTTACCAATGTGTCCCCATAGTTTCATTTAAATTGACTTAATCATTATTACTCAGTTCTCAAAACTGTTTAAATGTATCTAGAAATACAGAACAACTTTCTTAGGATTTAGATACAGGTTTGAGGCTTTGTTATTTTCTATATGTTTAACCAAGCCTACTTTTTTGAAAGGAAAGAAACCAACAACAACCAAAAAAAAAACAAACAAAAAAACCCCCCAAAAACCCCAAGAAATCCAACCAACCAAACCTGAATACCCCAAACCACTCAATTCTTGAATTCATGTTCTTATGAAGCATATTCCTTATTTGCTTCCCTAGAGACTTTGTATTTGAATCTAACATTTTTACATGGACATGCAATTATTTTATTAACGGGCTTTTTTTGGTTTTGTTGTTTGGGGTTTTTTTAATATGGTAATTAATTTCCATGGAACAGGTGTTGCCTGTATCTGTGCTTTCCTTTACTGCTAGCTGAAATTTCCAGTTATTTCCTCACTGAGATAAGTGTGTTTAAACTATGATCTATTTCTCTTTCTTTCTTCAAGATCTGAACATTCTCTCTCCCGTCTCCATTCATGACATATTTTTATGTTTATGGAACACAGTGATGGGGGTGCAGATGGTGTTTTTAATTCCTCCTACCTTCGCTAAGCCCAGCAGCCGCCTCTGTGCTATGTTTAAGCAACACCTTTGAAAGCAGAGACACAAAAGCATGCTTTTTCAGTGCTGATTTAGTATCAAGTAAACAGCTGAACCAGATGAATGGCTGCATATAGATGTATGGAAAAATAATGAAGGTTTCAGAAGCTGTTAAAATGTGATAGTAATAACAGTAACATGATTATACATTCCAGTGTGTTTACAATGCTGTACAGGTACGATGCAGCATGGAATATTCTCTCCCCTAAGTAAAGAGACCTGGAAATATGTAGGGGGGCATTTCACATTCTGCAGGACAGGTCAATACAGTGAGATTTAGTCTCTAGCTGTTAACACTCACAGAAAATATTGTTCTTTATCCTGAAAACAAAAGAAACATGTGAAAAGAAAGTTTCTTCCACATCTGATACTGCAACATGTTAGAGAGGTTTGAGATATAGTTCTGGAAATCAGATAAAGCATGCTTCCTATGAGACATAATTAAATTGGCCTGGAGCTACAGCTAGAGAAAGTAGGTTTCTTTCAAGGATAAAAATATACATTAATAGTTCTGTTTACATCACATAACATATGTTCTATCACTGGACTTAAGCTTATAAAGCCATAAGCCCTTGAATATTGACACATGGTTGAGGTTCTTCATATGCCTAAGAGCCTGGCTAATTTGTAGCCCTAAGCATGTTTCTGGGTTGTGGCCCAAATAGTTTAATTAACTATTCTAAAAATACTTATAATTGAAAAATTAAGAAACAAAAATCAAAGCACTAACACTTTTTGTAACAGTCAGAAAAAAAATTGGACACCATCATCAGCTTCCACCTGTCTCCTCCCAATTTTTCCTTACTGCCCCCAGTTACTCTCTCACAACTGCCCCTAACTCTTCCAACCTTTGAAACTACTGCTGAGTCTTTCAGATCCCTCAGAGACCCCTCTCAGCTTCCTTTACCCTTGTAGTTCCTCAAACTCCATTGTTCTTTTCAGCCATGATATTTTACCTCTGCCAGACAAATTCCCTTCTCTTCCTCTCTTTCAGAACCTGCTCTGTCACCACTCAAAAACTGAATAAAGTCCATGTTTCATATGAGCACTGAACCTGTTCAATGGCAGTGTTTTGAGCAAAAGCTGCCTTGGGTGGCCTGTCGAATATTACTCAAACCAATATTTTCTGGCTGATAAAGAAAGACCAATGAACAGAAAACAGAAAAACACAAGGGACAGAGAAAAAAAGAGAGACAAAAAGTGTTTTTATTTTTTTCAAACAGATACTGAATAAGAGACTATATATCACTCCTGAACTTTTTGGTTTATGAAGGTGTAAGTATTGCATTTTTGCATATTGATGAAGAAGTAAAAAACTCAGGCTTTTTGTGGGATTCATCTATTTAAAAAAGAACTTTTCCTAGCACAAATAAGTATTATTATTTTTCTATGTTTCCTCCGAGTCCTGTCTGTAACAGTCTTTTTTTATAAAATTATAACTTTTTTTTTTTTTTTTTTTTTTTTTTTTTGGTGGG
>VZSE01003462.1:1285686-1309879 GCA_013398275.1 Promerops cafer | reverse complement strand
TTTTTTTTTTTTTTTTTTTTTTTTTAGGTGAGGAGTTGCCTGATTTGTGAAGAATGATGTTGCTGTCTGATGCTACATAAAGTTTGGTGACACTAATATGGCTCTTATGGTATAAGTAATTAATTTTGATTCATTTTCTGATAATTCTTCCTTTTAACTGTTTCTTTTTTAGCCTTTCTTAAGTACTTTTTCAATTGCTGAAAAAATCTGGATTTTTGACTTCCTAGTCTAATCTAAGTTACTGTATATTTAGGCAGTAAATCATTTAAAGGAAGAGTGTCAATGCTTGATGTACAAAAATATGAAGAAAATGTGAAGAATTTCTTCTCTAAATAGCTTAAAAGTAGAAACGTGTGAAAAATGAGAAGGCAAAATCTTTACTTAACTAGAGTGGAAGCAGTGACATTTCTTCACTAAAGAAGAGCCTGCCAAGAGAATATGAGCTTTCTCCAACTCTTGTGACAATTACAATTGCAATTTTACAAGTTCTGGGAAATGTGATCCATCCTCATTACAGATATTAACCCTGTTATCAATCTGGAGGGAAAGAAAAGTGTACTTATGGCTGCTCCAATACTACTTTCCACCTTTGCTTTGCAAAGTGCCTTAAGCTGGAAAATGCATTCTGGCTGGCATCACAAAATAATATCCACACCTTCAAAACAGACCATCTGCATGTGTTCTCCTCTAGCTTTAGTTTTAGATACAGTGCCACACATTTCTCATGTTGTCCCCATGAAATGAAGTTCAGCTGTTTTATCCTAACCCAGTGTCATTTGTCTTCTCTATTGCCTTGGACTTCCAGACTTTCCACGTTTTGCTAATTAACTCTCCATGCGTCTTTAAATCTGAGCCTGTTGCTACAGCAATTTGTTTTCTCACATTCAGTGAGTCCAGAATATGTAATAGCAGTTATTTATTTAGCATAATGAAATACCTTTTAATATAAACCAGAATTTGGAGTGCAAGACAATATCCATGACACTTCAATGGGTTTTGTTTGGTTGGGGATTTCTTTAGATTGTATTTACACATTTTTATCTTGTTTACTCAAGTTTCATCATTAGTCTTTTTTTAAAAAATGTTAAGTCTCATGGAATACAAGGTTGGAAACTGGGTACCTCAGTGATTTGTCTCATATCAAGCCCAATACTTTACTTGACAAATACTCTTTTTACCAGAATTCAGAAAAATTACATTCTTCAGTAATAACAGGTACAGTGAAACATTAAGTCTAGCTGAGTCAAAGATACTTTTCCCAAAAATACAGATTTTGTTTTACTAGGTTCCATGCAATAGGCCACTTGGGTCAAATACTGGCTTGTAATTTGGCAGACTCAAGGATCCCATGAACTAAAACAGGATCAGACATCAGTCTGGGATTCACATGGGCAAATGCAAAGTCTATAATGTGAATATTTGTATCTGAGAGAGTTATGTCCTTCATAGTCTGATTGGAAATAAACGTTTATAGTTTAATTGCGGAAAAGAACATGTTGAAGGAGGCGTTCATCTCTTTGCAAAGTACTTGCCTAAAATAGGAGAGATGAATAAATGCTTTGTAGGTGTCTAGAGTCAGATGAGGTGAATCATGCCCTGATTCATTAGAGACTTGAGTAAGCTGTGGTCTTCTCATTATCTTGATTGTAATTTAGCCAAGTGCTTTACTGACTGAAAGAGAGAAAAATTGGATGTTTCTGGAAATTAAGTCTTATTCTGGACAGATGAAATATTGTTTAAAAATGGCAAGTGAAAAAGATGGCTGGACATACAGATGAGATAATATAATTTGATATTAGATTTCCTATTATTTTAGAAAAAGTTAATTTTTAGTTCAGTTGGATATTATAGTTTAGACAGCTGTCCAGACTTCTCACTTTGTCAATACTATTTTAACCATATTTTATTCAAGCTCTGTCGGCATCAGCATACACCTCTTCTTTTTTGAAGAAGGAATATATCAGTTTATAACTTGGTTGCAAGAATGACAATCTCCATTCAGCCCAGTGTTCATTCCTGTTTGCATTGTGCTGAGTCTTCTGATTATCTTTAATTACTATGTACTAAGTATATAATAACAACATTGTATATTTATGGCAGAAAATATATTTACTGCTCTTCTAGTATGTTACATAAAGAGGAAAAAGCTTTTGGATTTGCTCTTTTTCTGTTTCTCTTAATTCTTCAGATTAGTATTCAGCAGCTCTTCAATTTTCAGTGTTGTTTGCTGCACATAGAAACAAAGGCAGACTATCTACTGACTTATGTATAGCCCTTCTGGTAGGTTTTTCAACACGAATTATAATCCATAAAATGGACCCTGGTCCCAGTTTCACTTATAAGGAAACAAATGAAAAACAAGGTTTAGTTGAAACACAGAAACAGTTGCAGTTAGCAACAGGGGAAAAAATGAATACAAAGTCTTAGTTACGCTCCACAGATCACACTCACATATCAGTTTTGGAACCCAAAACAAAATATAACTGTGTGTAGGTGGAAAACAAAATTCAAATTACTTCAGTGTAGAGTATTAATGTTGGGATCAGTCTTGGAGTCCTTTGTGAACATTAAAAAAATGTATTTTTCATATGTTGTTTATCAGCTTAATGATACTACAAGGTCTGTCAAGTGAAAATGCCAAGTAGGATTGAAAAATAAGATGCTAGTTTTTTGTAATTAAAAAAAAAAAAAAAATCTACTGTTGTTCTTTACTTCTTCCTTTAGTCTTAGTAAGGTTCTCTGTCTCCTTAAAAAAAGGAAATGTCGTTTGTGAATTAGGCACTGGTAACTAGGATATGGACTGTAGCCACCAAAGCTCATGGGAAATACAATGGCAACCAGAAAGATCTATATGCATTATGTAATACTAATGTGATTGTGCAATGTATAACCCCAACTGATGGCTGGGCAGGACTTAAACAAATTTTAAAAATCCAATAAGCCAAAACAACAAAGCGTTCTTCTGCATAGTAGATGTCACAGAGAACAGATGAACTATTTTTAGATTGATTTGTAAAAGAAGTAGATTAGCTCTACTGTCCTACTGCTTCCTCAATAATTGGTATTATTTTGACAATGGTTTAAATAATTTTACATCCTGAAAGAGAATCATGTGTTAATATTTCATGGAGCTAAACATGTATGCAATTTTCAGTAACATATCATTATATCAATATGAATGACTCAATGACCTTAGAGGTCTTTTCCAAACTAAATGATTCTTGATTCTATAGTAATCCCTCTCTATTTCATTCATCATAGATTACAGAACAACATTATGATGAGATATTACAGTTTAGTTTTACTTGTTACACATGAACTGAATTATATTATTAGCAGTTTGCAATCACTCAGAGTCCCCTTTAAGTTTGGACACTTAAAAGCTGAAATGAGGGTTTCTTATGAAATTTTAGCATTTTACGTTTGGCTTCAAACTTAGCAAACCATCCATAAATCATTATGCCAGAAACAATCACATAGAGTAAATCTAAAATGAAAGATAGTCCATAAGATTCAAGAAGCAGGTAAATAAAACTGATGTTAGCTTTGTATTTTTCTTGCTTCTAACCTTTGCATTGAATCCATCTTTGTCTGCTTCTTTTAATACTTAGTCACTCTGAATTGTGGTTTAATTGTCATTTGAGTTTATCTGACTTAAACGTGAAGAGCAGTGACACTGTACAATCTATTTGTTACATAAAAGCATTTTTTCATCTTTCTTCTTTACAGTTTGAGAATGAATAATTAGACTTGATACATTACATAATGATCTCTGCTTTAAAACTTGTAATTTGTTTTCTGTTTCTCATATTAGTTAATATTCTAAATTTTCAAAAATGCACGTTATTTAAAACTTTTATTTCTGCTACATTAGTTGTGATTGTTTAGTATTCATTAGGATTCAATCAAATTAGGATTTGAACAATAGGAAAAGATGGGACAAGTTCATGGTGGATTATGTACATTCAAGTTTTAACTGGAGTCATAATAAAATATACCTATATATCCCCAAAATAAAGTAACATATTACTGTGAGTTTGTGATAATCTGCTGCATCAGTTTGATATTTCAGGAGTTAAAATACTGTTTTCACTGCCTCAGTAGCCTGCTGGTCTGAAAAATGATGTTCCATTCTTAAAAAACCCTCTTTCTGAAATTGTATATAAAATATGTTCAGGTTAAATTGCTACATAATTTTCTTTCTTATTCACAGAAAAAAACTACACGTGACCTGGACAAAAAAAATAAATTGCATATTTCATCCAGAGAACATTACCATTTTCTCAGAGTAGTCTTATTGAATCTGGAGAAAAAAAAATGGCAAAATCTCTGGGAAGAAATTTTTTCCACTGGGGGACAGGGTGGGGAATTATCATCAAGAGCAAAACATAAAGGTCTCAAGAAAAAAAATAAGGTTAATAAAAAACTGAGGAAAACATATGGGCTGGTAGAAAGCAAAACACTTCTCACATTAATATTTGCAAGATTAAATGTACAGATTTAGATTTGGTGCAAGAGCATACTACACTACTTCTAGTTGTGCAAAAAATGTTGACAGATCCCAGGTGTCTTTGTTTCTAGGAATTTGTCTGAAAATGAAAAGCAGAAGAAAGACTTGCATTACTAGAAGCCATGCTGCAAGAATGATTAGAAATAAAGATATCAAAAAGTTCTTAAGTCATTGGAACTACTATTAGTTCCAATAGTGCATTATAGAGTAACAGTTTTAATTCTGCTTACAGGGGTTTTTTTACAATGTGAATAGAGGAAAAAAAAAAGATAAAAAATAGAGAATGGGAACAAAAATAATCCAAAATAAATCTGACATCACCGAGAATTAGTCTGAAGCATCCCACTATGTTTGTTTTAAAGCAATTACTGAGGACATATGCCGGTCTGTGCTTTTGTTCTTCATAAGCCTTGGATAGAAAATCTGTGAAAAACTAGCTCAAATCAGCAGCACAGTTTTGGTGCAGGCAACCATATGATTGTCATCGTTTGATGGTTTATTCTGAAGAATAGTTTCAGTGTGTACAAACTATATTATTTTCTGAGGAAATTAAAATGTAAGACCTAATTTGGTGTACAGTGAGCACACTCCCATCTCTAATAAAGGCAGAGTTAATTTTCTTCTCAGTAGCTGTTACGGTGCTGTGTTTTGGATTTGTGCTGGAAACAATGTTGAAAGCACGGATGTTTTTGTTACTGCTGAGCTGCTCTTGCACAGAGACTTTTCTCTCCACACTTCACCCCAACAAAAAGGAGGCTGAAAGTGCACAAGAGGTTGGGAGGGCACACAGCTGGGACTGCTGGTCCAAAGTGATATTCCACACCACATGGTGTCATGGTCAGCATATGAATCTGGGGGAGAAAGGAGAAAGGGGAGGGTGTTTAGAGGGGTGGTGGTTGTCTTTCCAAGCCACCATTATGTGTGATGGAGCCTTGCTTTCCTAGGGATGGCTGAATACCTCTCTGTCCATGGGAAGTGGTGAATGAATTCCTTGTTTTCCTTTGCTTGTGCATACAGCTTTTGCTTTACCTATGAAATTGTCTTTATCTCAGTCCACAAGTTTAATCGCTTTTACCCTTCCAAATGTGTCCCCCATCCCACCCCAGGAGTGAACAAGTGCCTGCATGGCACTTATTTGCAAGCTGGGGTTGAACCACATAACCTAAAGATCTGGGCTTTGATCCTTTGTTTTCCTACATTGTTTTCATATTTTCCCATTAGGCATTTACTTGCTTTTCTGTTTCACAGTTACATCTGATATATCAAGATTTCTGTGGGAGACTTACTCTGTACATTTTTGGAGTTTTCAACCACTGCAGATCCTCTCCACAGTCATGTAGCATTTACTGTTCCTGACATCTGTTCCTCACTGTTCATCCTACAAAAGCCACGATCTTGGATTCATGCTGTTGTCTTTAAAAGACTAGAATATGCCGTCTAGCATTAGTATTTGGATAAGTGCTTCTAAATCTGTCTTGCTAATGATTTGTATTGAAACCAATCACGACTAAATAAATTCAGTGGGAATGAGTTTGCATGATGCAAACCAAGCTTGGCAAAAGAAGACTGTATATTTAAAAGAATTTTATTTTTTCACTGTTCTGTTCGGGTTTTTTTCCTTTGATAGATGTTTTTATCTATCAGAAAGGATGAAGTATATGAGATGTCTTCCTATCAGTCTCTCCTTACTGCATTAGATAAATATGAATATTACACTAATAGATCTCTGTTCCCACAATTTCTCATTTCATTTTCTAATTATTCTACACACAAAGGTTGTCAGGCAATCATATATTTTTTTCTCTACTGACCTGCTAATTGCAGTCTTTTTTTACCACCCATATTAAAGGCTTCGGGAAAGAGGGGGATATTTCTAGAAAATATTTCTTTCATACTTGATGTATGAACGCATATTTTGATCACACATATTGAAAACTGTCTGAATGACCAGGCCTGGAGGGTGGTTAAAGACTTCAAAAAGTCTCATTAGAGGCCAGAAACTGGCAGTGTAGCTCCAGAAGTCTCTACTGTGTCCTTTCCTGTTTAATACCTTCACTAATGATTTGTATGATGGGGCAGACTGTACCCTCAACAACTTTGCAGAGGACACACAGCCAAGAGGAGTGGTTGATACCTCAGAGGGACCTCAACAGGCTGGAGAAATGGGCTGACAGGATCTACCTGAAGTTCAACAAGGAGAAATGCAAGAAGAGGAACATCCCTAGGCATCAACATATGCTGGCTGCCACCCAGTTGGGAAGAAGTTTGGCAGAGAATGCCCGAGTTTCCTCATTGACACTGAGTTGAACAGGAGCTGACAACAAGCCCCTGCTGCAAAGAAGGCCAGTGATGCCCTGGGCAGCGCTGGGCAAAGCTTAGCCAGCATGCAGAGGAAAGTGATCCTTTCCCTCTGCTCAGCCTTAGGCTGAAGGACTGTGCCCAGCTCTGGGTTCCTCAGTACCAGAGAGAATAAAAGGGCCATGAAGATGAGGAAGGGGGTTTCCTTCTGTAAGGAAGGACTGGAAGGACTGGGACTGTTTAGCCTAGAGATAAGAAGGCTCATGGAAGATCATGTCAGTGTACATAAACACTTGAAAGATGGGTTTGAAATGCTTGGAGACAGGCTCTTTTCCCTGATGTCCAGTGACAGGACCAGAGGCAATGGGCATAAACTGAAACACAGGAGGTTCTATCTGACCATTAGGAAACACCTTTTTACTGTAAGGGTGATGGAGAACAGGTTACTCAGTGAGGTGGTAGAGCCTCCAACTTTGGAGATATTCAAAAGTCACTTGGACATGGCCCCTACTACAGCGGGGGGATGGACAAGATGGTCAAGAACTCCTGGTCTGGCTCGTTCAGAAAGGCAGAATCTTTATTGATTAAATCAAGGAAGTTTATTTGAACAACCAGTTGATCCACTTAAATGATTTAGTACCCTGAACCACTGATGCAGATGACTTCAAGCTGTGTCACAAAGTCTGTCATGTCTGAAAATTAGGGTTTAAGATTGAAATGAATTCCCCATTAAAAACTGGTAAGTAGCAACTTTATTTGTGGGGTCCATTTTATAACCATATACAGCCCTACTGAAATTTCCACAGCATTTCACAGAATCATAATAGCCAATGTATGTAACTTCATTTGCAATTTTGATATTTAATTTTGAAAAAAGAAAATATGCTTAATGAACTACAGCTTTGAAATGTATATGAATACACAGAGCATTCCACATGACAAGGGAACACAGGAAAATCATCTTCTGTTTATGTGCTAGATTGGCAAGAAAAATTACTAATTTAATCTCTTTTTGGGTTTCTAAAATCTGTCTGTTTTCAACATTTTCTTCACATCCTTCTTCTAGATAGAAATACTTAAATAGTCATAAAAAATACCATTTTTTAAGTTAATAGAACACAGGGAATACAAAATGTGAATTAGTTGCTTTAGAAATTCCCTGGTTTAGCCCATATCTTCACTATTGTTTGGGTCTGTGATTGAAATAGAGTGGGCTACTTGTCCCTAAGAAGTCCCACCGCCTTTTTGTGTATTAGACTTTTTGATCCTCAACTCTTTATAAACTGCCTTCATTATCCACTATGTATATTTGATAAACATCAAGCCAGTAGTCTTTAGAGATTTCAAATCATTATTACTCTCCTATTAGTCATGTCATGTTATCCATAATGCCTACAGAGCAGAAAAGACTTTGATTTAATGTTTTATTCAAAGGACAAATCCTTCAGTGGTATAACAGTCCCTAATGCAGGATAGATATTAGTTGATGTAAAATAGACAGTTTATTGCAGCCTGGGATCTAGAATTACTTTGACCCTTTCAACTTGGAAAGAGTTTTCTCTTGGTGGCCTCTTACAAAACTATTAGTACTAATAGTGTTTTTGACATCCTTTCTTAGTCTGAATAGTGATTACATATCCATGCAACTGCTTTGTCATCTACACTGTGTTGGCATTCTACAAATACATTATTCTCTCTTGCTCTCTTACTGAGATATACGCTAATAAATAAATATAGTTCTTTTATTTTTTTCCCAATATTATTTGTAATCGTATCATGGTTACCCTACTTCATTACATTTGTTCTCTAAATGTGTGAAGAGTACAAGCTACAGAACCAGCAGATATAGAACTCATTAATATAAGAGAGAAGTGAAGCAGCCTTAGATGTAGTTGTCATTATTATGGCTGCAGCTGTGGGATTTCTAAACTCTGAGACATTGGTGTCCACTTTAATGGGAGCAGTGCTGACTCTAAGTAAAAGAATTTATTAATATTATCCCAAATGCTCTGTTCTATTCCATTAAATTATTCAGCAAAGTCCTGTTGCTGCTAGCGACGTTTTGAGCCTTTGAATTGGTTTCAGATCTGACTGCCAAAGCACATGTTTAACTTTGGGAAGACAATCCATGACTCTGGTTTTGGTGAAATGATTTATATTGTGAAAGAGAGCAAAAAATTTCCGCATTGGATTCACAATTCTTGATAGCTTGAAACATCCCCATACCAGAACTGTATCAAATTGAGAACAAGAAATTTATGAAAAGTCGAAGTACAATTTTATTACATGAGTGGTAAAATGTCTCATTTCTCTGAGTAGAAGAAAAACTCGTATGATTACTTATTTGGTCCATCCCATGAGTAACACAGCAACAACTAAGAACAAGCACTTGGAATTCCAATTTGAACAGTGAGACACTATCCAACATCTACTGTGCTCTTATCCACAGGAAAAATTACCTTAAATAAATGACTCTTTCAACATAGTGCACAGCTACTACTATCAAGATAATGCAAATAAGTAGTTCGTAATAGGTGTTCAGGTTCATTAGCTATTGAAAGGAACTGAATCTAAACAATTATATTTTAGTGTAGCTAACATACATCGATGACAAGAGTAACATCTGTGTTAACCTTGACTTACCAATTTTTATCACGAATTCCATATCCACCATCTCTCCATCTTCCAGTTCTGACACTCTCCTGCATCAGCCCCAGCTGCAGCTTCCTTGCTATTAATTCAGACACCAGACGCAGCATGAGATGATAAACTACAGGTCGCTACTACAAACTGCTACATATCTTACAGATCAGAAAAGTCAGTAAACACCTGAAAAACACTTAAAAAATCTGTGATATACAGCCAGGCCATTAAAGATTTGCAGGATATACCCAGCTCATCTAAGTAAAAGAAAACTGCACCACCAAACCATTTTCCAGATTGTCTTTGAATAACCTCCGAAAGGAATATATGGAAACCTAATACAAAAAGCAAAATATGTCAGTGATAGTAAACTGCTAGTAATCACATATCGCCAGAACCTAAAACAAAGGCTAAAATTAGTAAAGAAATGCTATTCATGCCTTGAAATACATTTTCAGGTTTCCTGTACTGTTTTTCAAATGGCAGCCCCCCCAGAGTATAATGGAGTCTCTTCAGGGACACCTTTACATGTGAAGCTGACCAACTACAATACACTGCAGTGAGCTCAAACAGACCCGTGATAAAGTATAAACCAAATAATTAGGCCTAAGTGGGCAATTTTTTCACAAGACAGCTACTTACCAAGATCTCACAATCCAGATTCTTAAGGAATAGATTCAAAGCTCCTTTCCAACTGCACAAATCTATTGAGTAGCCTCAGTCATGGACTCAGGATACAGGAACTTCTTCATATTTTACTTGTCTCAACCCAGCAGCACTGCAAGCAGAGACGGTTTATGCCTGTTTCTCTCTTGTATATAAACTTAACATGTCTTTCATCTGTTATACTGTCATCCCCTGCCTTACAACTGCCTATCATCCCTTCTACTCAAATGTTCTGTAGAAAAGCAGTATATTACACTTGGAGAAACTATCTTAAATGTTTATGTCCATTCAAAAGTCACTGCTTCTATTTCAAAGCAGACTATGAGCTTGTGAACCTAGGAAATTACCTGGGGTTCTTTTTCCATTTGCATAAATTGATCTAATACAGGATCTGTTTAACCTGTCCCCTCATACCCTCATAAATATGTATCACATTGAACACTGACTCTGAATGATATAATATGTTTTAAAGGTAATTATTGTCTGTATGGATTTTGGCCCATAAATATAATTGTCTTTTTTGTCATACCATTGACTGTGTTTCTAATGAAACTACAAGTCAGCTTCTTGGGAGTTTCATACCTCCTCAAAAATGGTCTTAATAAATTTTAACAGAGAAGTATGACAAGAATAAATCCCAATGTCCAAGCCCTTCAGTCTGGGTTTTCTGTCCTTTTGCTATGCTCCTGCTGATATGTGTCCTCTGTTAAATTTATAAAATATCTTTTTCTTTATTGTAAATACTTCTGGGGTTATTCTGGGTCTGGGGATTGGATAAAACCATAATCAAGCTGTGAAGTAAAACGCTCGCCCCATTAATGACAAATGTAGATTAAAAACCAAACAAGCAAAACCAAAAAAACATCAAATTACTTTTGTGATGAAGAAAATATAACAACTGGCATTAATGCAGAAAAATAAGAGACACAACAAGATGAGCTTCACTATACAAATAATTTCACAGACCTTCACAGCAATTAAGGTTAGCATTTGATTGGTTTTGTATTATCTGTGTATGCATTGTTTTTCACAAAACAGGAACAAACAGACAAGATTTGGGTTTGTTCCCATCAGGAAGTTTAGAGATAGAATAATTCTGGCTAAACTGGTGATTGGAAGAAATCTTGTATCTCATTCTTATAACACAGTGTAATGGCTGTTGAACTTAAAAACCTCTGGGAATGTGGAATTGTAGTGGGTTGACACTGTCTGCATGCCAGGCACCTGTCAAAGCCAATCTCTCATTCCTCCCCACAGATGGACAAAGGAGAGCAAATATAACTCAGGGTTCATGGGTTGAAGTAGAGACAGAGAGAGATCTCTGACCAAATATTATCATGGGCAAAAGAGGCCCGAATTAGAAATATAAATCAAATTTGTTACTAACATCAAGGTCAGAGCAGGATAATGAGAAGAAAAATAAGACCTTAAAAACCTCTTCCCATCACCTCTCCCTCCTTCCCAGCTCTGCCTTCTCCCTCAGAGGTCCTGGGAGACAGGGAATGAGGGTTATGGTCAGTTCATCACTCATTGTTTCTCCTGCTGCTCAGGGAGAGGAGTCATTCCCCTGCTGCACTATGAGGTCCCTCCCATGGAAGACAGTTCTCCATTAACTTCTACAACGTGAATCCATCTCACAAAACAACAGATCTCTGAGAACTGCCACAACATGAGTCCATCCCACAGGCAACTGTCCTCCCCAAACTGCTGCAGTGTGGGCCACTCTTCCAAGATGTGCAGTTCTTCAAGGACAGGCTGCTCCAGTGTGGATTTCTCTCTCCATGGAGCTCCATGAGTTCACAGCCTCCTCTCAGGCATCTACCCATTCTGGTGTGTGTTTCCTCCAGGGGCTGCAGGTGGATGTCTCCATCCCTGTGGTCCTCCATGGGCTGCAGTGGCACAGCTGCTTCACCATCGTCTGGACCATTGGCTGCAGAGAAATCTCAGCTCCAGCACCTGAAGCAACTCCTCCCTCTCCTTCTCTACTGACCTTGGTGTCTACAGAGTTGTTCCTCTCACATATTCTCACCCTGGTCTTCTCTGGCTGCAATTACATCTGCAGAGTAACTTCTTTTTTTTCTTTCTTCTTAAACATGTTATCACAGAGACATTACCACAATTTCTAATTGGTCCAGCCTTGACCAGAGTCACATCTGTCTTCGGAGCTGCCAGACATTGGCTTTGCTAGACATCAAGGAAGCTTCTGGCAGCTTCTCTCCCTTGCAGCCCTCTGCTAGCAAAACTTGGCAATGCAAACCCAATACAGGACTCTCACTTCATTTCAGCCCTGAATCAGCATTTTCACAAAATTTCTCTTAAATGAAATATTTCATGTCCTTCTGCCTGGAGTCATATAAATTGTAATTTTGGGCCCAATAACAGTAGAGTTGGGATGAAGTATTGTCAGGAGCAGCTAGTTAGATAGATAGGATTAATATCTTCTGTTTTGGAGACATAATTGAAAATTACATTGGCATTATACATGAATGAATTAGTCAGGACAGTAAAAACCTATGTCCCAAACCCAATTTGTTTTTTATCCTATCACATAAACGAATATCAAAATAAGATGATGTCATATTTCCCTAACAACCTTAGCTATCCTTTAACAATTTAAAGAAGTATTGCAATAAGTGTCAAGGCATGTGTACAAAATCTGTCCTTCTGAAGTCTCCTCAAATTCATATTTTCCTGTGGCTTATGCTTCCGGATTTCCAGGACTTTTACTATGTGAACCATCTGGCAGTCTGTGATGGGCATTGGTACTTTGGTATCATGCAGACAGAGGTATAAGGAAAGTTTGAATTGCAACCATCTCTGTGGAAAAATAAAAGGAGCAAACCCTGAAACAACAGGGAGAGAATTAATAGCTTGACCATGAAGACTGTAAAAATTTTTGTTACACCATGAACCCCATCATCAGCTTCTTTCTCTATTGGAACGAATTAGCAAGCTCCAATTTTTCTATTAATCATTTAGTTGAAACATATTACCCTCACACACTTTTAACACAGTGTTTAGCCTCCATATCTTTGGAATTTCATATGTCAGGATAAAGCTTGAGATAAACTGCAGTTTATGTTCAATAATGTGGGAGCAATTACGTGAAGTGGTGTACGATTTACCTAGCACATGTTGTGTTACAAGGTACAGTCTGTGTCTCACATCCTTTCTTCCTTAAAATGATAATTTTTTCAATAGTTATCTGTATTGGAAGTGTTTGCAGCAATGAATTTTTGTACAATTTATATAGTAAGCAAAGTTTCTCCCAATGTTCATTGTTTTGAACCACTTTTTTTTTCTTTTTTAATTTTCCTTCTATATCTTTATGCCTAAAATAATTATAAAATAAGCACTGGGTTTTGAAAGGTCTCACAAAGTTTTGCAAATACTGTATTGATAAACCGGTACACAGTACACATATAGTGAAAAAAGGGAGGAAAAGGGAAGGGAAAGAGAGCAGGAGTGGAAGAGAGGGGAAGGAAGAGGAGGGAGTCTTGGATCTCACTGTAGATACAAGTCATGGAAGGGGTTTCTAAATTGCTTTTGAAAATCTCACAATTATCTCATTGAAAGTAAGTAACTCTATTTTTTTGGTTTGGGAATTTTTTGTGTTAGTTTTTTTTTGGTTTTTGCTAGCTTGTTTGTTTGTCTTCTTTGGTTTGACTTTTATTTCAGCACCCATTTTTCACACTTTGGTCAAGTTGATTGTTTTAAAATTTTAGTATGAATTCTTTATTTATTTATACTTGTCATCATAATAAAAAATGTCTTTCTACTACTTGTTATGGTTCTATATAATTTCTTGCAATTCCAAATGTGACTTGAAGCAAAGCTTCTAAAAAAAGAAATATTTTTTTTTATGAACACAAGAATTATTTGTTGAACTTTTGGCGCAGAGAATACATCTATATGTTTGAAAAAATGTTGGTTCATATTTTTACATGGCAACCCATATATGCCTGTGAAAATTGTTATACTACTCAAAAATGTTTTAAATATTTTCTCAGAGCACAAAGGGGGGGAAATGGAGAAATTATACATGTGCATGTGAACTGCTTTTGAAATTCACAACTTCTGCTAGATGCTAAAATGAACTTGAGAGATGAGTCCACAAGACAATTCTATTTCATGAAAACTACAGGTATTTCAGACTACAAAACAAATTCTTTCTGACAAAATTAAAAGGTTCACTTCAGGAGAGCACTTAATGCACTTCAGCTTCTAGAGGGTGGTCAATTCAACTCAGCCAAGCCCAGTTAAAGCCAGTCCAAACTAAACTCGTATGTGAGGCACACAGTGTAGATATTACAACCACAGTGAGAATGTTTGTCTCTACAAACACAACCTTGTTGGGCCACACAACTTGCTGCAACAAAGAGAGCCACAGGTTGTCTTATAAAGAAGTTTTGGCCCAGTATTTTTCAGACCCATGTTAACAAAAAAAGACATTTGATCTGATTTTACAGGAGAGGGCCATACACAACAAAACATGGGTATAACCACAGGGAACTTCAGTCATGCAGATCATGTGATTCTTATATTACCCATCAGGCATCCTTTTGATTTTACTGATGAACACATCCACTGATATTTGTTACAATGCTGTGCTTTTTTATAGGATACATGATGTTGTTTTCAGCCATCTCCACAATATTGAAAGATAACTATTTCAGAGGAATAACAACTGGGATCTTTAAATATGCTCCTTACCTTTACCTTTCCTTTTCCTTGTGGTAATCCTTCCTTTTTCTAAGCTACAGTAAGTTTAGTGCTCTTCTTAAAGTGATACTTTTTGGCCAATCATGTATGTTCTCCATATTGGTGAGGATGTGAGCAAGCATTCTGTCATTTCATGTGGCTGGGTGAGTTTATGACTACATCTATTTATGGCTCAGTGTATTATCTGAACACATAAACATAGATACACATACACAGGGAAAACAAGGAAAGATTAGAAGTAATATTTCCTTTAATAATTTCCAAAGGGGGTATAGAATCTTAGACTTAATTGCAACTTTTAATAGCATTTGCTATTTTCTGACTGAAAAATCTTACAAGATTGTATGTCACAAATCTGATATAAAATAAGTGAATATATTTTTACACTGCATTTTGGTAAAGAGTTTATAATACAATTAAAGCAAATAATAAACAGAAAGAGATCAAATGATACTATGGCATGATTTTTAATATTAGGTCACGGAATCTCTTCAAATGTTGGTTTTTTTCAGTTCCACATGTCTGAAAAATGCCTAGAAAAATAAAATTTTTATAGCAGATTATCTACAGAATGGTGATTGACACAATAATAAAAACTATTAAAGGTTTACATATTCCTTTACCATTGTTTTATTAAGCCTGAAATGAATCTAAGATTTGAAAGAGAAATAAATATTGCAGATTTAAAATAAACACCCATCAGGAGAAAAACTCTAGAGGTTCATTCACCCTTAAAATATAACTTAATGATGTCTAAAAAAATTTTTATTGACAGTAAAACATCCAGTAGGATTCCTATAAAAAGGATGTCCCCTGAGCAGAGAAGCTATTGGAAATGACAGCAATTAAATCAAGCTTATGAAATATTTAGACTCATTCCAAGGTGAATTTGTTTCAGTGAATGCCATCTATTTGACCAAGTAATGGAAGAAAGAGAAGATTGAAAGAAATGTATGTATACAGAATAAATAAATTTGGCATTTTCATAAAAAGGGATGGACTTTATTAGAATTTATGTTAAACATTTTCTGACAATCCTGACTAACTGGATGCAGAAGAATAAGGAAGAAGAGAATTATTGCAAACACTGTTACAGATGCGTAAGCAGTACATTGCTATTGCAGACGCAGATTTACCAATCATAAAACACAGTGCATTTTAGTGAAAAAAAAAAAAGAAATCACAAACCACTTTAATTACTTGCAAATGCTGTTGATGTCTTTTCTTCTTCATGTGCTTTGCAAAAATGGATGATTTGTAGATAGGAAATTTTATGTATCGCCTTTAACAGCTCCATTATGTTCTGGAAAAAAAGATAGCATATTTATTCAGCTTAACAGGCCACTCTGGGAGCAGTGATAACAGAAAAATCCACCTGAAGCAAGCAAGGATTTTGATGTTCCATATACGTGAAGCTGATGTTTTGGAGTCTTAAGAAGAGCTCCTAAACATCTAGTATGGAAGTGAATATTGCAGCTAAAAAAGGGTGTTTTACGGATAAGACTTTCTCATAGCACATTACATGCTTTTATCCCTACCTAATTAAAATTCCAATTTAACAAAACAAAGACTAAGGTATCTAAGGTATTGATAATTGCTCTTTCTGATAGAAATTCAAGGATACTGCTCTTCAGTACATTGCAGAGCTTTTTTTTATGCCTAAGGTGTGTCAAGATGTACCCAACCATAAGAATTGAAAATTACAATATTGAATAATTTTCTCTACAAATGAAATAAAACAACAACAAAAAATCCCAAAGCTCAAACAACAAAAAATTGAAACCTAGGAGCTAAACCACAGCCTTTTGTACTTCTGCTTGAGAAAGCTTCTAGCTGTGACTGCAGCTTCTAGAACATTTTCTGTGTAAACCTAAGTTTTACTTTCAAAGGATCCTCTCCACCTAAATGTTGTTTAGAGACATAATCTTGTAGCATATTTTTGGGTTGATTTGCCAGTATTATTATTGGCAAAGACAGCTTATACCAGTTAAGATCATGGGTCTCAAATTAATCTAGCTTTATGTTTCGTAACATCTGATTATATGAAAGCCCTTTATGCAAATAGGTAGAAATGGATGTAGGACAACAGTACAGTCATTGCACCCAATATGATGTTACCTGGATTGTGATCAGTCAGTTCTCCACAAATGGCTGCCAGAGCTTTAGAAAAAAAACTCTCAGTCTCTTATGATTTACCCCATCATGAGAGTAGCAGTTACTACTCTCATTGTTCAGTTTTATAATGTCTGTTTTCTTACATATTTCTGTGTGAAAGCATCCAGGTTTCTGGTTGCTGTTGAAGGTGTTTAAATTGAATATTTACAAGTAAATTAGAAGCAGTCACAAGCTTTCTTTTTACATACCCCGTAAGAATAGCTGAGAGAGGAGCAGTTACTCCTTCCTACGTTGTTGGGTGGCATCTTCAGTGCCTCAAAGATTTCTGCAGCACTCCTGTCTGTGGGGTTGCAAAGATTTGAGGGCTGGAACAGGCCAATCAGTCTCATCTCTTTGCCTGGCAAGATCATGAAGCAGATCCTCCTGGAAGCTATGCTGAGGCACATGGAAAATAAGGAGGTGGTTGGTGACAGCTAACATGGCTTCGTTAAGGGCAAATCATGCTCGATAAATTTGGTGGCCTTCTATAAAGGGATTAAGGTACTGGTGGATAAGGGAAGAGCAACTGACATAACCCACCTAGACTTGTGCAAAGCATCTGACATTGTGCTGCAAGACATCTTTGGATCTAAACTAGAGAGACGTGGATTTGAAAGATGGACCACTTGGTGGATAAGGAATTGACTGGATGGCCACACTCAAAAATCTATGGTCAATGATTTGCTGTCCAAGGAGAGATGAGTGATGAGCAGCATTCCTCATGGATTGATTGGCACTGGGACCAACATCTTTGTCAGAGACATGGACAGTGGGATCAAGCACACCCTCAACAAATTTCCAAGCTGTGTGATGCAGTTGAGAGGCAATCCAGAGGGACCTTGACAGGCTGGAGACGTGGGCTGTGTGAACCTCATGATGTTCAACAAGGCCAAATGCAAGGTCTTGCACCTGGGGCAGGGCAATTCCAAGTACAAATACAGGCTGGGTGGAGAACTGATTGAAAGCACCCCTGAGGAGAAAGATTTGGGAGTGTTGGTTGACAAGAAACTCAACATGACCTAGCAATTTGTGCTTGCAGCCCAGAAAGCTGGCTGTATCCTGGCGGCAACAAAAGCGCCATGGCCAGCAGGTTGAGAGAGGTGATTCTCTCCTTCAACTTGGCTCTTGTGAGACCCCAGCTGGAGTGTTGCATCCACGTCTTGGGTCCCCACTACAGGAAAGATGTGAACCTGTTGCAGTGTGTCCAGAGGAGGGCCACGAAGATGATCAGAGGGCTGGATCTCCTCTCCAAAGAAGATGGGCTGAGAGAGTCTTGTGAAAAGGGCCCCCGCTCATGGCATGGGAGGTTTGGAACTAGATTATCTTGAAGGTCCCTTCCAACCTAAACCATTCTGTCATTCCATGATTCTATAATTCTACAATTCTGTGATACATTCACGTAAGACAAAGTAAAGTAAAAAAAAAAGGTAATCTACCAACTTAAATATGCGCTCTTTTTTGAGCAAAATAATAAATGGTTATCAAATAAAATGTCTGTAGAATAAAATAAAACATTTTTTGTGTACATATGTGTTGTGAGTCAACACATACGGGTAACCAAGGGCATCCATCAAACCACAGCCAAAATGCAAAGATTAGATTTATTTCATTCTCTCACTAACAACACAGCACACAGGCTCCATTTGGCTCAGTTCATCCTAGCTGACAGCAAGGGCAGGGGCTCACCTGCCTCACTATAACAAAAGGCTTCCACAGGTGTCTGAGAGTGAGTTATCTCTTCACAGGAATTCTACTTCTTAAAGCAGGCAGAGGATGAGCAACACTAGGTATAATAAATGGAGTTTTCTCCCACTGACATTTTTACCATTCCCAGCCGCAAGGTCACTTTGAGAGAAACTATTCCCTCCTCCCCACCAAATCTCCACGTTTTAACCCTTTCCTCCCAACTATAGAAAAATGCTGGAAAAAACCTTCTAAATCAGATGTATTCAATGCATAAGAAAATTCAATGTTTGGAACTTTCCATGACATCTGAAATTTTATTCTTTGTAGAGTAAAATGTATTTCCTAGCTACCTTATGTCACCAGGAGAAACAGTGACAACAGATATGAAAAAGGCTGATATGCTCAGCACTTTTGCCTCAGTTTCAATGGTAATTGTTCTTTTCACATCTCTCAAGACCCTGAATCTTAAGTCAGGGAATAGGGAGTTAATTCCTTTCTATCATAAGTGAAGATCAAGTTAGACACCACATAAGAAACCTGAATATATGTATGTCCATGGAACCTGAGATAATATATCCCATGGTTCTGAGGGAATTGACTGATTCCATTGCCAAACTGCTCTTCATCATACCTCAAAAGTCGTGGTAGTCTCTAGTGATTAGAAAAATTGAAACACCATGTCCATTTTTAGAAAGGAAAATAGGATGAACACTGGGAGCTACTGACCAATCAGCCTCACCTCTGTAAGATCATGGAACAGGTCATCCTGGGATAGACGTTGAAACATACGGAGGTCAGAGAAATGGAGATAGCCACATATGTTGCATACCTATACTTCTGGCTGGCTTTTGATATGGTCCCCCACAACATTCTTGCCCCTAAATTGGAGAGATATAGGTTTGAAAAGTGGACTGATAGTTGGATAACACCTTGTCTGCATGTCTACATCGAAAGAGTTACAGTTGATGGGTCAATGTCCAAGTGGCAACCAGGGATTGAAAACACTAACACGCAGATCTGCTAACTGTAGCTATAAATTATTTTTAGTCCAAATTACTATTTATCAGTTCAGAAATATTATAACTCTCATTGGCATTTGTCTCTGGCTTTCCTAGAAGAATTCTGTATGCTTATGTTGATTAGTGTGACCACAATGCAGAAGAAGAAGTTTAATCTTTGTATATCAGCATTATTTTCTGTTATAAAATAACACTTTACAAGTTGCTTATCATCATCACAGATATCTGTGTTTATGCTGCTTTTCTCTTGCAGACACTATTCATCCCAATGACTTCAATAACCCTTTCTACCTTGGGCTCATTACTTTGTTTTCTAGGACAGTCCTTCTCCCCCTAGTGCAACTTAAATTGAAAATATATTTCTATCTGCTAAATTAGGTGCTTGAAATGTCTTTACTTGCCATATCTGAACTGCAAGTTACTACACTCTGCATGACTTATAGGCAAATCAAAGTCCCAGTAGCAAAACTGGTCACAGATACAGGTAAAAATATTTTTGGCAAAAAGTCACTGTGATACAAATCCAAACTTTCTAGAGAAAACAATCTAAATCAATGCTGCATCTAACAAAGTGTTATAACACAGAGTTTCTCCTTCAATTGAATTTTGTTGTCCATTATGGTAACTGTAACATTGTTAGAGTTTTAGATCTAAAGAAGAGAAAAGAACTCTCAAATAATTCATGGCATGTGAGTAGGTAACTGAACTCATATTTAGGTATGGGAAAAAGAGTCCTTTAAAGATCATTGTGAGAGGACTCTAAATAAAAGTTTCTAAAACTTGTAGGAAGGCCAAACTCTAAAAGCAGCTAGACAGTAGTTAATTTTTATTAACAAAAAGTGTTGCAGTTCTAACACTGCATAAGTCATATCAGTTGAAGAGTTAGGAAGAAGGAAGAAAAAGGAAGAATTGGATATCAGGGTTGTTTAAGGAGCAACATGTGACCTCTACAGCTTAATACATTATTTCAAATATGAAAGTTGCTTTCTCTTTTTAGAATTTGAACTCATGGAGCAAGATGGAGCATTTTCCCCAGATTGCATTTTAGAAATGAAAGTTTCAAAAGACAGAAAGGTTTAGAAAAAAAGTTGGCTCTGATTAGTAAAGGTGATTGAAAGTATTGGGCAAAAAAACCCCATGTGTATTATGCAGTGAATGACCATTCCAATTTTCACCTACAAGCAGACCAAATCACTACAATATTTTTTTCCCCTAGAATATCATCTAGCTCAAAGAGGAAAAAGGCTATTAAAGTGCTAAATTACAATGTCTTGGTATGATGTGTAGTAATTAATAAGTTAGACTTGAAAAAGTGTTGCAAAAAAAAGAGAAGGGCCCAGTGCCCTAGATATTGAAGATCAACTATAGGCAAGACTGAATATTTTATAATAGGAAGAATAAGAATTTCTATGACAATAGTCAGTTCTATTTTAAAACTCCAAGATCATAGCAATCTATGAATATTCATAATACCATTTTTGCTGCTACTTTGGGGAAATCTTTCCTGGGCTCAAAATACAGATTAAAATTGACAGTAAAGAAAGGCGGTGGGGGGAATGGAGAAGAGAAAGTACAAAAAAATTGGCTAAAACAATATATTTAAGCAGTGAGAGAGAGAATGAAACATTCAGACCTATCTGGGGAAGAATGTAAACAACCTGGAAGTATTCAGTAATTAGGAAGAATATCTGAAAAATCAAGGAGAATGAATTTGAGAACAATTTTAGTATAGATTCACTGACCAAATGAACCAGAACAATGAGACTAAAAATAAATCAGAACAGAAGAAATATGGGAAAGAGTGTCTCTGTTTCCTAAATATAGGTATAAATACAAATACATAAATACATAAATAAGTAGTTGTATATACATATAAAACTATAATTTTTTTAACTTAATTTTTAATCCTAAATGAAAACAGAAATCCTTCTCCACCAATTTTACTGAGTTCAAATTCTACACTTAGGGAATATTTTTAATGTGGACTTATTGTATTATTCCCAAAACCAAACATTTCACTCAGTTCCTTGAGTCTGTCATGGTTTAAACCCCAGCCAGCAGCCAAGCCACCCGAGTCACTCACTCACTACCCCACCAGTGTGGTCAGGGACAGAATCAGAAGGGTAAAAGCTAGAAAACTTGTGGATTGAGATACAGTTCAATAGAGAAAGCAAAAGCCACCCACACAAGCAAAGAAAAACAAGGAATTCATTCACATCTTCCCATGGGCAGGCAAGTGTTTGGCCATCTCCGGGACAGCAGGGACCCATCATGTGTAATGGTTACTTGGGGAAGACAAACACCATCACTCCAAACATTGCCCCCTTCCTCCTTTGTCCCCCCACGTTATGTACTGAGCATGATGCCATATGGTCTGGAATATCTGTTTGGGCAGCTGGGATCACCTGTCCTGGCTGTGCCTCCTCCCAGCCTCCCATGCACTTCTAACTTCCTTGCCAGTGTGGCAGCACGAAAAGCAGAAAAGGCCTTGGCTCTGTGCAAGCCCTGCTCAGCAATAACAAAAACACCTCTATATTAATGCTGTGTTTATCACGAATACAAAACACAGCCTGATACTAACCATTATGAAAAAAATTAACTCTACCCTACCTGAAACCATCACAGAGTCCAACTTCTTTTCCTTTCTGACTATCCAAAAGAAGGGAAACATTCAGTGCCTAGAGAACTGAGAGTGTGGGTATCTATGGGCATTATTTGTCAAGTTGTTAATTATGGGGTATGTTTGAGCAGCATGGGGGCCATTAACCTTGGGCATCTGCAAGTGCTATGGTATGGAGATCCTTTACTTTCACCTGGAGAGTATAACACTGGGGAAACTTAGCAGGAAGAAGGTGATTTGTACATCAAGGTCTACCACATGTGGTGCAGGGCATAAGCTGCCAATGCACAAACCTGTGTTGATGTCATGTGTAGCTCAACCAGACTGGAAGCAGCAGAGTCACACTAGGTAGCCTGGAGGAAAGATAATATCAGTTAGTTCAGGTACAGTGTCATACCAAGATCCCAGAACCAGGAGCACAGAACCAGGGAGACTGCTAGTTTTTTCAGTAGTATCTTAAACTCCTCGGTATTATTTCATTGTGTAAACAAGCCTTAAGAGGCATGAGAGCAATGGAAAGGAAACCAAGAAAATAGTGGGTTTGAATATGCCTATTTTCCAGTGCAGTTCGCAACAGAAAGGATATAAATTTGAAGAGGGTGAGGAAGATGAAGGCACGGTTGGTATACTCCTAAATTCCTGCAGTCCGTGGAAAGTCTCTGTTAGAAGCCATGTTTGAGTCTAAATGGACTTGTTATTTCAAATAGCAGAGATGATGAAGAACTTCATGTAACCTACTGGAGATGAAGATTGGCTTACTGTTTTAAAAAAGTCTATAGATACAAAAACTACTCTGAATAAGCTGTCTGGCTCTCTGAAGTAGAATTAAGGAAACGAAATTAAAAATCTGGCTGGCAATAACTATCATAGCACTTCATTATTTGGAGTGAATCCTGAATGAATTAAATACTTACAAATGTAACTGGGAATATTTCATTCTGATGGGTATATAATATGTTTAAATTTACTCTATAGACCATCTTGACTTGTAGTGTCAATCATTGAATTATCTAGTCACCAAGTATCATGTCACACTGAGAGCATTTTATTCTCAGATAACAACAACAACAACAAAAAAAAGGCTGAACCAATTCCTGAAATCTGACTGTAGAAATCAGGTGAAAAACACTTGCCAGTGCTCTTCATCATGTCACTTCTGAAATGTACCAAATATTCAGGGACCACGCATTTGCTTAGCTATGATGCTAATAAGGAATAGAGTAGTGGCATATAGTGTACAGGAGAGATCAGGAAAAAGCTACATGTTAAAAGATTGTTCACCAACTTTTCCACAAAACAAGGTCATGTCAAGCTACATGGAAGAGAAACATTCAATGATTTAAATAATAAGCAAGACTTATAATTGACTAACTGTCATGACTAGCTCTTCAAAGAGGGAGTAAGAATATTTGTAGACACTTGTTACAGACAAATTTTGTTGTCCAGAAGTAAATTCCAGCCTTTTACTTTTTCCTGGGAGAAGTTTTTGTAGTTCACTAAATAGTGTTTCCTTTCTATTTAGTACTTTTGTAGTCTGAAGTCAAGATTTTTTCCCTGATTAGGAAAAGAAAGAGTTTTGTACTAACGGCTACTTGAAAAAAGAAAACAACCACCTACATGTAAAAAAAAAATCTGGATGCAAAAGGAAAGAATCTTTCGCATGAGCATGAGCAACTAAGTCAGCCAAACCATTACTTGTTAAAACACACCTTAAGTATGAAATTGATGTTTAATACTGAATAAGTTGCTTTTCTCCAGTTGTTAAAACTCTGTCCTTTACCCAAATTTCATTTAAGTAATACTTTTGTGAGCTCTGTAACTGTTAAATTTGGTTAAAATTGATATTAGTTATTTGGTAAAAAAAAAAAAAAAAAA
>VZSE01003462.1:1136113-1285646 GCA_013398275.1 Promerops cafer | reverse complement strand
AAAAAAAAAAAAAAAAAAGAGTTTATTCAAGAAACTAAAGAAAATTAACTTGATAATGTGAAATTCAATTTCTGCTATCAAGGCCCTCTCAAAGGGTCCTTGACCTTCTCTTCTTTGCAGGGAAAAGAAATAACAACCTATTTCCTTTTTGTATCTTCCACAGATAAACACTCACTGTCCAGTGCTGTAGAAGAGGAGATAAAGCCCTACGTTTTTCTTGCAATTAAGTTTACAATTGAAACAAGCAAGCAGGCCATCTCTGCCTCACAGATCAGACTGCAGCTGAAAACAAGTTGAAAACATTTGTCTTCATCCTCAGCTTCCTCCATCATGAATACATACAGCAACATGATAGCTCAGGAGGCTCTTACACTCTTGAAAGGAGATGAGGAATCTGTTCTCCTGCAGGGACATATCAATGGAAAGATTCTGCTGGGTCACTGTCCTAGCAATTATTTGAGAATACAGAAAAAAAAGTGAAAACAGAAAATTTTTGAGTTGCAGAAACTACGTCATCTAATTTTGGAAAGCACTTTTTAGGAAATGACTGAAACAATTTATTTTTCAAAACTTAATGTGATGATTTTGCATAATACCTTTAAATGTTATTTTGGCATCAGTAAATATGTGTTTGGATTTCTGTCACAAATGACCTTTTTTGTCCTAGGTTTCCTAGATGCAAATCTAACTGCAGTGACATTCATTGTCTAGAAGAATTCAGACAACTTCAGTGAAATGAATCTGAAGAAAGAAAACACTAACTGTTTTTTCCAGCTGTATAGGAAATGGGTCATGCAATTTCTAGCTCTTCACCAACTGAGGAGTGACTTGAATAGAAAATGAAAAGGTGATGACAACGTGGCGCTAATGACTTAAAAAGCTTCCAAATTCTTTCAGATTTATTTTTTTTTCTTCACAAGCATTATGGTGTGCAATTCCTAAAAGCCTATTTGTCTTAAACTAAAAGGAAATATTTTCTTGCAAGTCAGGGAATGAGCAGGGTTTTTTTTCTTTTTCTTTTCTTTTTTTTTAATTCCATGAGCCATAAGACAAATAAAGACAGTTTTCTCATTTCTTCTGCAAAGATAAAACTGAGATAGTGTCCCCCAAGGCATGTTGAAGAAATAGAGACAGAAATTTAGGCCAAAGTATTGTCATGTTACAATGCAAGATAGCAGTCAATGTATGATTATCTTTTGGTTAAAATTGTCTGCTGACCTGGATACTGTCAAATGGGTTTTGATTTTTGAAGGTGACTCACAAGTATTATGGTGTAGTTTATGTTCATTATTTCAGCTTATAGTCTTTGGAGTTGCACAAGTCTGTAAATGAAACAACGAATAAGAGATTTTGGTGTTATGAGGAGAATATTTAGCAATTTTATGACCTTCATGCAATAATAAAAGGGTAAAAGTCAATCACTTCAACCACTTTGATTGCATATAGCATGAGAGTTTGGGATGTAAGAAAGGAATACTAGAATTATGGAAATATTGACCTCTGGAGGTAATTTAGCCCAGCTGTCAATTCAGAGATAAACTCCTTCACTGAGTCTGGCTGTTGTGGAGTTACTTGCCATCACAGTGGTCCATACTGTGCCATGCTTTACATTTGTGCATTTGCTAGGACAGTATTGATAAGACATCATGCTTTGCTGCTTGCTCAGCATCAAGGCTGCCCTCCACGCCCACAGGCCAGTTGGCTGGAAGTGTGGGGAGTGGGTGGGAGGGGACACTGATCCAAATTGATCAACGGGACACTGCAGACCGTATGACATCATGTTATGACATTTGTCTTCCAAAGTAGTCATTACAAATACGGAGGCCCTGCTCCCTAGGAAGTCTGCACATCTGTTTGCCAATAGGAATTGGCAGACATACTCGGTTTTCGTACAGAGTTTTTTCTTTTATTAGATCACATTTATCACAAATCATGAGTTTGTCTACCTTAATTTCTCTCCTTGTCCTGGTGAGGTGTAGTAATAGAAAAACTGAGAGGGGGTGTGGCAGCCTGTCAAGGTCAACCTGTCACAGCTGCCACCAACACTAGTCAGATTAGCCCTGACTTTGCCAGCCAAACCATGAAACCTCACAGGATAGAAATTTTTTTCATTTGAAAGTGGAAATTTTTTGAACATAAGAGTTGGACTGGAGACATTGTTCCCACATGTAAACATTGAATTAAATTCTCCTTTTAACTGAACACCAATGAAGTAAAAAAGGACAGCTGATATATAGATGTAATTCAGAGAACAATTTGAACTATTCTATGAGGGAGATACACAAGTGAAAATCTATAGTTGCCAACATGCCCCATGGGAAGAGTACAGGCCTTGACTAATTTTTGAAGCAAATAAACCAGAGTCCAAAAGTAATCTAAAGCATCTTCTTTCCATTTTCTAAACAATTTTTTAATAATATGTGACATAAGTGTTTATGTGTTTTCTTGTTTTCCTGGTGTTACTGAATCTTCTCCATTCTGAACCTACCACTATTGAGACTGATGGATATCTTTTCAATGGCTTTCTCAAGGTTAATGTTAGTCTTATTAAAATAAAATTTCTGGTTTCTGAGGTCAAATATACCTTTATAGAGGTGTCAAGAGATGAAGTGACTGTGCAGTACTTCTTGTCTGTTGGTCTGTGTTTCACTTGGCAATAGTATGTGTCTGACTGCCTACAATTATTTAAATACATGTCCGAACACGGGAGTCTTGAACAGGAACCATGAAAAAAATGAACTTTATCAAAAGGCTTCACTGCAGACTCTGATTACTACAGCTGTGCTTTCTTCTGCAAAAGCTTTCTTGTCTCACAAACACTGACATATCTGTTGGAAGTAATTGCTCCCCTGAGCTTGTCAACAGCTTCTAGAAACAAGCTCTAGGGATACAATCCTCCTGGTGCCTCTGAAATAAACTGTTTCTCCTGAGTTTCCTTCTCTTAAAGAGATCAGGAGTTTTCAAAAAAGTGGTTTCCCTTTAAATTGAAAGTCTTTGTTCTATCTGCACTTTAGGTAAGGGAATGCATTGGCCATCTATAAAAGCATGTCTGCCAGCATGAGCTGCCACAGCTGCATCATGAGCTCATCTGGCATAGCATGTTTGTGAGGCTTGGGGACACAACACAGTCTCATTTAATGTCTTCTGTTAATTGTCATTTAGTTTTCTTAATTAAAGAAGGTCTGGAGCTATTTTCAGTGGTTCATGTGTTTGCAGAAAGCACTGCTTCTGGAGCACATCTGAAAATCCACCTACTCTTACATTTCAGAATATAAATCAGGTCAACTGATATCAACTAGAGCTCAGTTTACTTGCTCTGCCTTTTTACTTTGTACTTAAAAGGCGTCTTGACTCAAGAGATGTATGGATAAAACATCAAAAGCAAGGAAATCTCATGTGTTAAGACAAAGGAATGTAGTTCTGTGGGTCACAGTATAAGGGGGACCCAGAGTCCTATGTAATAGCTAACTTTCTGTGTCAGTAGCAGCAAGCACTTGATGTCCACTGACACAGGGAATGGGAACCTTCTAGTCATTCTACATGGCAAAATGATGTGCTGATATTACTAAGTCACACAGCAGGAACGATCATTTTATAAAAAAGGGAATGTGTTTGAGCTTACAAAGGTCAAGGGACTAGTTGTATTTTTATAATTTTCTCTGACCCTGACGTCCAATAAATAACCTTTACTGAAGGGAGTTTCATGCTTAGGACTTTGTGAACAGGGCCTGTCAGTTTTGTTGAATTAAACCATAAAGGTTTGAGTCATACACTATTTTCTGAGATGCAGCTGATCCTACAAAATTCATTTCACTTCATACCATAATTCAGCCACTGTTTGTATTCCCAGAATTTAAAGACCGGTGCTCACAGCAAGTAAGTGGAGAAAAACATTTTGAAATGTGCTCCTGCTTTTCATTATTTTGCTATCAGATGTCTGACATTGTTTAAATAGAACATGACCATGGCTGGACAAACACGTCCATTTTTAGTTACATCAAACTTTTATTTAATTAATTATCTTCATTACTTCACTTTCTCTCACCTAGAAAAGTATTTAATTTGGTGCTCAGTTTTACTGAAGTGTTTACTTTGTTCTTATCCATAAAAAATAATCAAAGGATCTGAAAAGACTTTTAGGTGATCTTTTTTAAAGCCTGCCCTATTTCCAAAGGAATTTTATCAATACCTTTATTTTCCTGATATGATATTAGTAGTATTTCATCCTCTCTGTCAGAAGTGACATGCATCTTAAAAGTTCTTCTCACACTGACTGTATTAGCAGTTATGTAGCATTGTCATATGTCATACAACAACCATGTGTCTACCGAAGAATGACTTGAATCTATTTTCTCAAAAGTAAGAATGCCATTTAAAAAGACAAACAAAATGCAAATAAACAGGAAGATATAAACAATTATGAATACTTTCTGTATTTTTTATGAATAGAAGATTTTCAAAAGGTTCTACTGTGCTAACCTTACTGGTTTCTCAAACTTAGTATCCTAAGGTCAAACTTTTATCACATGAAAAGTTCAGGAAATCAGTAGATGCATTCTCACATCTACCACACTCACTGGGTACTACAGTGCATTGATAGCACAGTTTACTGCTGGAAAGATTTCTTCCTTCTCCTCATAACACAATGTGAAATCTTTTTTCTAATTAACAAGTTGCATAATATGACAGTATAGCTCTCTTTATGATACAAATGGGAAATATTGCCATGACATCGTAACTGCAGCTAAGGATCCTCAGTGTGAGAGAAAAAGACAAGAGTGTGATGCTGTAGGTTTATCCAGAACAGTAAGAGGCCTATTGAATCTCTTAAAATGCAGAAAGAATACTGGTCTGTAGATGCCAGAGAATCTTTTAGCTGAACTTGGCATTGCATAGCACTCGCTCCTGTTCAGGCTCCTGGAAGTTTGGCAGAAAACACTCTTCACTTCCCAGGCTCCTTAGAGATGTTTGGGGTATTTATTCCCTCAAAGGTGTGTGCACCCCTGTAACATTTATATTTTACTGGGAAAGCTATTTTGGTATCTCAGTTGCATCCTCTGTTCACCTCCTCCTCCCAAGATGGGGCAGACTTCAAGATGAAGAATACATTTACTAAGCATCTCCTAAACCCAGGGTTCCAATCAGACATTTGTAAAGACTGGCTAACCTGCAAATCAATATATAAGGCTGTTTTGTCCTCAGTGAAAAACTTGATAACCCTTAGTTGAACAGTCTGGAAACAAGCCTCTTGTTTTGTGTAACCAGCAGCATAGTTCTGCAGGTGGCCCTAAAACAGAAAACCTACATAGCCTTGAGTTCCCCAGCACTTTGTTCAGAGCTCTCCTTTAGCAGTTTCTCAAGATTTCTGCCTGTTGGGATTTTTTTTTTTTTTTTTTTTTTTTTTTNTTTTTTTTTTTAATTTAAACACCTCTTCCTCTGGGAACAATCTATCTTTTCAATGTGGTCATTTACTTTTTTTTTTTTTTCTGGTGTTTAACTTCTTGTTTTCAAAAGAGGCACAGCTTTGCTCTTTTCTCTCCCTCCATTTGCTCTGTCTTTCAAACCTGATTTTTAGATATCAGTGCAGTTATCCTTGCTGGTGTTCCCTGGGGCTGAATGCACTGGGCACTTACAGGTTATTATATTTGGGTCACTCCTACTCAGACTGATAGTCAGCTACCTTAGTCAAACATGGGCTGTTTAATTAATTCCCTAATCCCAGCTGGAACCTCGCTACCTTATACTGAATACTAAACAAGCTGAGACTGACTTGGTGTCTGGTATAATACCTACTCTTTGAAAAGACCACACATGATTCATTTTCAACTAAATGAGAGCTGTCATAAAAAAACACATCAGATACATTTAAGAGGCTGCATATCCCACCCCTGTCATCCTGCTAACTTTCTACTCATAAGTAATTTTTTATCATAGTTACATAAAAATTACATTAAGCAGAAATAATCTGCTGAAAAGAATATGGAGTATTTGCACTTTATGAAATGCCCCAGATGAATTAGGCACAAGCGCATATAGCAACAGCAGGTAATAATTAAATCATTATGATTATCAATACGCAAGTTAAAAACACTGATTCCAGCAAATGAAGAAAAGAAGGGAACAATCTTAAGAAATGAACAGTAAGGAATTTGAATCCTATTGGAAAGTACGTATTGGAAGGACACTTCAAGAGCTAGGAGCTGAACACCAAGCAAACTCCCTATCCTACACCAGATTTGAAATGTTGTAAAAGAAACTGTGCATTATTCTGAAGTGTACTTCTTAAAATAGTCTAAATAATGAAAAAGTCTTGCCTGATAACTTTTACAGTGCGAGTGAATGGTGATGTCATAATTTTTAATTAATTCCCCAGAAGTCAAAAAGAAAAAAAGACAGTTACTAACCAATGCAGATTGTTCCATAAATGGCATCATATTTCTAAAGAACCTCAAGATGTTGTGAGGAAACACAACCAGAATATGTTCAGCTCAGGAAACAAACCAATCTTGCATTGTTTGATATAGTAGCAATAGCAATAAAAGTTGTACCCAAGGAAAATGAGTCTTATTTTTTGGTGGCAGCCTTATCAACCTCACCACACCAACTTCACGTTACCACTGCAGGTTGCTCCAATCAAATCTTTGGGAATGTTTAGTATCACCATCAGTACTACAGTAAATGCAGTGTGCCCAGTCTTTTTTCTTTTTCTTTTTCTTTTTCTTTTTCTTTTTCTTTTTCTTTTTCTTTTTCTTTTTCTTTTTCTTTTTCTTTTTCTTTTTCTTTTTCTTTTTCTTTTTCTTTTTCTTTTTCTTTTTCTTTTTCTTTTTCTTTTTCTTTTTCTTTTTCTTTTTCTTTTTCTTTTTCTTTTTCTTTTTCTTTTTCTTTTTCTTTTTCTTTTTCTTTTTTTTTCTTTTTTTTCTTCTTTTTCTTTTACATAATTATTTTTTTTTTGCACTGTGCACTAATTAATTATTGGTGCAGCATATGAAGTTTTTGCTGTCTGAGATTATACTTATGTCAAAACATTATTTACAAAGTCATTTTGACATTTTTTTTCCCTTTTTGCCTTTTCCAATTCAAAAGAAGTGATCACACTCATTTTCTCACTTATTTTACTACTACACAATACTCCAAAACAACCAAAAATGAGGTAATTTGAATAAATCATATTTAACTTTGTCTGTGTAATTATAGCCTTTATAATATATGTTTTTCCCCATTGGATCCACACTAGAATTCTAAATTAATGCTTCAGAAGCACTGGGAGAATTTCCATTTATGTCAGTGTTTTTCTGGCTCTAGCATGCAATGTTTTGGCCATATTTCCTACCACTAAAAGTATAGCCAGAGGTTTTCTCTATCAGAAAGGATCATTTAAATGTTTTAGATAGACAGAACATCAATTAATAATAAATGTATTAATTTTCCCCTGTTTTTTGGTGTGCCCATTCCTCTGAGCAGTAAATTAAAAGGAACAGATGTATAATTTTGGAAGTTTTCCAGATTGTTTTTTCTCTCAAATGAAACATTAAGCAATGATTGCTGTATGCAGTGTTCTCCCTCTGTAAGTTTCACTAAGGATCTGAATTCTGTGTTGTATACATTACGAATATATCAAAAAGAGGAAACATTTTTTTGAATAGATATTTTTTCTGGTATTTACAACATTGACATCTATACCTGAGCTTGTCATTGAGTCTCACTTTACAGTCTGTGGTGAGAAATACATATTTTAGGGAGTGATTCACCTGAAGCTAAAGTAAACATTGGAAATAAGCGAGATGGACCAGGTCCTAAACAACCTATTTCTCTCATAACAACTTGTAAATGTTTTTACTAGTCTCTCCTTTCAAACATCACTTTCATACTTAAGGTCGCAATTTTTTTTTAATATAATCCTGAAGGTAATATTCTGAATATAATCACAGATATATAAACATAGATATGATTCTGATATAATCATGGAATCATGGAAGAGTTTGGGTTCAAAGGGTCCTTAAAGATCATCTGGTTCCAAAGCCCCTGACATGGGCCAGGGTACCAGTAGACCAGGTTTTTCAGGGCCCCATCCAACTTTGAACACTTTCAGTGATGAAGCATCTTGTTCCAGTGGCAACTTGCTCCAGTGCCTTGCTACCCTTTGAGTAAATTTCTGCATAACATCTAATTTAAATCTACCCCCTTTCAGGTTAAAGCCATTAATTCTTGTCCTGTCACTGCACTCTCTGATACACAGTTCCTCGTTATGTTCAGGCCCACTTAAAGTACTGGAAGGCTGCTCTAAGATCTCCCTGGAGCCTTCTCTTCTCTAGGCTGAACAACCCCGACTCTCTCAGCATGTCCTCATAAGAGAAGTGTTCCCATCCTCTGATCCTGATATAATGTAGTATCTGCCTATTTTTATAACAACTACAGAATTATCAGGGTGTTCACTGAAATGGGTCTGGATCTAAGGTTTCTTTTAAGCTGACAAGACACTTTCTCTATTCTTCACTCTTGGAGAATGTGTCTCAATCCCTGATTTTAGTCACCATTAGGTGCCTAAGGGGGCTAAGTTAGTTCAAATTTTGGTGAACGACACTCTCAGGGACATGATCTGACTCTTGGGCACATTTCTCTGATGATTGTGTTTTCCAGTGTTTTTCTGTATTTCAGTTTGTGCCCCTTGCCTCTTGTACTGTGAACTGGGCACCACTGGCTTAATATTCTTTACTACATCCATCAGCTATTTACACACACCAGTGAGATGCCCCCTCTCAGTAACAGAAGCCTTCTCCTCTCCAGACTGAACGATGTGTTCTTTCTCATCCTCCCTCATAGCAATGGTGCTTCAAGCCTTTCAATGTTTTTGTGCTCCAGCACTGGACACAGCACTCCAAATGTGTCTTACCAGGGCTGAGCAGAGGGTGGAGATCACATCCCTTGATCGTCCGTCAACTTTTCCTAATGGAATCCAGGAGGCTGCTTTGTCATAACAACACTTTGCTGGTTTATAGTCAGCTTGGTTATACACCAGCTCACCCAGGTCCTTTTCTGCAGGGCTGCTTCCCACAGTCCTTCCTGGTGCATGGAGATTATTCCTCCCCAGGTGCAGAACTTGACATAGCCCTTTTTCTGAACTTCAGAAGAACCCTCCCTGTGAAATTTGCCATCCTGTTATGGTGTCACTGAATGGCAACACAAGCAGCTGGTGACAGACACTCCTCCTAGTTTTGTGTCATCTGCAAATAACTTTTCACATAGGTGCAGGTATCAGTCCGATTCTTCATGGTTTTTTTGACATTTCTGTTTAAATTGTTTACTACCATAAAGTTTTGGACTAGCTGTGGAGGATGAGCACCTCTAAGTGATTTACGTGCATAGAAGGGGTTTTTTTGTGTTAAATTCATGACAAAAACACAGCAATTTAGGATTTCAAACTATGATTGCAAATAACTTATGAAGGTAAAATAATGCTAATAATAAGTGCATTTATTTCTAAGGCAGGACAAGAACAGAAAATGCTCATTTAAGTGTAAAAACTTTCAAACTGTTGAAGTACATCATAGCAACTGCAGAGAAAAGCTCCTAGGAGAATGCAAGGGTCTTAAATACTACAGTGATCAGCACTTGATGGTAATTAAATTAAAGTTCACTGTTGCAGCACAAAAAATTATTATTACTGTAGTACAGGAAATATAGGAAACTCAGATGAAAATCTGTAAATGTAAGTATTAAACTTATACAATTGGATTTTCTTTATTATTTATTTCCTGTGAAAAACATTTGCAATTTCAAAGCTATGTGAATTCACAATTCAGAATATTAGAGTTTAAGGTCATTTAAAAAAAAATCTCCAAGGACTAAAAGCTGAAACAAAATATTAACAATAACAATGGCTACAAATACAATAAAGTTAATGAAAGACCTTAACTAGAATGGATTCTGACTGTAGTTTCTGTTACATTTCAAAGACTGAATTTAGATTTCTTCTGTAACTGCAAGTAATACTCCAGTAAATCCTAAAGGGAATTGCTATTTGTGACAGTTATCTCTGCATAGAAGAATAAAAGCAGAAAGAGTTTGGAAAATCCTTATAATGTGATAAAATGTTGTATGCTGGAGAAAATCATATACATTGTGATTAATGGTGTGATTCATTCTTGAGTCAATGATGTTGATTCAATGATGATTAAGAAGAGAGTACAGAGCAAGAGAAGTCAGGAGTCAGAAAACATGCTTTGTTTCCTGTATGCCACTTGGTATAGTATAAAATATCTTTTCCTGCCTGTTCTTCAGGCATGATTTCCTACCTATCACCCCCACTTCCTGGTAGAGATTACATCTCTTCTGTAGAGTTTCAGATCTTAGCATGGCCACTGCCTGTTCTCAGCCTGAGAAGTAACAGGGTCTTTGTGGACGTAGCAGCCATTTCTTACATCAGATTAGTTACAGGGAATCTGTCATTTAAACCACAATACACAGCTGGCAGAGAAATGAATAAAATAAAAGAACCCTTTTTGATAAATAAATCTTTAATAAAATTTTTAAAAAATTAATTTCATGTCAGATTAAATCACACAAATACATGCAAAATTATCACTTTGATACATTCCTATAAGTAGAAAAAATAAAAAGGAAAAGGAAATCAGATGATTTGAGAGCAAGGAACAAGAAGAGGAAATTTTTTATTATTAACTTGTAGAACAAATTTCAGTGGTAGAAGAGATGCTGAGGTATTGTGCCAGGTTGGGAAAAATGAAAGTGAAAATATGCTCATTAAATTGGGAAAAGAGGACTCTGGGCACTCTTTTAAAAATATTTACTTTCGATCCAAAATGCATTTCTTTTTAATTTTTGATGATGATGACAATGATGATAAATATAGGTTTAGATTACGGTTGTGAGTACAGTGTAACAGATGGTGAAAAGAAGCTTGCATACTTCAGTGAGGATTCAGTGACTAAATATGATTTCCATATTTTTGAATGAATATTGCGTAATACCAAAAACCTTTCCTGCAGTAATAGAAGAGTGGGTTTTACAATTTTACAAGTGTTTATTTTTTTACCCCTGGTAATTTCAGAACAGTTTTTAGCAGACAAGCTGGAGGCAATTGCCTATTCACAATGAAGTTGTCTCCACAGGTTGGTGTTAGGATAGGCTTTCTTTGAGCTGTTGACTTAATCATTGATGAGTATTTCTCCTTATCAAGGTTATAAGAAAGTGGAAATAGTTGCTTTAGAGTTCTTTTACATTGAGCAATTTATCTTAGATGAGAAATTGTATAGTATACTGATGAAAAGTGTGTTTATTCCTCTACAGATATTTTGTCCTGTGAATGATATTATTCTCAAGGAAGATGATGTTGAGGAACAGCTTTTTTTATTGGATGTTGCAAAACTATTTTAGATTTACACCAAAAAATACTCCTGTAATTCCATTTTTACTAGTATGAAATTGGACTACTTTTCCCTTTGAAATGCAGTCCTTTGGAAAAGACAAATGATTCCAGCTATCTGAGCAGTTGTTTGGATGGGTTGTTTAGTAATGTTCATGAACTCCCTGTGTGCTGCCTCCTGTAAAATCTCTGCTTGCTGTGATCTGTGAATACTTTGCAGTGTATCAGAGAAATACTACACATTTTTCTCAGGGTTATAGATTTCAAATGAGAAAGACTAAAGAGAGCCTGATGAGACACAGTGAAGGGCTTCTGTCCTTTCTTGGCTTTAGTTCCACATCTCCAAAAACTGGAAACACTGCTGTCCTCCACGTTACTTCATTTTCCCCTGTGACAAGCTGGGATTTATTACAGTACATCTTCTCAGCATACTATAAACTGACCTGAACACTGAGCACCATTTGTAATGGAAAGATGCCAAAGGCTGCCATGATCCCTCTTTCTGCACATAGCACGGGAACAAGTTGCTCCTGCTTGTAGAAAGCTGGCTTTAATCTAGCCTTTCAAAACCAAGATGCTTAGCAGAATTTTCATTCAATTACTATGAACCTCTGCTAAATGGTATTATTTTGCACATTTCTTCTCTGATGGTTGCTTATAAAATTTGTGCTTACACTTAATACTGTGGTTTTAACAGTTACAGTGGTTTGAAGATGATTATCACACCAGTGACTGGTGCGCAACAACATAATGCGCTGGTGTGCTATTTAGCAGCAAATGAAACAAACATGCAATTGTCTGTGAATTGCAACAGAAATCAGATTCACTCAGCTTGGTGACCAGAGTCACCAAGATAAAGTCGTGGTGCTCTGCAAATGCAAGAGAAGGCAAATATGCAAAATGTGACTTTTCTGTTAATGAACATGATGGACACTAGAAAGTATTTTCTGTTCGATTAGTTATGAAACATATTTACCAGCATTAACACCTCTTCACACATATTCACACTTTTCTTTCAAAAACTGGCAGTAAATTATATGTTCCTACTAACACAGAACCCTGGTAGCCTTTAGCTTTTCATTATTTCCCACAGCAAAAGTGGGGAAAAAAAGCAAGTAGTCTAAGGCCTGTGTAAAAATGGTTTCCACTTCCTACTGGTTGATAATGGAAAATTTTACTCTTTTCCTGGTAGATTGTGTCTGAATAATTGAATTATCATAGACATTGATTTAATGTATATTTCCATAAACTTAGTTTTAAATGCCCTGGGATATCCTGGGATCAATTGCTACTACAGTGAAACTAAGCATTTGTGTATCTTTGGAGAATTTGCTACTGAAAAGCTGTAGAATAATAGGGTCAATTTTTAGTACATTATTAAATTTGTCTTGATTCACCTTTTCTACCAGATGTATTTCTGGGAAAATTGTCTGTTCTCTTTTGCCTATATTAGTGATATGTTCTCACAGAACTTTATTTGGGATTTCCTACATATTTAGGGCATCCTGTTTGATTTAAAAAAAAAAAAAAAAAAANAAAAAAAAAAAAAAAAAAAAGTTTCTCTGACAAAGTAAGATGGAAAGTGTAGAAATTATTTAGAATCTTAGGTTGTGAATTTGAAACTTCTGATAGTGAAATCTGCTACACAAGTGCTTTCAAATCCTAACAAACTTCACATCTCCTGAATATTTATAACACAAACCTCTTTAGATTTCTACAGTTCTCTGGAACCACAAAAACATAATAATGTTACAGCTTAGGCAAAATGTAATCTCAGCTCTCACTGAACTAATGGGCTTCCAGAATGCAACCCTTTATCTCCTTTAGAGTTTTGATCTTCCAGGTGTTGTACAAATCTTAATGAAGTTAAGATTTGAAATCTTCATAAAATATGTTTTCAGATACCAATTTCTTTCAAAAAAGCCAGAAGAGGACATAGGCATGCTGTGACAGCTCTCTGGTCTTTATAAAACTCCCTAGACCTTTGAAAGAGGCAAACTTAATCCTTTCCTGTGTCTGAGAGTATCCACATTCAGTTGCTCTTGAATATATCAGCCTTTTTAAAACTAAACATCTCAGATTTTCATCAGTAAATGCTGAATATCTTCAGGATAGAGGCTTTTGTCATAATGAGAACTTTGAGCTACATGCTGTGCAATACAATACAGAAATAACCAGAGTTCCTGTTCATGTTCCTCATCCATTGACTCAATTGCCTGAAAAGAGATTTATATCTCCTTGGATAGCAGGCCACTGATATTTGCCTCAGTTTGTGCTGAATCCGTTTTTGTATTAGAACTGCTTAATCACACACAGGGATTCCTCAAGTTTCTAAGAATTCTGATGTTATTGGCCATTTCTCATTCTGAATGGAAAAATAAGCTCACAAACAAAACCAAACCACAAAATGATCAACCCCCCCCAAAACCTCCTAAGACCCTCTAGCCTCCCCTAAGTCCCTAAAATCCCCTAACCAATCAACCAACCCCAAGAACAGTTAAGAACTATTCTAGCATTCTCATTTTTAGTTTTCACATTTTCTGTAGTTGAATCCACTATGAAATCCATAGCATTTCATTCTCCAGGCAGTTTTGACTGCTAAGAGTCAACTCAAATAGCCTGCATTTACCAGGTGTTTGGGTCTTGCTTAAACTATAGATTTTATAGATGAAAGTAGAGGTTTCATTAATGGTCTCTGTAGTGCTGTGTTGGCTTCTGAGTTATTATCTCATTATTTTTACATCAGAATCACAGAATCACAAAATACCCTTGTTTGGAAGAGACCCACAATGATTCTTGAGTTCAATTTTCAGCCCTGCACAGGACATTTTCCAAACAGAGCATTGTCCAAATGCTTCTTGAACTCTGTCAGCTTTGGTGCTGTGACCATTTCCCTGGGGAGGCTGTTCTGGTGCCCAACCACCCTCAGGAACAAGAACCATTTTCTAATATCCAACATAAACCTCCCCTGTCACAACTTCAGGTCATTCCCTGTCACTGGTCACCACAGAGAAGAGATCAGTGCCTGCCCCTCTGCTTCCCCTCACAAGGAAGCTGCAGACTGCGATGAGGTCTCCCCCCAGTCTCCTCCAGGCTGAAGAGAGCAAGTGCCCTCAGCCACTCCTCATACGGCTTCCCCTCAAGGCCCTTCACCATCCTCATAGCCCTCCTTTGGACACTCTCTAATACTTTAATGTCTTTTTTACATTGTGGCACCCAGAACTGCCCCCAGCACTCGAGGTGAGGCCGCCCCAGCTCAGAGCAGAGTGGGACAATCCCCTCCCTTGCCTGGCTGGCCATGCTGTGCCTGATGCACCCAGGACAGGGTTGGCCCTCCTGGCTGCCAGGGCAGTGCTGGCTCATGTTCAACTTGCCATTGACCAGGACCCCCAGGTCCCTTTGTGCAGCACTGCTCTGCAGTATCTCATTCTCCAGGCTGTCCATACATCCAGGGCTGCTCCATCCCAGGTGCAGAATCCAGCACTTTCCTTTGCTGAACTTCATATGGTTGGTGGTAGCCCCCTAACTTCTCAATGTCTCTCTGCAGGACCTCTCTGCCTTTGAGGGAGTCAACAACTCCTCACAATTCAGTGTCATCAGCAAACTTAGTGTTCCTTTTAAGCCTCGTACCAAAATAGGGGTTTTTTGTAGGGCACAGGGCCTAAGATGGAGCCCTGCAGAATGCCACTAGTGAAATAAGTTAAAATAAATTTAAAAACTCAAACAAATAATAAATAATAAAGAAAAATAAAAATAAATAAATAACCATGTAAACTTCAGAGACCAAGAAAGGTTAAAAGACATTCTGAATTAGAAGCTGATTTAGATACTCAGGTTCAGGCTGTTGCTGCATATATTTTAGATATTATCTGGAAAAGCAGAGGACAGTGTAAATTCTTTAGAGTAATGTCAAATAGAGAAAACATTTGCCTAGGTAGAAATAGCTGGGGAATGAAGAACTGGAGGATCTTTTCTCTCTATTGGTACTTATAGTTTTGGGCTCACTGTTTTCATGGTTAAAAGGACAATTATTTTCATTTTTACTTCTCCAAGGGTTACATTCTAATGGTTACTTTTCTGATGTGGAACAGTTAAAAGAACTGATACACATTATTTGCCAGTAAGAAAAGCTGAAACAATAAAATGTTTGAGCATCCAACACCGTTCTGCCTTATAAGAAAAGTAAACAAATTGTGCTGGATAACTTTTTCTATTAGCAAGCAATCAGTAGTTTGGGAAAGAAAAAGTAAGTTTTTTGTGTTTCTGGAATATCTAAACTATTGCTAGACAAGATTGTCATGTCAGATGATGTAGATTTAGTAGTAAAATAGAGATGAGTTTTACTCTGTAACTTTAGGCAGCAATTAAAAATGCAATAAAAGTCAACAAGGCATAGCAGTCTGTTTTCATAGCAACTCCTGTTCTAAAAGAATTTCAGGTGAATACAAATCATCCACAGCAGAAATATGACATTTCTCTTGCACATGTGAACTTGAACTGTTTACCATACACAATTTGTATATAGAAAGACTAATCAAATATTCTCATTAATAAATCATCTAATTAATCTAGACTTCAGGCTTGTTGGAAATTATTTTCAAATTGATTCAAATTTCTGTAAACTTAGTTGTTATTAGATAGTTTCCACAACATTCATGGGAGTTTATTTATGTATATTACTGTGATCTGTCTGTTTCACTTATTCATGATTCATTATCTAAGCTCTGTGAATGTGTGGTTTTGCTATACTTACTGAGGGCATTTTCAGGCTGAATAAATAAAATACAATTGTATGATATATAACACTTTGTGATGCCAAGCATCTGCATTCTTAACTGAAAAAGTCAATTCATTTTGCATTCATCAAACACTATTCAATCAAATTTCTAGTACGTGCAAATTTTTCAAAAAATGGAACCATTGTATCAGAATGAGTAACTCGGGCCAGAAGGGACATTAGGATGTCTCCAGTCCAAAAAATATTTTGCTCACAGCAGAGTCACCTCTACAGTCAGACTAGGCTTCTCAGAGCTTTATCCAGTTGGGTCTTGAACACCACAAACTTGAGCAACTTCAACCTCTCTATGGTCACTGGGAGCTGCAGTTAGGATCCCATAAAGTCACCTCTGGTCCAAGCTGAATAAGCCCAGCTCCCCTAGCCTCTCCTAGGACACGTGCTTCAGCCCCCCACACAAGGATGAGAGAAGGACAGGGAGAGATCACTCACCAGTTACTCCTGTGGGCAAAACAGTCTCAGCTTGGAGAAATTAGCTAGATATATTACTGGTCAAATTAAAATAGGATAATGAGAAATAAAAAAGTCCTGCCAGCAAACCTGCTCCAGTGTCAGCTCCTCTCTCCACAGGGCCACAGGTCTTGTCAGAAGTTTGCTCCAGCACAGGCTTCCCATGGGGTCACAGACTCCTTTGGGCATTCATCTGTTCAGTGTGGGATCCTGCATGGGCTACAGGTGGATCTCTGCTCCACCAGGGACTCCCATGGGCTGCAGGGGCACAGCTGCCTCACCATGGTCTTCCCCATGGACTACAGGAGAATCTCTGTTCCAGCACCTGGCGCACCTCCTCTCCTCCTTCTGCACTGACCTTGGTGTCTGTAGGACTGTTGCTGTCACATATTCTCATCCCCTCTGCTACCAAAACCTTGCCATCCATACCTAATACACCAGAGTACAAACACTTTAGCATGGAAACAGTACTGTGTTACGAGCTACTGATTGCACAATGGAGGGATGTAAATGTAATATCACTATCATAACTGCGCCTGTAATTTTTTTTTTTAACCACAATGCTAATTGCACCTTTTCACCCTGTGGTTTCATTGTGGGATATGCAGTATAAAATTGTTATAAAGCATCACTTTAGTTTGAGACTAATAAAAGAAAGACCCCTTGGTTTGTCAGGTAACTTGTTTGTGAGTTTATATCCTATTTATTTACAGACCTGCTATCTCCTTGTCTTTACTTCCCCCACCCCACCACCACACACATTTCTTTTAGACAGGAATATTATCATCTTGTGATTCAGAGGTATGCCATAAGACTAAATGCAGGGTGCCTTTTTCAGATACAAGGTAAACAGTTATCATGTAAGTAGCCTGTGTAGAAATGTTGCAGGATTGATGCATGTCACAACAAAATGGGATGTTATAAAAACAGGGAGTTCAAGAAAGAAAAAAGAACAGGAAAACTAGCATTGTATTTTCCCTTCATACTACCCTAAGGATAATGGTTATTTTAGTATAGGCGTATGTTTTTGACATAATTTTTTTTCCATCCAATGATGTATTTTCCATTTACTATACCGTCCTTAACTGGGAACCTGACATGAAGCTTTCTGAGCTGAAAATTCTGTCTAAATGGTCTAAGTGAGCAGAACTCCATGGCATAATAAAATATAAAAATGTACTGACAATTTATATATGCTGTTAATTCCACTGATTATGTCCATATTCCAAAGCCAGCCCCTGGGTGTTACATTTAAACATTATCCTCTTTGCAATACTCTGCTTTGAGAAAAGGGTATGTCAAGAGCTGCTCTAAAAAGTGACCACAAGGCTACTAATAACTGTCAGCATGTTCTAAAATTACTCTTTTCTTGGTGAAACCAGAAGCACAGAACAAGTTGGGCAGCAAAGTAAAATGTTGACATAACCAGCTACAACAGTGAGCAAAGTAAAATATGTGCCTCTGCATACCTACCCCATGAGAGAACATCAGAATAAATTACATTGTTTAAACAAGTGAACAAACTTGAAGCAGAAATCCTACACTAAGAAAACTAGTACACTTGTCTAGGCCTTCAGCTGTCTTATTTGTTTTGGAAAAGGCTAAAATTTAGAGTATGTGTGCGCACACATTTATATATGTGTATATATATATATATGAAATATACATATGAAATATGATTGTCTACAGCAAAGCTCAGTAGTTCTGCTGTAAAAAAATTGCTGAACTCTGGAACTAGTGGCATACATCTTCATATCTACTAGTTCCATTCACTCATGGCTGGTTTTTCATGCTCATGAGCACCAGCAGACTCACGGTACTTAATCTGGACTATTAGAGTACAAATTGTTCTCTAGTTGTACTGGTCAGTTTGAAAAAGTATATAATAAAGAATGGAAATGATACAAATGGAAAATGGGAGATAAATACTAAATATTAAAGATGAGATTGTTGAGTGAATGAGCAGCAGTACACATGGAGAAAGATAATGAAAGAATAACCAGGTTAATTTAAAGTGTTAGGTGTAAAACTAAGAGTTCTGTTAGTTTTGCTTATAAGAAGAAATTGTTATGAAATTGTTATTATCTGACTGCAAGAAACCAACAGACTTATGAAAAACAGTTCATAGATATGCCTTTTAAATTAAAACATCAGAAAAGTATATAATGGTGATTTCTGTTGATTGAAATTTTGATTTCTCATCATGTTCAATATGCTTGAATTTAGAGTGACTGAATATGACGAAGTAAAACACTTCATTTTCTTTGAAAAATCTACATTATTTCTGCCCTATAAAAGCTGTGTTTTTAGTAATTGCACTACTTAATCACATTCTCTGCCCTTCTTTACCATAAAAACATAGGCAGATGTAATCAACCAGAATTCTTTAATGGAACCGATTTATGATTCTAAACATTCCTATAGCAGATACATATAGTACCACCAATAACTGATGACTCAGTTACAGAAAATCCAAAATCTTTTGAGAATAACATTGTAAGACAGATCACTAAGAAATATTTTCAAGAGACCTCCAATAAAGAAAAGTAATGATTCCTCAGCAGATTCCTTTTAACCATATGCATTTATAATCTTAGCTTAATAAAAACACAAGGAAATTAACTTAAAATATAACTCACAAAAAGAAAGGCTAAAATTGATTCAAATTATGATACATTTACTTTAGGCAGAGAGTTTATAAGTGGGTGGTCACTTTAGCTCAGCAGTTTAGCAGCTGTGTATCGGATCAGTTTGTCCTAAACTTATTTATCTATTTCTGAAAATCAGTGAAAGTAGCTCAAACTTCAGCTAGAACCTACAGAAACATAGTTTCTTGTGAAAAATTATGTCTATTAAATAGATGTATAAATATGAGTTTAGGAAATGAGTAATAGCCATTCTGATGTGCTTATTACTGCACACAATCAGAATCGCTACTTGACCTTGAGGCTACCTGGTACAACACAGCCTGTGCCCATAGAGCTGAAATAGGTGTTTGCCTTCACCCTTCCTGTTGCAGGCTCCAAATTGTGTCTGGCCCCTTCATACAAGAGTGAGCCAAAACAACACCAAGGACTGTACCAATAGTTCAGCTCTCTAGGAGATCCTGACCTATCTGGTTTAAGATGTCAGGTTTGTACCACTTAGAAAATTATTCAGTTGACTAGTACAGATAATGCCACTTTTCTAAAATCTGGCCTTAGGTATGCTCAGACGTTTTGTTTGAGAATATTCTAGGTTTATAGACATATTTTTCCCAGAGAGGTTACCCTTATGACTATCAAGGCTACCATGGCCGTAACGGATGCAGCGTAGTACGGATTCAGGATCGCTGGATTCTGTGAATCATCTAGCTGAGTATATGATGCTGGGGTAACCACTCACATCATATCTAAGCCCTGGTAGCTTCCCTAGTCATTCCCTGTTAAATCCAGACCAAAGTGGCAGCAATAAGAGGAAATCTGGTAAACAAGAAGGGATGAACAGGTCCTCAACATGGATAATTACACTATCAGAAAACAAGAAGACTTATCTCTTTACCTGTAGGATAATGTGATTTCACCTTGAGCACACTTTTCTCAGGGTATTTTGGAGATTAATTCTGTTTATGAACATAACGTTGCTCCAGCTCATGAGAAATAACACTGTTTTCAGAGAGACGTATTTAAGCTGGTGTATTTTTTTTTTTAATTGAACAATTAGAAAAAACGTATTAAAGTGGTTCAGTATTTGATTACCTTGGTCACAAGCTTAATAACTTAGGAACATAGTTTTATGGTGAGTAATTACAAGGTTTTGGATATCTGACATGCGGTTCATTGGAATTATAACACAAACTTTAAGGAAGGACTTTTTTTTTTTATATTACTATGACTGAAGGTATTAAAAACCCCACAAATTATCGTAAAAAAGCTTCCCCAAATATCTTCCAAAACGAATCCTTGCATAACAGAAAAAGGACATATAAAACACACCTTGTGCTGAAGCTTAAATTTCCCCTTTTTTATTTTGCTTGATTTACTGCAGCCTTTACATAAATGTCCAGTTGTGTTGTGTTATGTTATATTGCCAACTGCTGACAAGTCATCCTCAGGTATTGCCCAAAGACTCGATGTTAAATAATCACAGGCATTACTCCAGGGAATGCCTAGTTAAAGTATCCCAGAAAGCAAGGATGTTATTAAACTATTTTCTTCCTCCGTTTTTTTTCCTATCAGACCCAGTTTCGTGCACAAACAAAAAAAATTACTTGCTTTACTTTGTATATCATACACATTTCCACTTCCATATGCATCTTCTAGTTGGTAGAAAATACCAATACTGGAAATTAAGGAGCCAGAGCCAAACTTATATATTCAATGCACCCATGTGTGGATGAAAGGGCCCATCCACTCAGATGAGTAATAGGGAACATTTTGAATTCTCTCTGTTAAAGGAAAATCTGTGAAAAAGACTGAGCAACATCACTACTTGGATAATAGCAATAAATTACTGTGGACATAACTTTTCACTATGTCACATATCTTCGGTTGGAAAAACTTTGCTGAAAGGAAAGAAAATGTTCAGATTTCTTTGACATAAAGGTGAAGGGTTGACACCACTATCACAGGTTTTTTTCTGAAGTCAAATTTCACCATACATATACCATATGAAAACCAGTCTGGGTAAATTGAATTTATGAGTTACAGAATTAATCTTAATTCATATTACAGTGAAACTTAAGGAATTTTCATCAAGGTTAAAAGTTTCATAAATCCAGCTGTCAATAAATTTTTGATAGCACAGTTAGATGGCTGTCTGCATATGGAAGGGAAACCTTTAGCCAATGAAATTTTCAAAGACTGCTGAATTTAAACATTTTTGTAAAATTTACATTAGAAGGCTGTGATCTGTTTTAAAATAACATTGTATAGCATTATCCTTGCTTTGATAGGACAGATCATCATTTGGAAAAAACTAGTCCTAGTGATATGAAAAAAATAGAAACAGTACTTAAGAAAATGTAAATACAAAATAATAAGTAGCATTGATTCAGAATAGCAATTGCTACCCTTTAGTATCATCATGAGGCTAAACTCATTCCTTATTAGAGTGTGTTTTTCAACTTATTATTTTGATTCCCCAAATGTGCTGGATAAGTAGACAACATAGAACACTCTTACTTTATTCCCTGTAGTCATTTTATACCATCTGGTTTGCCAAATTATTATGTATAAAGGACTAATCTCTAGATGCAAAGCTACAAGCCTGCATGGATTTAAAGCACAAGATGGAAACTATGTGCTTTACTATTTCTACTCATCTGGGATGAGAGTATAGGAAGAAAGATAAAGTTGCAGGTCCTTCTATAGGCTCAGACCACTTCTCTCAGTTACTAGGTCCTTTTAAAAATATCTATTTAACTCAAATCAATTAAAGAATAAATCAGCACCTAGGTGATCTGTCTGCACACATCTAATTTCTTTTCTGGTGTGGAAGTTCTATCTTTAATATCTCCGCTCTGTAAGAAAGCTAGCATCCCTTAGAGAGGGATGACTAATGTCTATTAGACATAGTTTAATGAACTTCTGAATTTCTGCAGGAGGTGTCAGAGTATAAAGCAGATTTTTACTCACACGGCTGTCTGTGCACATTTTAGGTGCACTATTATGTATTACACTCACGGAGAGTAACAGGATGGTGCTAAGTATATTTGCTGGCTTTGCAGGAGATTGAAGCTCAATTTTCTCTTCTGTTGGACTCCTACTATAAATGTAAACAGGGTTCTTCCAGAAATGAGCCATAGCTACCAAAGTGGTTTGGAATCTGGTTTGCCTTCTGGAAGGTTTCATTTCAGAATTTCTATAGTTCAAAACTGGAAACTCAGAAAGTTTAGCACAAGTGGAATACTATTTCACTTGGTTTCGTTTGTATTGATTTTAAATATAAACTAAGAGCACAATTAAGATTGCCTTCCTAAATCACATTACTCTATTTCCTGCATGTAGGTCCAAGCAAAAGTGTCGTGGACTTCAAATCTGCAACAAACACTAAGATCACAGCTGCATTAGATAGCAAGTGTGTGCTCTGCTCTTTACTGAGTCTGAACAACCCCACACTTTAGGTTAACTGCTGTCAAGACTCCAACCTGAAATGAACTTATTCCTCTTTCTTCCAGCATGCTCTTTCTCAAAACAGTTGTTAAGCACTGTTATTGAATGCATTGATTTAACAACAAAACCCAAATTTAACTAGTCATTGGCCAATAGATAGCATTTTAGCAACAGTTGTTGGACCTCTCTCTTGGGTAGACAGCAGGACTGATATCTACATGACGTAACATCATCAAAATCTAGTGAGATCATTGTATTTTAATAAGAGAGAAGCAGCATATTGTGGCATTTGTGTTTTTTCTGTGAAGATTCAGATGGGCATAACAGTAGAACCAGTGAAATGAAGAAAATGGAAGGATTAGGTTTATTATGTTGTTACCTGGTGTCAGTGACTCAAGGTCAACAATTGCAGAGCTCTGTTGCATCAAAAGTTGGATTCCAGAGAAAAGAGATTCTGATCTTGATTAGAGGTGAATGCTACCCAAATGTAAAGAATACCCAGACATAAACTGGCTGAGCATGAAGCTGTGTTGTCAGAGCCTCTGCTGGAAAAATATCATGACTTAAACAAAACTGATCTATGTGGAGCTGTGATTCTCAGCAAGGATGCACTGTCACGCCATAGAGGCAATCCTAAGCCATTTGTTCATCAGATTCCTCTGTACTCAGAAATGTAAACTCTAACTTAAAAAGCACATAAATCCAATATGCTAAATGAAAAAGAACACAGGAGAGGAACATTTTATGAGTTTTAGAAATTAATCTTTGTTGCAGAAATTTGTCAAATTTTGTGCTATATGCCATAAAACCAACAAATGCAGTACGAATGCCACATATTTAGAACAGCTACCACAGAGAGTGAGAATACAAGATCTTATTCATGAACTCTTTTCTTCTGTTATTTCAAAGGATCTGTAAGGAAAGAGCTGGCCAGTAATTTTAATTTCTGACTCAAAGCTGAGATTCCTCTTTTTCTTCTCCAGTATCTAATAGTTTATTGCAATGTGGAAATGTTCCAGCCTTATTTCTCAGATTTTTGGCTTTTTTTTTCAGCTCTACAAAGAGGTTTTAAAGGATCAAATGAAGACTCTTTGATAGTCCAAATCAGAAATTGGGGATTTTTAGAATAAGGACAGCAAGGGTTTCTGATTCGACGACTGAATGATATCTACCTGAAGAAAAGTGTGATTGAATGAGTATAATAATTAAATACATCATGCCTTCTTTTACAAACCAAAAGTGGACAGAAAGGAGGATTAAGTCAAACCTACATGCTGATGAAATAATTGTGGTAAGGAAAGGACTCCCAGGAAGGAATGAAAAGGATGAAAGTTGTGCTGATGAATAGCTTTGAATTACTGCAAATTCTGTTAAGAGTCTGTGCAGAACAGAATAAAGAATCCTCCTACCTTCATTCCACTAAGAAAACAAGGTTTGAAAAGTTTGTTCCCTTTCTTTTTTTTCTTTTTCTTTCTTTCTTTCTTTCTTTCTTTCTTTCTTTCTTTCTTTCTCTCTTTCTCTCTTTCTCTCTTTCTCTTTCGTTCTTTCTTCTTTCATTTTTTCTTTCTCTTTCTCTCTTTCTCTCTCTCTTTCCCTCTTCCTTTCTTTCTTGTGAAGTTACTGGCCCCTAAGATCTCTCCATTCTCCATGAAGCACACAACATCAGCAAGAGAGACATACTTTTTCCTACTGGCATTAATTCAATATTCCTAAAGCTAATAATGGTAATATCAGGAATCTGGTTGGAAACCACTGAGTAATTTGGAACTGGCCTTAAGCATAAGAGCTCTGCAGGCTCTTGTTAATAAAAAATTAACACTTTATAGTGTGGGAAGTAGCACAGCATTGCTTTTTTTGCTCTGTTATAAGTTAATGTTATAGGGATGGAAGATTTGTCACAGGTGTCTTTCAGGACAAGTCCAGATTGAAACCCTTCCAAACCCAGGAAGAGAATAAGCTTTCTTTGTCATAGCAATATCAGTAACAATAACCAGAACATCTCTGCAATTTACCTACAGTGTGCTGCTGGAGACATTCCAGAAAACATCTGAATGGGCTAAGTAATCAGGATTTCTCAAAATACTTTGTTGTATCTTCATATATAGTATTTCTTCGATATATTTTGGTTACAAATCTTATATAGCTAAAATTATTCTGGGTAAGGTCTCTTTCTGAAGCTGTAAACTGTGTTTTGTGGAATATTTCCTCCTCTTTTCCTCCATCTTACTTCTTTCCTTTCCTCTGTCTATGGACACTTTGATGGATTTAATCTCAGCAAGGTAAACAATCCCTTGATACTCTTCATATTATTTTATTCCTTGGCCTTAGTTGAAGAATCAAGGTCTCTTTTCATTGGACTGATTTTCTTTATGTGAACAATTTTTCTGTAGAAATCTGTGTCTAACAAATGGCTTCAATTGAGCTGCTAAGGACCCTTCAAATAGTGAAACGTTTGAGGCCCTGGACACTGATAAACTAAGTTAAAAATCAGCGATCTACAGCTGAAAGCTTAAAGAACTAGAGCTCATTAATCCTCAAACTTTAAAATTATTTCTAAACTTCCATGAACTGCAATTTTAGCTATTTTTAAGTACTTATTATAGTTCAAAAACTTATGACTAAATTAATCAGACTATTTCATGTCTCAGATCTGGAAATAATGAGAAGATGTCATAAAATATTGGCAATTAAGTACAAAAATGACTTTAAAAATCTCTTCTTATGTGTATACATAAGTCTTATTGTGACTGAGCTTGTGTTACAAAATCTTTGTAAGTCAGAAAGAATTTTTTTGTTTTAAAAATAAATATATGAATACAAATCAAGTATAATTTTTTGTTGAAGAATAAAACCCAGTTAAATATTTTGTCTATGCCTGTTTTGTTTCTGTGCTTATAATTACCAAGCAAAAGAAATTATGAATTATTTCTCACTGACTTTGTAATTTTATTTGTTTTCTGTACAACTGCATTAAAATTCTTGCCTTCCAGACAAATTCAGAGAAAGAAAGCAAAAAATGTTCTTCAATAATATAAATATTATAAACATTTTGCTGAAATATGTCAATTTTAGGAAGTAGCCTTGAGATCCTTATGATGTCACCAAGAATTCCACTTTTTTTATTCTGAGTGGATTTATTACTCCTGAAAGATAGCAGACTGATGATACTGAAGATGAAATTACTTTATTCATTGACATGTATACCTCAACACTGGCCTGCAAAAGCTTTTTCAAAGGAAGGCAAATAGTCAGATAGTCACTTTTGGCTAGACACTATCATGTTTGATGGATAATATTTTACTGTAGGAGTCCACTGGGACTAAATATAATAAAGAGCAGCTGATAATGTAGGGGAGGAAGAACCTTCCTTTTAGGTGTGTCAGATGGATGAGGATGTAAAGTTACAAAATGGTAACTTTGTACATTCCATAAATTTTGAGAAAAATCTGTATCATAACTGTTGTTTATTCTGGTTGACACAGTCAAGAAGAGTTTCTTCACATCATGCAAGGTCAGTTTTTAGAGTTCGATCTGGCTCATGTTTTAGAGTGAAATCCTTTCAGCCCATGGTCATGCAGCTGTCTTGCACACTTCAGTTTGGTTTCACCACATCCTTTTTCAGTGATGAAAGAGTTTTAAGGATTCAGACAGTCTATTTTGCGTCAGTAGTCAGGTGTTGGAAATTTCATAGACAGTCAGAAGTTCCCCTATGATTTGCATATAAGAATTTCTTCTAAAATAATTTGAAAACAAATTATGGGTTTTTCCTAAGCTCAGGCAAACTCTAATTGTATATGCAGAAGTATGAGAATATTGCACCTCTAATACTCATTACACTTTCTTCTGTGTAACCTTCTAATTCACTGGGAAGTGTAAAATGAGGTAGCAATGAATTCCACAGGTTAGTTAGATATTCCCCTATTTGTCAGTTGCCATTGAATATCTTTTGCCGAGCTTATCATGTGATAAGCTAAGACGGAAGAGTTGTGTGACTGCTTCAGTACACCATTACCTAATATATGTACAGGCAACATATACTTTATCATTACTTGCTTCCAAACACTAAACAAATCCTAAATATTACTGTGTAAAAAAAATTCTGTCCTGCTGATGTCTATCTAATGTGTTTTCATGGATTATTTCTCTTTTTTCTATATCTTGAGTATGGAATTATCAGAAATATAAGTAGCATTTAATGAGAAAAAAAGAAATCTTGGCATTTCTCTTCTTGTTGAATTAAATGTTGCACAGTTGTGAGTAATTTAATATGTAACTTATACATCTTGCATCATCATATTTGTCTTCTAGTAAAATGAATATTCAGTCAGGTCCCAGACAATTGGACCAGATACACAAATAATATCTATCTCACTGCAACTAAAGCTTTTAATCAACTTATGTATGTAGAGACTGCCCTCAACAGGGGAACATTGCTAAGAAACCTGATTTTAACATATAATAGTCTAGATCTCAGGAAAAGTTAGACATTAAAATATCAGTTAATAAAATGAGCTGTTCACTTTAGGTGAGGGGAGTTTTTTAATATATGTACTTGCTAATTAGTAAAAGACCACTGTTTGAACACAGTGGTTTTTTTCTTTCATCATTCTTTAGTAACATCAAACTTTCCAAGACATAAGGGATAAATTTACACATTGAAGAGAGAGCCGTATAACTACCTTAGAATTCTGAATCTTTCAAATAAACACACAGAAAATGATTGTAATTGTGTTTGCTTTCCCTCGTATCAACACAATGCTATGGAAATAGTGCTTGGAAAAGCCAACTGTAGACCATGGTCAAGAATTTTATTGTTCATTTCATTCTTCTCTTCTATGCCATCCTTCGGAAGATTTCCTGGAATTAAATACTATTCTAAAATTAACTTTCCAAATGAAGATTTTTCAAGGTATGTATTACTACTTCTCTTTGATAAGGTCTATGTTTTTCTACATCTTCATTCTCCAGTATGATGTATTTTATGACAAGTTGTCAGTCATTTCTGGCTTTTTTTATCTATTAGGTCCAGAAAAATTATGCTAATTATGCTTTTACTGCTCTTATCACATGAGAAAAATAAGGATAGACATCCAACTATGTGGAAAAATTTGTAAAGAACTAAGGCTGTAGGATACAAAATATTGACTAGCTCCCTACTATGTAACATGATCAACAAACACACACAAGAAAGGAAAATTCTGTCCCAGAAATCTGAGCATCAGATCCGTGAGCTTTGAGGGAAATAAGTATTCAATTCAGGAAAAGGATAGGAAAGTGAGTTGAAATATTGCCTCTTTGTCAAGTTATTTTTTTCTCATGTTGATCTTGGCAGTCCAGGAACAAAAAAAAAAAAACAACTTGTTTTCCATATTTTGGGATTCCTTGATTTCTGGGAAAGAGCACAGTTACCTCGTCCTTGCCAAGTACTCCAAGGAAATGCTCTGCCTGGGTGCACTGCGGCTCCTGCTCAGTGCTCTTTATATGATCAGAGCCTGTGGCAATTTCACTGTCTTTCCACAGCATCTTATCATGTTTGATTTTACTATAATGTCATGAATACAATTTGTGATATTCTTCCTTTTTTGCTGCCTAAAGTTAAGTGCAACAAATACTACCAAGTCTGAAGAAAAGTAACATGTTTCTCCTCATTGAAGAGGTAGAAGAGGCATCCAGTCTTCTCTCTGCTGTGTATTAAAGCAGAATTACCTGTGTAATTCAGCACAACTGCAGGTGTACTGAAACAGAATCTTCAGGCGACTTGGGAACTTTATACAGGATATGGATCATCAAAATCCATAGCATCCAGACATGTCCTGGATATGTTCTTAAACAAAATTGTTGATGCCTTTATTTGGAAAATTGCTATTCATATAAGAATACACTATGGGAAATTTAGACATCAGTTAATCAGAATTATTTTACTTTTTTGCAGTTAAGTATACCAAAATTAAACTTTTTATAGCTGTTGGAGTGTATAACATCAATTCTCACTTCAGGCTGGTCAATATGTTTATGGCATTTCAAGTTTTTGTGTTATATAATTCATAGTCCTTCACAAATACAACATAACATATAGACCGCTTAGAAAAGGTTTGGGTGTTTTTTTTTTTTTCTAGACCCTTAAATAGCTGAGAAAAGGAGCAGAAGAGCAAAAGTAATGAAATTATCCTACTGACAGCTAAATTAGCTATTCATGTATTTCATATAAGCAGGAATCTGATGAAGGAAGTCTTACAGATAGATATTTGGAGAAAGAGCACAGGGGGATTAAACATAAACTCTTAAGGAGTCTTCATTTTCCTTGATGCAAATATATTATTAATAAGAACAAAAGAAATAAAATTGAAACTGCTTTTCAAGGTTTCCTCTGCTCTCTCTCAGCTGAGTGGTAGTGTGCATTTATTTTTTATTCTTCTGCTTAAATTTGAATTCTGGCCAAGGAAGCAGACAGGAGAACAGTGGCACTTGGCTCTCTATCATACCCTCTTGCACATTTTCCTCTGTCAACCTAATTATCTGCAGATATATATTTATCTCTGAAAGGAAAATTATCTAATCCCACCATGCACCATGAAGAGAGCTGGCAGATGAATAAATGACTGACAGATTTTTAGTTGTTTTATGTGGTAGATTCTTTGCCCTACAATCTTAAAGGTCTGGAAATGTACCATTGTCAACCGCTGTTTCATTTCAGAACTCCTTTGTTTAAATTTCTTGTGTTGAATCAGATGAAGTGATTCACTGTGCTGAGCAAACTCTATGGAGTTATCCACTAGCAACCTGTTTTTTGGTATCAGTAAACTTTCTCAGCTATGGTTCTCACTCCTGTAGGTTACTGTTACCAGTATTTCTCGGCATAGTTGGAAAGTATTTCCTGCCCCACCCTCATCCCTCCCAATATTTCTGAAAAAACACTCATAGCATGTCTTCCATAGTATTGCCACTCTGGTGTGGATATTTATCTCTTACTTCTTACCCATTTTATTTATGTACTCTTTTTGGGGTTTTTTGATTTGGGTTTTTCTTTTTTTTTTTTGGTTGGAGGGGGTTATGTCTTTAATAGGAACTTTGCTGAATGAATTGTCTTCTTTCCCATGCTCTTCTGTTTTGAAGCTTATTCTGCCTAACAAATAAATAAGTAACTATTATCTGCTGTCTTACAGACCTCCAATAGTCCACAGGCCACAAGATCTAAGAGACCACACTAAAGTATTAAAAAAAAAGTGCCAATCAATTTCTAACCCATTAGCAATTATCTTTAAGAACTCCCACAAGACCAGAGAGCATAGACGAGTGTAATTGCCTTCAAAGTAAACCTTTGTGAGCAGAACCATATACATAATAATTCTGGATCCTATAAATATATCAGGGAAAGTACTGAATAATCTGTAAGCATTTAAGAAGTAGAAGGATGATATTAGAATAAACATATTGTCAGACGTCTGTGAAGTAGTAACAGATGTAGAAAATCAAGAACTTAGAATTCTGATTTAAAATCTGATAAGAATTTTTACACTGATTTGTATGGCTTCAATGGGAAATTGTAACAGAGGTGACCATATTACAACAGAGTGATAATAGAAAAATTGGAAGAAAATATTTAGAAAGATGTAGTACTTATTTAACATTTTTAAGGATTCAAATGTCCTAAGACCTATAAGAGACAATATTTTATTAATTACAAATTTTCATTGTAATTGGAATATTGAAATAAATCAGTGAATGTGGGAATGAGAGAGGCAGTGCCCATCTCCCATCTTGGAAGGGATCAATAAACAGCACTGGGAGACATCAGAGATGATTTCTTAGTTCTGCTTCTTGTAGCAGACTTCAGGAAACAGAATGACAACTTTTAAGAACATGTTAAAAAACATGCATAATATTATAGACCAAGACAGAACAGCAAATAAAACTATGACCTTTATGAAACTAAAAGAAAGAAAAAGTTGGTAGTGCTGACAGATGGGTTTTCTTCAACTGAGGAAGGACATGCTGAAAATTTACCATTGACAGACAAGCTGAGAATTAACCATTCATGGAATTAAATTTTCCATTTATGGACCCATGAAGGTTTCTTGTTCTATGCATCTTTTGAAAGCAGCATGAGAAATGAACATCTCAAATTTTAGCCAAAGAAATTTTTTTAGAGTTTTTCATCCTATGAGAAGAGGTGAGCTCTAAGTGATGGGGGCTGTAAAATCTACATCATGGAGATAAACAAAGATTAGATAGACATCAGACTAGAACAGTTCAGATGTACTGTCTTCTGACACAAAATGGGAGAAGAAACCAGAAAACTTCTGTAAGATATTTTGTGAGCCTGTGATTTACCTGCTTCCCCCAGAATGACAATATCCTAGGGATTTTTGAAAACTCCCTCGGAATATTTAAGGTGACTAGATGAAATGGAGGTTGTCTGCTTGTCCCATAAATATTTAATTAGAAGAAAATCTTATATTATCTGTCAGAGTGTAAGTAGGTGAGATTAGAAAACTCTGCCTTTTACAAACTATATTTAATTTAAACATATTGCTGAGATATTGCCATAACTCATCACTTTTCAATAGAATGCCATTTTTAAGTGTTACACTTATAAATTTTAATGTTGAGTTGAACCGGTATCTACTGCAAAAATATTTTCCTTCAGCAAGTATGTAGATTCTGTATTACCCTTTAGTACTCTGACTACCTCTCCTGAAAAAAAAAGCTACCATTATCAGTGCTCAATATGATGAGTAAAAATCATCAAGGTTTCTTAGTGTGGATAATATTATTCTGAAAAAATGTATGGCACTTATTTTTCATGGAGATTATTATAACCATTCATCATACTGAAATTTCCTGGAATTTGTGTCCAGTTTTGTAAAGTACAAAACCTTCTCGGTCATCTGGCTTTACAGCTGCATGCCCAATCTGGGAATTAAATGAGTAATTAAACAAAATTAAATTGGATCCATTAAAAGATTAGATATGTGGTCTGTTTATTTTTCTTGATTATGATATAGCTATGTGATATATATTAGCTGCAAACATGACCAAACTTCAAATATTTCACATTTTCCCTGAGTTTCTTTAATGTATTGTTCTTTTTCTTTTTCTACCTGTTTTTCAGCTCTGCGAGGCAGGAACTCTGTTATACTATAAAATTTCTAGAACACTTTAGACACCATAAGGCTATAATACATTACATTCCAGTGATCTAGGTCCAATAGGAGAAATCTCTGAAGTGTATTCCATTAACAGTGCAACAATCCCTGAATAAGTTCACTACATGCAATAAAGGATTTTAACCACAGAATTACAATATTGTGTACTTCCTCATACTGGAAAGGATTTCAGTAAGTCTTTAGTCCAGACTTCTGGTTAAATCCCTGTGTACTGTTCCTATTTACCTTCTCCACCTTTATGTTTACAACAAGGGTTGTGAAGAGGTCTAACTTCTTGATTTTCCTAGGGACCCAACTGGGGCTGAGTGACCTATAGCTCCATGGATTTTCCCTCCTACCTTTTTTGGAGGTGGGAGCAGTAACGGCCTTTCTTCAGCCACCAGGGACCTTGTATGATCTTCACAACCTTTTAAAAACTACAAAAGTAGCCCAGCAATAACAATAGCCAAAGATATTAGATTTTGGCAGCTTAAAGGGTGAGATTCAGCTCCAGATTTAGTCTCCTTAAAGTAGATATCAATAGTAGATGTCTTTACATAAAGCTAGATATTTACCCACACTTCTAGAAGCACTTTGTATCTTGTCTATTGGCAGGCAGCATGTAACGTGAATGAGGGTGTAGGTCAGAGACAGAGACCCACACTCCAGAGCTCCTGTGACAAACAGCCTCAAGTTTATTCCTCCAGCTCCTTTCATAGGAGCTCCAGTTACACATGGGGTTCGTTGAGGTCTTAGCCCCGTCCAGCACTCTGGCCAGCAATACATCTGCATTTAGAGCTGAATGACATTGGCTGAGAGTCCCTGTGTAGATTGAATCCAGCCTTTCCTTGCCCACCCAGGGACTCCAATGGCACAGCAGCTGACCTGCTCCTAGGATGCCACTGACTGATTTGACTGCTTCTGTAGTTACTCCTACCACTTTTACTAGGGATGTCTGTGGAGAATCCCAAGAGCTGTGAACAATTACATATTTTGTCTGTAGTTTTCTCATTGGTAAAAGAGATTGTAAGACAGGATTAGAAGATAAATGTGAAATTAAAGAAAAGAGTCTTCCCCCTCTTCGCAAAGGGATATCACTCTTGACAAATCCATTACTCTTTTTTGTGAGAGTCAGGACACAGACAAAAATTATATGGTTTTCTTGGATTTCCAAAAGATATTTGAGCATATTCCTCACCAGCCATTCTTCAAGAAACTAACCGACCATGGAATAAAAGGGGAGGCCATTGGATGAAGGAATGCTTCTTCAAAAAAAAAAAAAAAAAGAAAAAAAGAAGAAAAAAAGAGGTAATGGTCTATTTTCCCATTTTCCCAGTGGAGAGTGATGACTAATAGAGAAAGGCTCCACAGAGATCCAGAGATCTGTGTTGGTACCTATGCTACTCATAAACACTCCAGGAAAAAGAGACAGTGAGGTAATAATGTCTGCTAATATCACTGAATATCTACACAGAACAATTCAATGCATATATATCTAAAACAATGCCCTTAGGGAAAAAATAATCCAAACTTTGCATACACATTCATGTCTCTAAGTGAGCAATTGGAACTCAGGAAAGAGATCCTGATTTCACTGTGTGAAAATGTCAGCTCAATGATCAGTAGCAAGACAAAATGAAAAATGCTAGGAATTCTTAAGAAGAATAAAAGAACAGAGTGGGGTTATTTTGGTTTTTTTTTAGAGAAAGGAAACCTCATCCCACTATTGAATTCAAAGGTCTTCACTTTGAAGGATATTTAGATATCTGACTCGCCTATTAAGGAAAGGATATAGTCGTTTTAGAAGGAAAAGGCAGTAAGAAAAGTGACAGGAATGATTTAGTTTTAGACAGCAAGGAACCATTCCCCATGCAAGGTACCACTAAAGAGAACGATATTATTCAGTCTGCTAAATTCATACAGGGAGGAAATGGACAAGGAGATGCAGCAGAGATATACAAAATCATAAATGACATGGAGATTATGAATGGTAAAATATTTGTCACTGTCTTTTCAAATATAAACATTTGGGAGCATCAGATTAAACTGACAGTGAAGCCATCTGGAACAACTTACTTTGAATTTCAAGAGGCACCAAGGGCTTCTGAAAGCAATTTGAAACTCACAGAAATTAATAGGAAACTGCCCCATTGAGTGCTATTACACATGAAAATACACCACTTCTCCAAAAAGTTCATGGTCTGCAAATTCGTGGGTGTACTGAAGACTATTCCAGTAAAAAACTTTTGCTTTTCCTAGGTTTTTCTTCACACATTCACCTATGCATCTATTGTTAGCCATCATCACATATGAGATACTGCATTTCAAGGCTTTTGCTTTGATGACTGTCCCAATACTTCTAACAGCTGCTATATTTTTGAACAAAATTTCCAACTCTTTGTGAAGTAACAAATTCTGCCATTTGTCTATCTGTTCCTAAGCTGCTGCTGATTTTACCACTTTCCTAAAAGAAAACTTAAAACCATTACTACTGACATTTTTAGGTGATTCTATAGAATGTTTTGATTAAAATAGGAAGTCAGTGTTTACATACTGACCTGGATAGATTTATAAGTAGAAAAAAAAACCTCCTAAGTAACAAACACTTGTATTTTAGAATAGGCATTCAACAAGCTCTTTGTCATTACTAGTCCTCTTGTAGTACAATCCGAAGTTACAGGATTGTTAAAAACAAGTGCTTGACAAGATACCTTGATCTCTGTTTGCAGATGGTCAGACAACAGCATACCCTTAAAATGTTTGTATCAATGACTACTTAGTGCAACCTCTGACTTTGAGGTCATGGCTCTGAGACTCAGCACCAAGTCTAGATATGAGTAGAGCCTACTGAATTATTAAAATAATTTTCTCCTCTTTTCTGTCATGCCTGTTGCCATGAGACACAGCACACAGATAATAAAAAAATGCTCTTGTCTTCAACCTAGGCACTCTATACAGAATCTTTATGTTTCAGCATCCTCCTTGATTCCCATATTTTGTGGGCTTTGGTTTTTTTTCACTTATCAGGTGATCACCAAAAATCCTGTGACTTAAAGATTAGGGAATCACACTGACTTTTGTGTTGCAGTGTGTATCTTTGACTAAATGTATCTCAGAGTGGACTTCATCATAATGGTCTGTCATTATTCAGACTTGAAATAATATTATTCTTCAATGATCCTACTTTGGATTTTTTTTTTACCACATTTTCTGCTTTCTTTTTATGTGTTTTCTTAAGTGATGGATTCAACTGTGCTCCTTATGTGCTTTGCTTCTTGATTTTACTAAAAGAACATGAGATTTGAGCTGATTTCTGCTTCTACTTTGCTACTTTATCTCAATATTTTATTAATATATTTTTTGTAAGTCTCCCACGTTTGTGTTAGAATGTTTTTGTTATTTCCTCTGCATTGAAAACTGCTTTGATCTTTCCAGTGTGTTTAGCATGCTGCCTCTCTGTTTTCTCACATGAAATACACCTACTCTCTTTGGTACTCACCTAATATCACAAAATGCTCTAAAAAGTACAGTTACTATGAGAAACAGCCTGTGACAAAGCTTTCATGAAAACAGAAGATGCAGGAAGACCAGATTAATTTGTATTATATCTTTGGCATGAGACTAAGCATCTGTGAGACTGTATGCAAGCTGGAGCTAAATTATTTGTTGTGAATGCAATGTCCTGTGGCTACAAAGTTTAGAAACACCAAAGAATATTAGTACCCCAAATACTTTTGCCATGTAAATGTAGCTTGTGATGAAGACATAAATCAGTATAAAAGCAATTCTTGTTTTGAAAGGAATGGTGTTGTATGCTGTGGATTTTTGTCAACCTTCATTCTAATAAGTGTCCTCCACTTTTGATTTCTATGCAAACTGCTTTTCAATTACATATATATGTCTACAATAATTTGGAAGTTGGAGTACACTTGGCTGTTACACTCATCATACTAAAATCAAGAGTGCTATTCATCCTCACACAGAAGAATAAAATCACAGGCTAAGATAAAAATGAAATTTCTCTTCTTGGTACTATATTAGTACTATACAATCAAGAAGACTAGTGAATTAAGACTTTTTTAGGAAGCATTCAACTGTGATCTCTTCTGGGTACAAAAATGTATAGTCAGGATAGTAAAGCAGTTTTTATATACACAATATGTCTTTTGGTCATCGAATAGAAATAGCTGAAGAACTATTTTATTTTGATCTCACTTTAGATTCTCTTGTTCATTAGAAAAATAAAAAAAAGACAAATTTAGACTTACTAAAATAAAAATTAAGCAGTCAAAATTTTATGGTTTCCTATATCTCTTGTGTACAGAGAATATAAAGCGCTACTAATACAATTAGCTTTCCTGNAAAATTTTATGGTTTCCTATATCTTTTGTGTATAAAGAATATAATATACAAGAGTGAAAATGGATACAAAAGGTGCAAGACAGTGAAGGAGCAAACACATTATTTTCAATTGACATAGCATGTTGTGTTCTGGAAATTATTCTGAAACCCATAATTCATGTATGACCCTTTGCTGTCTCATTTACAGTGCCACTATAACTTCTAGTAAAGTGCCTGCCAGCTTTTTCAAGGGCAAAAGAAATCTATAATTAGAAGTTTTAAAACAGTATATTATTTCCTTCCTTATTTCTAGGGGACAGTCAGAGCAGCAGTATTTCTACTGGAAACTTTGATTTGGCAACGTGTTTGTGGGAGTAAACATCTAGTTTATATGGACGAAATTCTGCTTGAGTCAAAATATAATACAGAATGTATAATTTTCTTGGTTTAAACCACTTCCACTTTTAAAAAGGAAATAAAGCACCATTTAGGTGCTTGCTCAGTTCTCCCCTCACTCCTCTGATCACAGGTGCCACCATCCACCTCCTCACCACCGTCCACAGTGTCCCACACATTGGGACTCAAATTTTGTAGACGTGGAAAATCTCTAATACTGACAAGCTCAAGTGAACCCAATGATCATTGCATGAAAATCTTTGTTGACTTCAAGCATTTGACTCAGTTTTTATTGTGTTCTTCGTGCTCATGTACGCGTAGGAATACAGTAATGTTAAATTCTTGGGGTTGGTTGTCAAAATGGTTATATGCGTAAAAGGTTTCTGAAAAGTTAGTTAAAAAAACAACAAAAAAACAACAAACCAACCAAACAACAAAGCCCAACCTACACAGTGCCAGCATATGCCACCAATTTCAATTCTGTCCTTTTCTTTATGCACTTATTATAATTTTGGAGTTGAATATTATCTTTAAGTATTTTGTTGCAAGCAGAAAGCTTTCTTCTACATGAGAGACCAGGATCATAAATTCTTTAAATCACAAAGCTGATTCCCTTTGGGCCCTCAAACTTCTTTATTCTTTGCACTTATCTTTGGTAAACCACGTGCTCAACAGGTATCATAACTGTCTCTGCAGGTATTGTACACCTAGCAAAAAACTTTATCTATTGATTTAGGAATCAGTTTTACAGTTCATTTTACTATCTTTTTTAATTTCATGGCACTCTTCAATCCCATTCTTGACACAACAAATTTAAATCAAAATTCTTATGGTTTTCCATTAAAAATACAAAAATTGTAGAAAAGACATCTTTTTCACCTTATTTGGAATGTTTCATAGCAAATAAAAATTTTGATGAAGAATTCAAGGTTTCTGGACAAAGGGGATAGAAGTTTGCTAGAAACAATACTGCTGCACTAGAGCACCCTGCAGTTCAATGGCTCTGCTACAGGCACAGTAGCCCAGGCTTCAAACCTCCACCCTCCTTTAATGGAGCCAGGATGTGAACTCTCTTCATGTGGGTGACACACCAAGTCAAATTGCATAGGATGGACACTAAAGTGCCCATCCCTCCCCGTGAAGAATTGTTTCCTTACTGCTGCAGATGACTCTGGTTTAGATGACGATTTACTGTAGGAAAACATGCAATTATCACAGTGCTTTAATAAAGGTCAAAGGCGGAATAATTTGTATAATAACTCCTTGGAATAACTCTTAGGAAGTCAGGAGACAGACTCAGGCTAAGTATCAAACCAAGAAGTAAAGCTAGAGAAGACCTAAAAGTCAACAGGATTTAGAGCTTATAATGATGATAAAAAAGGGCAATAATTACCAATTAAAAACTTTACCATCTGAGTTAGACATTTTTATACCTTATCTCTCTGGCATTAATCTTTCTGGAATGATCACTGCAAAGAGTTAATACAATTTGTGTAAGTACTACAACAGAAAATTTTAAACAAAAAGCTTAATTGCTACAGTTAGATGTCTATCAAAAGTTTAACAACTTAAAAAAACTTCAGTAACCCTCCCCTTTGAGATACACAGATCTAGAGAAACAGGAGGGAAAACAGTTTTATCAAAGCTGAGTTTTATGCTAAGGAGACAGTGGAATTGTACAGCAATGTTTAATCAAAATCTACATATTAATCTGGGAATATTGAACTTGACCGGTCCTGTTAAGGAACTCACTGTCTTGTTGCATACAATTGCAGGCACTGGTGTTGCCCACTGTTTTCATGTAGTACTCAAACTTCCATCATGTTCAGATTTTGTTTTGTTTCAATAAATACCAGGTGGCCACTGGAAGTAAAAGGCTGCAGGCATTACACTACTTTTCTTCACTTTAATTTTACAAGACATCAGGGATAGGGCCTATCCTTTCAAGGAAGGAAGGAAGGAAGGAATATTGCTGTCAGAATGAAAATCTCTGTTCTTTCCATCTGTATCATGAGCTCTGATGCCCCAACACCCTTTTGACGTGCCAGCAGGTTGTCCAAGACTTCACAGGGCAGCCTGAGTATGTTAGGTGTCTCAGGGTATGTTTTCTCAACAAAATAAGTACATTTCTCATCAATAACAAGCCCTCAAACTCCTCAATAAATAAAGCTTTATGTATGTGACAAATAAGCCTTAGCACATGTAAATTCCAGTTGACTTACTGAGTCAAATGTTGCCAGAGTTTCCTGAAGGCTTGTGGAATACCACTGATGGAATTTCTGTTGGAAGGAATAGGAAAAAAAAAAAAGCACAAAGTTCTTTCAATCTGCACAAATTAGTCTTGAACATTTCAAGGCTCAGTGAAGTAGGAAAAGGTCTTCCTGTTTAAGGAACTTAGATTGTCTGCTCAGACAATTACTGCATGGTTTAGATAATCAATAACATGAATCATTATGTAATGAGTTTATGTAATCAATGATACAAAGCACCCATAGAATAAGAGATGTGTAGGTAGACTAAGCAGTGATCAGCCGTATGTTACTGCTCAAATATGTAATGATAATAATGTGGTTTAGACAAGCATTTAAGCTTTAAAGATATTATAAAATTAATTCAAAACTCCTGTTCCACTAGTTTTAGATGTGTTCGTCCAAAGTAAATCTGGAAAGACCTGGAAGAATAAAGATGTACCCAGTTTTAACTGGAGATTCTGAAGCACAGATTTAGTATTGAAAAAGGAAGGGAAAGGTCTTTCCCATATTTTAGGGAAAGACCTTTTCTTGGTAAAAGTAAGATTGGAACAAGAAATAGTTTTGCAAGTATTGTTGCAAAGTTGTATAAAGAGTTCAAAAAGAGGAAAATCATCCAAACTCTATGAAGATAAACAAAAGATGTTATCCAAATTTACATATCTTACTTCCATCTGGAAAGCCTGGAAATCTGACAGAAAATAATGTGGGCTCTTTCTAAGATTTTTGTTTGTTTGTTGGTTTGTGGTATGATTTTTTTTTCTTTTTTGTTTTTTTGTAGCAAACTTTTGCAAAACATATCTGAACAAAACCTTTCCCACAAAATAATTTTCCTTAGGATGCTAAACTTATAAAAGTGGGCAGAATAAATTATTCAAAGACAGAAACATATTTAAAGGTCAGTTTGAACTAAAAAATATGCAGAAATACTGAATGACATTAATGAGTGGTATAACAAGGAATACAATGACTTTAGGTTTGGAGGAAATTCAAAGGAAGGAGTAACGAAAGACAGTAGTGATGAGGCAATAAGCAGGCACTTAAAACACAAAAAAAAGTTATAGAATTTGTAGAGAAAAACTCTGTTAATGGATTGAATTGTATCCTAATTTCTCTTTTACAGTGGAATGAAATATCCTAAACCAGTCCCATATGATTTATTATATCATGAAACTCTCTGTGACTTATTTTTGGAAGACATATTGTGTGAGTCACTGTAAAGTGGACTTGACATTGATCTGTGAAAAAAACAATCTAGGTTTGATAGAGAGATGGTCTAGGTACACACACAAATCTCATTTATCTCTTTTTACTATGATCCAGTGATGGATAAACCAAAGTTGCCAAATTTCCAGGCTTTTCAGAAGGTGTTAGCACAATGCTTTTTTCGTATGTATTTTAATAACCTATTCTACTCTGCTTAGGACATGCTTGGAGACATTTCCCATTTTAGTTGAAATGTTGCTTCAGTCCTACAGATGTGCCATCCCTTTAATTCCAACAATAGCATGCTAATTTTTCAAGCTTTTTAAGTAATCTTGAATTCTGAATTTGTCCATGTACCCTATTACGTTTTGAAGAAAGGCTAAGTTTTTTATGTACTCAGGAAAGTGAACACAATTTTTTTTTAATATCTGCTCAGATGGTTCCCTGGCTGTTTATATGTTTTGCATAAGACATGTTTTCTGAACATTCCATCATGAAATAAATAAATAATGTGGACTAAATTAGCCTTCAGTAAGGAAAAAAAATCTAAACTTTAGTTCCCTCTCTACACTCTCACATTAATTAAAGTATCAGGTAATATCTTTCGGATGTTCTGACACTTTGATTTTGTTTTATGTATTTTGATGTGCCTTTCATAAAAACCATAAAGCCTAAACCCAAGCACATCATAAAGTCTCTACTGTGAGGCATCAAAACATTCAGAAAGGGAATGTCAACCACTGAGGAAGCAAAAACAGTTTCAGTTTCAGAGAGGAGTTCAGAGATGATTATGAATGTGTTTAAAAAAAATCATCTGCTCTGTTAATGAGGATTCTGGGGCTGGAACTGTCAGAAATGGTAGCACTTCTTTCCTTGTTCTTTTATTAACTCATATCCTAACCAGACATCTTGACACTTTATTTATTTAAGTATTGCAGGCTTCAGTTTCAATTTGTCTTAGATCTCCCAAAACTGCAGTTTGTATACAAGAGCTGAAATTTGTGCTACTGAAGTTGACTTAAAAAAACCACATTTGAATGCTTCTTCTGATAGCTGATGTTTCAACAGCCATAAACAGTAAACAAATAAAAGAAAAACATGAATGGAAAGTTAAACCTGCTTTCCAGTAAAGGTCTGAGTGGTTCACCTTGGAGTCATAAGAATGTTATTAGCAGGAAAATAACCACTGCAGTAACTTGTCTATGGTGAGACAGAATTTGTGCTAGTCCCAAAGTCTTGGCTTTCTATGTGGCATGCAGTGACTGATTGTACCCACTGATTGGGTTGAACACCACTCTGGTAGCCTCAAATGTCAAATGTTTTAAGTTGTTCACTGATCTACTGACTTCAAATGCAACAGAAGCTGTAACAAGTAAGTTACATGAACTTAATATGTCTGAAAAATAAATATGAATGAAAATATTGTTGGGTGAGTATCTTCTTTCTTTATGAAATACAAAAGATTAAATGTTGATATTGCCTGTGAGACTTAACATCAGTGTAGGAACAGCCTTCAGCATTGGGTACCACAAGACTTTTTTTTTCTCAGTGATCAGAAATTTATTGTCATTCTTTTCATCCTGTCATCTATTCTCCTACTGAGAAAATCTCTTTTGTGATACTATTGTGACAAAGCTCAACATATCTCTATAACCATCCAATTTCTATTCTCTTCCAGTAAGGAATAAGGAATATTAGGCAACAGTGTATTTTTTTTTTCAAACTCTATTGACATTTGTGCAGTTAAGTCTCCAGTTAAAACAAGAACCTACTATAAGTTGGACTAGACTCTGAGGGTTTAATTCTTTAGCAGGTGTCAACTCTCCAGGCTGTTTGGGAAAGAAAATGCATATAGAGACCAGAGCATCCTGCTGAAGATTTCAGGAGAATTTCTGATACAAATTTCAGGATATGAAATCTTGGAGCCTTGTAAGTAAAAAAAGAGTGAACAAAATTACTGGATGACAAGGCATGTTGATACAGAATCATCTTTGAATGATGTTTTTGATGTTTCTCTCTTCTGACTAAAAGGGAACTGATTTAATGACAACAGACTTGGTGGAGGGGTTGTTTTGAAACCTTTTCTATATGGTTCTTCAAAGTGGCAGACAACAAGAAGAGCTCTTCTAATTTGGCTGGCTATTTTTCTCTGAAATCAGTAAAGATAAAGTTTGCACCCTGACTGACATAATGAAAAAATCAGCAACATTCTCTTAATCTAGCTACACATCCTGTCAGGAATACTGTAGCTAAAGTCTATGCAGATATAGAAGCAGATTATATAATGCTTAAATAAGTTTTTTTTTTCTTTTTCTCTTTTTATTTTTGAGATCCTGTAAATGATGTTTTAGTGCTAATAGAAGACAAAGCTTTTGTTTAAGCATGTTACCATTGAGAAGCATTCCGATCAGCCCATTTCACATTATTTTTATTAATAGCTTCTCTTTACTTCAGGAAGGCATCATTATTTATCTTTGTCAATGACCATGACATACAGCTAGTCTCACAGGCACCAAATGGCTAAGCTAAAGGCCAAAGGTTCAGCTCCAACGGGAGTAGAAAATCAACATGAGTGATGCAGATGGCTCATTCATGGCACTAATTATCTTTTGTAAAAGATATCACTGAAGGCAAAATGGAAACTGAAACAAGAAGAATTTAAATAGAATCTTACATTTGTCTTCTTTTGAGAAGGCAAATGACTTTTCGGTGTGCCTCAGGGCCCATTGCAATAGCTGTCGCAAGCAAGCTGCTTATAGCACATTCTGATTCTAGGTACCTTTTTCGTCAGATGTTCCTGTGTCTAGATCATTTTGGACAGGGTTTTTGATGGTGGCACAGAATAGGAATGAAACACAAGACTCTCTGTGTCTGCTGAACTGCCATGGGAGGTTAATTACAGCTTATGGCTGTGCTATATTACCTGTGGATTCCCTTTGGCACCTGCCGTTGAATGAATACAAATGAGTCAGGCTCTAACAGAACAAGTCACCAACACATTTTGGAATCAGCTATAGAATTTGACAATGGATCTGGTCACTGAGGTAGAGTTTCATACATGGCTCCTAAATCCCATGTATTAAAAAGTATCTTAAAATATTATTTATGGAATAATTGTTTGGTTTATAAGGGGTAGGTTTTTTAGGGTTTTTGGACAAGAGACAGATGTTTGGTTTGTATTGGGTAAATAGCTCCTAGTGACAGTATTACCATATAATCATTGGATGTGTGCTGTGCTGCAAAGATACTGATCATCGTGTTTTATAATTGGAATGGATCTGAGCTTTATATCTCTGCAGGATGCAAAGTATGGTCTCATTTCTGTGAAATTTTGTACTAATTGGGGCTTAAAATGGTGCTTTCTTTGATGCCCATTTGCAAAATCATTTACTTCACATGGAAAAACCTCCATATTTGGTTTTAGACTTACTATAACTTACTGAAAGCTTGTCCCCACATACATCATATATTTTGCTAAAATATTACCAGCAATGAAATCTGAATGGAATAATTTGAACAAAGTATCACTATTAAAAGAAGTATAACTGAATTACTAGATTCATTTGCCTAAGCAGGGCTAATTAGAATGGACAAATCACTGCTCTAAAATGACTATACTCCTCAAGCTAATATCTCTGCAGAGACCTGGTATCTCACTCAGAGACTGCTTGGGAATCTCTAATATTGGTGTATTGCATTATGTCCAAAAAAAAATCCTTACACCTCCAAAGGTGATAATGAACCATATTCTCATTCATACTGCTGATCCTTAAGTACCAAGTGAGCTGCAAAAAAAGGCCATAAAATCTACATCTTTGGATAAAAAGGCTTCAAGAAGTAAAATCAAGCCCTGATTGACAATTATGCTTAATCATAATCTTGCTCCCTCACACTATTTTGGACCACTTCAGCTCTCTGAGAAAAATCTACTCTAAGTGAAACTAATCCTAACCAATGAAGATACAAACCAATTTTAGTAGTTTGACCCTGGCTGGATGCCTGGCACCCACCAAAGCTTCTTTATCACTGCCCTCTGCAGCTGGACAGGGGAGAGAAAACATAATGAAGGATTCATGAGTTGAGATAAGGACTAGGAGAGATCACTGACCAAATACTGTCATGGGGAAAACAGGCTAGAAATAGTAATTGGATTTATTCCTAATAAAATCAGAGCAGGATAATGAGAAATAAAAACAGATCTCAAAACCACCTTCTCCATTCTCCTCCTTCCCAGCTACATCTCCTCACCCCTAGAAGTGCAGAGAGGTGAGGAAGGGGGGGTTACAATCAGTTCATAACATGTTGTTTCTGCTGCTGCTGCTGCTCAGGGAGAGGAGTCCTTCCCCTGCTCCAGCATGGGGTCCCTGCCATGGTAGGTAATTCTCCGTGAACTTTTCCAACCTGAGTCCATCCCATGGGCAACAGTTCTCCAGGAAATGCTGCAATGTGGGTCACTTTTTTATGGGGTGCAATCCTTGAAGGACAGGCTGCTCCAGCATTGGTCCCCCACTGGATCATAAGTCCTACCAGGAAACCTGCTCCAGCCCTGGGCTCCTCTCTCTATGGGTCTAAAGGTCCCTACCAGGACCCTGCTCCAGCAGGGGCCTTCCATGCTCTCACAGCCTCCTTTCAGGCATCTACCTGCTCCAGTGTGGGGTCCAGCTCCTCCAGGAGCTGCAGGTGGATCTCTGCATCCCTGTGGACCTTCATGGGCTGCAGGGGCACAGCTGCCTCACCATGGCCTGCACCAGAGGACACCACCTGCCCCTCCTTCTGCACTGACCTTGATGTCTGCAGAGCTGCTCCTCTCAGATATTCTCTCCCCGTTCTTCTCTGGCCACAATCACATCTGTACAATAACTTTTTTCTCTTTTTCTTCTTAAATCTGCTATCACAGAGTGTTACCATCATTTCTAATTGGCCCAGCCTTGGCCAGTGGCACATCTGTCTTGGAGCCACCTGGCACTGGGTCTGCTGGACAGGGAGGAAGCTTCTGGCAGCTTCTCACAGAAGCTTCTCATAGAAGCCACCCCTGTCACCCTCTGCTACCAAAGCTTGGCAATGAAAACCTAATACACCAATTCGTGTCTCTTACTCTGAAAACTTACTGCCTTGTTAGAAATACCCACAAAGCCTCTGATGGCTTCTGCTGACATAGGGGTCCCTAATCACTCAACTGTCAAGAGATGCAAAGGTGAAACACAGTTTTATTTCCACTAATCTATTTAGAAGGATGTGGTGGGTCCCTGGCAACTCATGTACATCCTTCCATTGCATAAAAACTGATGAAGGTGAAGACCTTTCCCTTTAATTATGTTATATTCTGTTATTATTTTCTTTTGTTTAAAGCAGAAAGCAGTTTAGACAGAAAACATATGGTTTCATTTACTACCTGAAGAAATAACCATCTGGAAATCTCTCAGAGCGAGTTCTGAGAAACTACCTTACATTCATAATTTTGGTAATGAACCCATTTCATTTGCTTTAGTGAATAACCAGCAGTAACATGACTAAATGGTGTCTTCCAGTTAAAGTTCCAATTAAGTGTTAATATGGGTTTGCTACTTAAGCACTTAAGCAAGTAACATTGCTAAGTAACCATTGCTAATATGTTCTCCTGTGCACTGCGCCATACTTTTGTTTACCTACTTGTTTGATTTTCTCAAGCTGTTAAAGTTTCATGCCCTTAAGCTTTACAGATCTTAAATAACAGGTATATGAAATGGTAATCAGTTCAAGATTAGACATTTGCATTTAGATGTTCATATGTCAGTGTCCTTGTGTGCATTGAATATCTAAGCTCTTGTTTCAGTCACTGTAAAGCTGATCAATGCAATCAATAGAATCTAGACAATGATTTGAACATAAACTGAAATTCTAGAACTAGAAATTCTACTTAAAGAAAAGGAAAAATTACTATGAGGGTGGTCAGACATTATAGCAGGTAGGTTGTGGAGTCTCCATCTAAGAATTGTTCAAAATCCAACTGGTCATGGACCTAAACACCCTGTACTATGTGACCCACATCAGTACAGGTTGGACTAGACAATTTCCAGAGGTCCCTCAGCTCTTCTGGAATTTTTTGATTTTGTCAGTGGCTTTTTCAGAAAGCATCAGTCTCCTCTCTTGTTTTTGAATTCACAGACGGAGAAAGACGGGAGTGCTGGGAGAATGAAATAGGAGCCTTGCATTACAGGCATTTATATAGGATTATGGAAGTTTTGTACTTCTGCAGGTAACACTTTATGCAATTATTTTTAAAGCACTATATTTCCTAGAGTGGGCCTATTATAGTCAAATAAAGACCTTACACTCCAGTCCCGTCCTGTCATGTCACCATCTGTACACTTGTCATGACACCATCACACAACTCAGGGAGCCCTTGTTGTTCATTCTGCTACATAGTTGAACATGACCATGTTTCAGACACTGACTGCCTCTGTGCTATTAAATATGCATGCTTAACTTGAGGGACACCTGGAAAAAAGCAGGATTACGGAGGTGGGTGAAAGTTACATGAATTATATAGTGCACATACCATATAAAGTACAGTTATGCTCTGACAAAAATGCAGAAATACTTCTGGCAGTAGGCACCACAATGGTTTCAGACATCCCTTTACTGAAGATATGACCAAATGGTAGAAAGTAAAAGGAGCTTTTTTTAGAAAGGAGGTAGAATTCCAGTTAAATTTGGAATTGAGGCAACTATAAAAGAAGAGGTGCAAGTGTGTCTGAAGAAAATGTGAAAATATCTCATAATCATGTAAGGAATTGAAATACCCCTAATCTATGGTTTGAGGTGCTTTTGGTTCACACTTCTTTTATTTTTTTTTAATGCTTCTTTGCTCTGTTATATGTGGAATTGATTTTGATGGGTAAAAGTATTAAACTTGTAGTAATCTATAGTTTTGATCTGCATCCAGAGACAGCTCTGTACTGAACATTCTCAGCTTTTAATACTGCCTATTAAAATAATTTTTATATAAAACAAAAATAGACATAATTTAGGAATCTCTAACTGACATTTCATAGAGAAATATCTACCAGCTTCTGGAAGAGCTGTGAAAGTGCAGACCATGCAATTAATCACCCTGCCTCTTTCACTGTTGTATTCTACAGCAGCAAGTGAACAAAAGCAGTTCTCTTATTACCATCTTGAACACTGCCAGTGTCAATATCTCACAAGAGGAGAAAGGTGTGTTCTTTTCAGACCTAATTTTGAAATCCTAACAGGTTGAAGTTGCTTCAGAGGATTGCATTGCTTGCTTGTTTCTTAAAGGAAAGAAGTCTGAAATTAAGTCTGTAAAACACATCTCTGAACTCTCAATCTTTTGCTGAAAGGGTAGGAGGGGAAAAAAAAGGCATATTGCAGAGTACATTTATGTCAGAATTTTAGGTCAGAGAAGTAGAATGGTACCCATTTATAATGTTAAAATTTATATTTTCAAGTAATCTTTGAGATAATAAATTAGACTTTTTAATAATAAGACTAACCTAGAAGATTCACTCTGGAATTACATCTACATCAAACGGCTAACAGGCATTTAGTTCACTGTGCTAGAGAAGAGCTAGTCTGAAATAAAATTGAGTCAGTACTGAGTCCTCAGAAAACTTTGTAACAGTTCTGACTGCTCCACACTACTCACTAGTGTAGATATTGCCCATTCTAGAAAAGGGACACTTATATGTGTCACAGTCCCATTACCACCTACACAATGTTCTGCCACATGCAGCTATGCTAATGACAGCTGGAGTGTCACTTGACAGTTGTGGTGAGATTTTCTGGGATTTTGCAGGGTTTTTCCAGGGCAAAAAAAAAGCATCTGCCAGTAAGGTTCTGCAAAAGAGGAACAAAAGTATATTTAGGAGACAAAGCTGCAAAATATGATGATACAAGCTTTTAAGTTATGCGTCATAAAAACTTAGGTATGATTAATCAGGACAAATTGTCATTAGTACAAAATTTCCATTACTTTCAGTATAAAAAAAGACTGAGGAATTAATGATTTTGTGAAGTTTTGTGATGGATGCAGTCCCCTAACCCAACCAGCACCTCTGTGGTGCAGACTTCAAAGGTGATATAGGTCTGACACATAGCTGGGCCAGGGAAAACATGGATCAGTGCCCACTGGGTCACACTACTTCAGGAAACCTCCAAAGGAGTAGTGTGACCGAGTGGGCATTGATGCATGTGAGCTGGGAACACCAGCCATGTGCTTTTCCAAGACTTTTTATCAAGAAACATAAAGTTGTGGGTACCAGGAGTCTCATGCACGCCTTCCCATTGTATGCAATTTGACTGTGAGCCAACACAGATATGACAACATGAGCCTTCTTTGAGTGCTTCCTGCTGGGCAGTGTGGATCATATGGTAGTGATCTCCTCTTGAGGTGGGACACATCTCAAGGCAGAAAGACTTTCTACTAATGACAGTCTTCTTTGGCTGAGTCTAATTTGGGTTCTGTCTGAATTGCATCTGGACTGCATACCAAGTGACTCTTGAGCACAGGTGCCTCTCAAGGTTCGAGATTCCTTACTTGAGACTAGGAGATCTTTCTTTACCCACGACAGGCAGACCTCTTAATCACAGTAGATCCTTGACAAGTAACTGGTAGAATGCTGAATTAGTACTAATTAAATCCATATACCTGATTCTGTTAGGTGTAAACTGTTGTCCAAGTCTGAGATAAAGATTGGATCTAGCCACCCCCAAGCTCTATCAGGAGCTTAGAAAGCAAGAGGGTCCACTCTGAACATCATCAGTCAGTCAGAGGTCCTCTTTTATACTTTTGTATCTCTGACCACTCTCTCCATGGCATATCATTCTAGCTTTATTCTAACTTAATTTTCCTTTGTATGTTTCTTCCATGTAGTCACACCGTAAGTAACTAACGTCTTGTTGATGAGAGGCTGGACATGACCCAGCCATGGCACTCACAGCCCAGGCAGCCAATCCTGTCCTGGGCTGCATCCAAAGCAGCATGGCCAGCAGGGCCAGGGAGGGGATTCTGCCCCTCAACTCTGCTTTGGCGAGACCCCACCTGCAGTGCTGCATCAGCTCTGGGGTCCCTCACATAAGAAGGACAAGGACCTGGTAGAGCGAGACCAAAGCAGGGCCACAAAGACAATCAGAGGGCAGGAGCACCTCTCCAATGAAGACAGACCAAGAGAGTTGAGGTTGTTTAACCTGGAGAAAACAAAGTTCTGGGGAAACCTCAGAGCACCTTCCTGTACCTCTGATTTTTTGAGATTCACTATTCTGAGGTTTAATTGAGGTGAGGAGAGATGGAAAAGAGGAAAAAGAGGAAAAGGAAGGTTATTTCCTGGATTGAATTTGCCTAGTTACAATTCCCATCTAGTGGCTATCATTATCCTTCTTTTCTTTTTTTTTTTTTTCTTAATTACATAATGGTCTGTTATTGGAGATGTTCTCGGATTTAATGTCTGTGGAAAAAACAGAACAAATTTTTTTGTGCAATGGTTTGTTTATTGAGGAGTCCAATTTCCTTTCTGTTGCAACCATTCAGAATTTGGGGTTAATTCTGATAACCAACACAAATTGGAAGATATAATTATAAATATAAAATAATGCTTACATTTAAATTTTGAAACTCCTAAAAGGCTAAACAAGTCAAAATCTCCTATTGAGAGTCTTTTCCAAATGAACATGATTGCTTTCCTGGAGAAAAAAAAAAAAAAAGTTTCATTTCTCCCCACTATTTTCTGCAATTTGGCCAAAATGGACTGAAACACCAGGAGGTCACATCATTCTACCCATAGGCATTTTTTCTCTTAGCTATGGCATTACACAGCAGCTGGGACACAACTAGTAATCCACAAAAAAAACCCAATCCTTTTCAGAGCCATTTTTTCTTAAACACAATTGAAAATGTTTTTTATTTATATATGCTGTTTACACAGATTTGGCTTTGTAGTTAGCTGTGTTAAAAATATGCCAATATAGACAAAAACCTTTTTCTTTTAATTTGATTACTTATACCTATACATATACTTTTTAAACTTTTATACTTTTTTCTCACAATACACACCTGGAACTTTTGGGGCTTTTTTACCTTTTCCCTTACTCAATTTTAAGGGCTATTGGCTTGGAAAATATAATTAATGTACCAAAATAAAAATGATGAAGTGAGGGAGGAAGGCAGCTGAAAAGGACAAGGTGATAAAAAATCATAAGACTAAGATTATCTTGAGATTGGTATCAAAAAGAAGAGACAAGAAGGTTTGAGAGACAGGTGCTCTCCTGATAAGCTGTCATCTGCTCCGAGGTGGGAGTATGTAAAACAGAACGGCTATAAATGAAATCATAAATGAAAAAGACATTTATAAAACAACACCAATGTCAAAAAATTAAAAGAAATTACACCAAGAATAATTCTACTGAAAAAATGGAAAAAACCCAATGTAAACAACTGTTTCCTGAAAGATGTGGACTAAATGACAGGAAGATAAATGTAGAAAAGAATATGAGAGGAAAAGGTCTATGAAAATACAAATACAAAAAAAAAACCCTACATGTACAACTATAATATTTATGGGAGGCAAAAAATCTATTACCCATCTTTCTATTTTGTGAGCCGGTGCTTCAGCTGAGCATGGAAGTGTAGGAAGAGATGCAAACACCCATCAACAAGACAATCAGTGTGATTGCTTTTGTGATAAACTGCAAAATGATTTCTTAAATACATTTTGATATGAACACAGATGATATCTGAAGAGGGGTGATTCTCATTTGTGATTTGGGGTAATTCTGCCCTCTCGGCCAAAAATTATTCCAGTCACAAGACCCAAGCCAAACCATTTGTGAGCTCCCCATTTGTAAGACTTCTGTATCTGTCAGGGAATCAAGTGTTGTGCTGACAGCAGATAGAATATGTTCCATAATGTTATATATAGCTTTTTAAAATATGGACAGATATATGTGGGACAGGCTTTTGAGCAAGGTGGACTTTTTGCCTGATGGAGGTAGAACTAATTTTATATTATTCTTTGTGTTCAATATGTTACATAATTACAATTCTGTTCTTGCTGGCAGAAAGCTTTAAAAAAATAAATCTAGACATGGGAATCCATCTTGAGAATTAAGTATTACATTTGGGCTAAATTTGAATTTCACCTTCCTTTCATTAATGCATCTTTCTTCAACGCATAAGACCAAAAGCCAGGACAGAAGCTTCTCTGATATACAAGTTTGCCTTTGTGATACTTGCATTAAGCTTTCCTTGAAGATTCGTAAAGAGGCCATCACATTTCCGCAAAAATAAATTCCTCTGTCTGAATTCTAGCTCTTGGTTTCTCTAGTTTTTCTTACTGTACAGCAAGAAAGTAAAAGGGGTTTAGACAAATGTTTGCTATAGAAAAGCCCCGTTACATTCCCCAAGGTTTGTTAGACAGCAGTACCTGAGACATGCCTTCCCAAGTGTTACTTTGTGTAATTTTATCCTCTGATAAAACATCAACAACATGTAGATTAATAGCAGATTAATTGTATCTACTTTTCCCCACCTATATTAATATATAAGCCTATGAGATCTCTTCTTCCCTGATCTGAGTGTGGTGAAAACTCTTATATTTAAGAGTTTCTCACTCTTTTTTTTTCTACCCACATCAGTAAACTCTATGGCCACAACACAGTGATCAGTGTTTAATTAAGGGTGACTACCATAAATTTTAAGAGACATAAATTTAAGAATGGATCCTAAAGTTCTTAAGGACTGGATACACTGAGTAGGGTGAATAGATAAAAATACTAATTTAAAGTATGAAATGGTATATGGAAAAAGCTCAAAGACAATATTTTCAAGGGGAAGTAATGAAGTTTATATTGAAGTTTGATACTTCATTTCTTTATATTAACTACATGTGTTAATAAAAGTCCTAAAACAATCCATCCATAATGTACTACATGTGTTGATAACCTTTGAATAAGACTGCTGAAAGGAGATGTGGTGGGAAAGTTTCCATCTTGTTTTACTTGGACTGCTTCTATTTATTTTCTGTAAATAAACCAGCAAAAAGAGAAAGTTACTCAAATATATATTCTGAAAACAGTATACAGAGAATTTTAAATATGTTCTTTCAGAATAATAATGCACAGAATATAATAATAATGCAAATATTTGCCCCAGAAATTCAACTGTAAGTATTGTCAATATTAGACAGGGTGTAGGGATATATTGACATGTATTAACATGTCAAAAAACAGATGGAATTTGAATTTCCAAATAAGCTAGAAAACAGTAAATGATACATGAATATTCATAAATATGAAAATCTGTACGTTGAAATACTATTTGTTCAAAGTATTCAGTGAATTATTTTGAATAACAAAAAAAATTATGAAAGCCCTGATGTGTCTGCTAGTAATTCATACGACCAAAACAACAAGTAAATTCCATCAGTGATTCACAATCAATAAACTCATTGTGCTATTTATTAGCCTGCTGAACTCTGCCGATCCATAACACCACTGTGAATAAATATGCATGTGTTTGTGTGTGTAACTGCTTATTCTGCATTCATTTCCTACTTAACTTTTACCAAATTAAACCATTAGCCAGTGAACTTTTTCCTGTCTGTGCAGAAGTTATGCTCCTGCTTGAGTTGCAGGCTTTAGCTCTAGCTGTTTTTGGACAGCACCACATATCCACCATTGTATGTCTGAGTCCTGTTTGAGTCCACCAACTTCATGGTTTTTCATATAGCTTTCATACAGCTAGTGTATCGGAAAATTACAATTCCATTATGCCAGAAATTGTTTACTCTTTGAGGAGACAATGATGCCTAGGAAATATTAAGTCCCGTCAAAGTCTACTAGGCACAGAGAAAGAATTGAATGTATAGAGTTTTTTTTACAGTTGTCCAGCAAAGCTGCCTCGTCATCTTGTTGGGTTTTTTTTAACTCAAACACAACACAGGAAGAATCTCTGGGTAGAGATGCAAACAAGAAATATGACTAAGTAGTAGGAGAAGAAATTTTAGATACCCTTTATATCTAATAATAATTGGCTATAAATGTCAATGAAACTGTTATAGCCTGCTCAAGAGAATCCTCATAAAACTGCTAATTCCTTCTTGCTGTCTGGGGTCTGAATGATCTTAGCAGCCTCCTATGGGAACCTGCTGTTTCTAGTATGCTTGTTCTGGAGGAAAAGTTCCATGGCAGCTCTGCAACATTAAAGGGACCAACACCCTGGGAATTGCCTCAAAGATAGGTGGCAATAACTGAACTAAAAGCACAAACATTGAGCATTTCTTGGTAAGAATATTACAGTGTTTCTGCTTTTGAATCTAGCATCTTCCTCAGTCCCCAGCTGATTATTGGAAGCACAGATTTTCTATATCATTTGCAGAAGCACAAGTGCAAAACATAGTTTTCCCCTTTTTCTTGAGATCTTGAAAATCCACGTTTTGTAGCAACACCTTTTTCCTTTGTCATACTGCAGTTCTCATTTCCACAAATTAAGCCTTTATTTCTCTTGCTCTCTTTACTATTCTGTGTTTTTCTTTGGTACTTGATCCATTTAGAATACATGGGGAATGTTTCACATGGACATGCAGACGGTCACAGGCTTACTATCCACCCTGTTACCAGAAAATCAGAAAAGCATATCCACATGCAGTGTGCCACTGAGCACGGTCCCACTGAGAGATGGGGTTCATTGGCTTCAGCTTGGCAGCCACACAGATTTGAGTTCCAGACTGAATTTGGATCTTGGACTGCCAGCTTCAAGGATAAGCAGAATGCCCTCAATCTACCTGCATCTTTAAAATGCCAAAAAAACCTCTCCATAATATTCAGTGTTGTCTGCCTAAAACTAGGTCTTCTCAGAGATTTTACATTATTTAAAAAACATGGCATTTTTATGCCAGGACAAATTAATTAATATTCCGCTCTGCCTTTTCCATCATAAACCTGGTATGCTTTATACAGCAGAGAATTCTACACCTGAGAAGAAAATGAGGTATTAGACTGCTGCCTGCTCTTGAAGGATGGTGGCTTTTCATTGCTTTGTAATAGTAGAATAAGTCTGAAGTTGATGAATTAGTGGAAGAGATCATGTGGCCTAAAATTTAGAAGTGAACTATAAGTGGATTTACTACGCCATGCTTTTGCACCCATATACACGGAAAAACATAGTACATAGAACATCTATATCTTAATCTTAGCAAAAAAATAAATAATACAAAAAAAGAAAAAATCAACACAGAAGAAGTGATTCATCATATGCCACACCATGTTCCAAGCCTGTCCACTACTGCTTCTACCCTGAGCAATAACAAAGAACTTGCCATCAGAAAAATGTCAGTTTTATTTATATTGATCCCAAAATTACCTTTTGTGCTGTTTGCTCTTCAAAGTGAGTATATGTGTCAGTCAGGAAGAGGAAAACAAACCCTCACAGAACTGGCATATTTCCAATATTGCACGTGAAAGGCGGGAGTGAGAGACAAAGAGAGTAGTAGGATAAATTTAACAGCAAGCAAAATATACAATGGTGTAAATCTTTCCACAAAGCATCCATGCAGTTGTTAATGTCCTCAGCAGAATTCCTGTCCCGGTTAATGGCATTTGCAGATATTATGACTAGGCCAGAATTGTGTCCTCCAAAGGTACATCAAGAATGCAGAAAACAATGTTAGCATTTTAGAGAGCAGTATTTTTGCACCAAAAATCAGAAATAACCCAGTGTTCCATCCTGATGCCATGGGATGGAGTGCTACAGGTGACGTTGTTGGGGATTTTTTTTCCCCCAGAGAAAATCTCCAAAGCTGAGTCCACCTGATGTTGTGGCCTTTAAAGGTTCCTTAAAAAATTCCATAACACTAGTGAATTGGTTCCAGATTCTCTAGAATGTTTATTTCCAGCCATCAATACATTTCTCCTAGGTTCCAGGTGGGTATATTGGTCTTGGTTTCTGCTCCAGAGTCTTGCAAGAAAGTATCTTCTGAGTAGCGACATGATTGCATGTGACTTGGAATCAAATGAAACAGATACAATGCATCAAATTCAGTTTAGTTCATGTGAACATTCTATAATAATTTATTTCATATGTTCCATTAAAATTTATTTATTTAATTATACATTAAATTTTGTAAGCACTGAAGTCCATATAAACTTTCCATATTAAAAAAAAAAAAAAAAAACACAGAAACTAAAATTATTGCTAATAACTTTCTGAAGGCCTAATACTTAACTGTGGTGTAAAAGACCATGTCAAGAACAGCTGACTGAAGGACAGTGAGCAGAATTGAAAAAGAAATGAAACCTTTATAATTCTATAAATATATGCAAATCACTGGTGCACTCACGTTTTGAAAACCTCATGGTGCTCTGGTCATCTCACATGAAAAGAAACAGAGTGTCACTGGTAGGCTGAAAGACGTGTAAAGCATGTCTACAAAAACATTAAACTGATTGAAACACTTCAACTCAGACAAGAGATGACTGAGATATATCAGAGATATGTAAAAACATAAGAAATATGTAATGGGTAATTGTATTTTGGTTTTGATGACATGGAAATGAGAGAACATCAAATGTAATGACAAAGAAAATTTTCTCTAATACTCAAAGGAAATACCTTTGTCATTCAATACTTAAATGGATTGTTGAACCTGTGGCTACAGCATGTTTTGGTTGCCAAGAGTATAAATGGGTTCAAAAGTTGATTAGGCAAGGTAATGGAGGAAAGCTCCACTAAGCACAGCTAAACATGGGGGTCTGATTACAGCCTCTGGCTTTAGTTCAGGAGGTCCTTGAACCAGAGAGAGCCAGAAGCTGCAAGAACAGAAGCAAGGAAATTACCACTCTGTGCATATCCTGCTCTTAATATTCATTCCCTGAACATCTGCTGGTGAGCACCACTGAAGGTGAGCTTCTGGTATGATTCAGTGCTGTTGATCTCAAGGGGCAGAGGGTGGTGAAGGTAGAGAAAGGGGTTGTGGGTTTTCAGGCCTTTGCAGATTTTTTAGTGACATTTACTGCCCAGAATTAAAAACCAATTAAAAAACAACCCTGATAAAATACAGCATGCTGACCCAAATCCTTCTTAATTCAAACTGTTTAAAAAAGCAGTTGTGTGACAGTTCTATTTCCTTCTAAGCAGAGAAACTTCAAAGAAAAGTGACAAAAGGCATATCAGAATGGAGACTACCTGTAATTCCTTCAAAGAAAGGAAGGAATGGAGCTGGTTCTCTTATTCCTGGGATAGAGTCTCTAAGCAGGGAACAACAGTGGAACAAGTGTCACGTATGGTGTGTGCAAGGCTGGCTACAATAAGTGTGGCATGAATAACACTGACATTCACAGCTACATCCTGGACCCCAGGGGGACAACTGAAGAAGAAGGCAGGACTGCTCAGATGCCAAATTTCACTTTCCTGGAAAATGACACTGCTGACAGCAGTCCTTTACATGCTTGAAGTGACTCCAAGGTTAGGCATTGGTGTGAATAGAACCACATTTTTGAATGCACAGGTGAAGTATGTACAGCTAAAATAAATGTACTTTGAAAGTACGGCTAAAGTAAGGCCACCAGATGAATGTAGGACAGGAGCTGGGTGACAGCAATGCCTTACCCAGCACCCTCAGTCTTCACCCCTAAACACCACCTGAAAGCTGTCTGAACTCAGATGCCTTAATTTTGAGCTCAGAGGCTTTAAACAGAAGTTTGATGCTGCTGTTGTCTTTGCAAAAGCAGCATTGAGTCATTATTGAACTAGTGCCCCTCCTACTAACCCAGCAAAATACAGTTATATTTAGTATAATAGAACAAATAAAAGGAATTGAAAAGCATTGCACCTCATGCTTAAGATCTTCTATTCAAGAATTATTACAAATTTCTTGACCTTTCAAGCTGTAGTCTTTTTGCATCCAGAGTGGAAGCTATTTTTTTATCACTACAAACAACTTTAGGGTAGGGCAATGGCTCTCAGTCTCTAATGTATCAGGATGACACTTCGAAGATGTGATTTCTGCCCATCAGGCCATATCCCCATGTAGTTGATAATATGACTTGACATTCTATAAACTCATCTTTAAACCTTCACATCCTACACTGGAGAAGTTCCAATCATACTATCACTATTCATTTGGACTTTGGCAGTTGCTTCTTAAAAATAAAGGCACATAAACAAGTAATATCCTCCAAAGATCTTCCTCAGTTGGCCAAGAAATATAGGTCCTGAGAGAAAATATCTCAGCTTAACATATCAGACACTGTGAAATGTCATAGCATTAGTACTAGAATCCATGATAATAGCTTCGTTATAAATAATGATTACCTTCTTGGAAGTTTGCCAGCATGCGTAACAGGGATTCAAATCCACCATACATGTGTCTTTGTTAAATAGATGGAGATTCACTGTAATAATGTAAACCATGTGTGAATTGAGACATTTTACTTCAGTGTAGTTATGCCTAATCTAAACAGGAATTAAAAAAAAAAAAAAAAAGCTCAAAATCGAAGTTATGGATTCATAATTCTAAATAAATGAAACAGAACCACAGATGTTAAAACTTTTTGTGTGTTGTAACTGATAACAGCTGCCTAGAATTATAAATATTTTTTGCATGTTTCCAAACTTCTAATATATAGGTGAGATAAGGAAAAACTAAGTATAGATACATGATCTCTCTATTAAATGGGGTAATTTTCTCTCATAGCATCTTCCCAAATGGTTGCGTATGCCTAGAAATCAACTATGATATTCCAATTAGATACATTTTAGATAACTACATAGAAAATTATATTTATTAGATTTTCTGGCAACCCAGTGTATGCTTTGTCTGATTTTTCGATTCTACCAAAGACATAAAGTTTTATCTCTGTCCTACAGAGACAAGAAGTTTCCTGTGAGAGCTGCATTGATACTCTGAGCTTCTTCCTGTCACCACTCCAATATATATCAAATGCAATGACCTTTTCACAAGAAAAGAGTTTTCTGTCTGCAGACCAACCCTCTTAAAATAGCAAATGTTCTTCTATATCATAGAAATGTGTTATAGGATTAGATGGACCAACTTATATTCCCCAATTCTTTTTTTGATATCTAATCATCCTTCAGCTGCACATTTCTAACAAGTTGCACTTGAGAATTTCTAGGTCTGTACATCTCATCTGCTGGAATACAGTTAAACATGGGACTAAACAGTAAATATAATTTTATGACTGGAGTTGGTTGACAAGAGAGAGAGGAAGACTGCCCAGACCCTCCTTTTCTCCAGCTCCCTCAGCTGTTCCTTGTAACACTTGTTCTCCAGACCCTTCACCAGCTTTGATGCTCATTTCTGAAGATGCTGCAGATGCTTCAGACCATCAGTGTTTTTCTTATAGAGAAAAGCCCAAAACTGAAGATGTGGACTGACCATCCCTGGAGGTATTTAAAAGAGGCACTACAGAACATTTGGCAGTGCTGAACCTCATGACCTTAAAGGTTTTTTCCAACCTTACTGGTTCTGTGATGCTATACATGTATGCAAAGCATTCCCAGTGAAACAAGTGAACAAAGTGTTCTGAGGGAACAGAAACAGCAGAATAAAAATATTTGATAATATTTGTGTATGTATGTACATATATATATATATGTATGTGTGGGTGTACATATTTTCTGCATCTGGTATTGTACATACAAACCTGGGAGACAAAACATTGAGACACAGGCCCAGTCTGGAATGCCCTTTCTTATGCCTGTAGGATACTCTGAGGATTCAATTTGCAAGGATATAAAAAACTAAGTAGCAATATGTTACAGTGTTATAATGCAGAAGTTGAAACAGTGATTTAGCTGGAATGTTTCCACATCAATGTAACTGTGAAAGTGAGAATGGAATTTGTACAACAAAGCAAATTTCTTTTACTGGTCATGCTGCATATGAAAGGGAGTTTTTATTGAATACATGTACTTATCTCATGAAAAGACAGCAAGTAATCTCAAATACAAATGGAAATGTGACTATGAATAGACAATTTACACATACAGAGACAGTTTGAAGATAATAAAAGAGAGTTCTTGACCATTGGAAAAGAGATTTTCAGTAACTTACTACCTGCTCTGCAAGTATATGATGAGCAATACCCGCAGTTCTTGGTCCCTAGATATCCAGACTCGAGCCCATTGTAGAATATTGTTTCCTGCACACTGCTATTACCCATGGCTCCTTTTACTGGAAAAGAAATAATGAATGCAGAATATCAACATGATAATATCCATGTGCTGGTTCTGTCTGGGATAGAGTTAGTTTTCTTCACAGCCACTAATGTGGGGCTGAGTTTTGGATCTGTTCTGGAAACAGTGTTGCTAATTCAGGGATGTTTTAGTGGCTGCTGAGCAGGGCTCGCACAGCAGCAGGGTTTTTTCTGCTCCTCACCCCACGCCACCGGTGAGGAGCCTGGGGGAGCACAAGGAGTTGGGATGAGATACAGCCAGGACAGCTGCAGGGGCTCAAGGGATATTTCATACCATAGGTCATCATGATTAGCAATAAAATGATCTGGGAGGCGGCCGGGAGATGCTGCTTGGAGACTGGCTGGGCATCAGTCATTTGGTGGGAAGCAATTTGCATCATTTGTCTTTCTTGGGGTCTATTTTTCTTTTTTATTGTCTTCTCATTACCTCAACTTCAGAAACATCATAGCTGTAGTATCTGTTTTAAATTATTCTGTCCTGTCATTTCATCTCAGACATAGATGAAATGTCATAGAGGACAATAGCTCAGTTTCATTATATCAATTGTCTTAATGAGCTGGATTTGGGATATCCATCTACAGGCTATAATGGAGATGGAAAATAGAACAATTTCAGATTTTGTTTTTTAAGGAAGAAAAAAGAAGACATATTTCTTTTGAGGTTTTTATATGTTTATTTGGCTTATCCTAATGTGTCCTTCAAAATTCTATTTTTAATGCATTTGTTGAATTAATACTCTGATTTCCATAGTTTATGCAATAAAGGCTTATTTATATCAGTTAACTATGCAAAACATTTCATGCAAAATATCCTAATTAAAAGCTGCTATATTATTTCTTGATCCCAGTGGGATATTTTAGTTGGAAGTATGTATCTTAAAGACTGTGATGCCAAGTTATATTTTCCATTATCGCTGAACAATTAAATGGAGCCTAAAAGACATAAGAGAACTTTTCTCAAATATCTTAGAATGTGTTGCTAATATTTCCAGTCTAGTACAGATGTAGTGGGCAGTATCTGCTTTGCACAGATGAGGTAAAAAATAGAAGACAGTGGCAACCTGCTTTATTAGGCCAGAATCTTATGTACCTGATTTATGACCTTGACAAACATTTGAATTAGAAACATCTGAGGGCTAGACTGTCATTAATTCAGAGCGTGTTTCTCATTTTTCTGTGACTTTTTAAATACAAAATAAGACTTCATATAAAACTAATTGAAAGGATAATTGACAAATTAAGGGACTAGCCTATGTTTACATTCCAATTATCAGTAACAAAAAATTCTACACTCACTTCTGAAAACAGACAACCAAATAACTGAATGCAAGTCAAAAAGACGTGAAAAAAATTCCTTGTTGTCCAAATGGAGTTTTTTTAAATTTTATTTTCTTTGTTTGACTTTCAGCTGTGAACATTTTTCCTTTCTCTTTTCAACAATCTGTCATCTTGCAACAAGCCAAAGTTGAGTGCACCAAACCAAATTATATATAGTTAAGTATCCTGCACTGAAGGAATGTTTGCTTTCTAAAATAGTGCATTTTGGGATAGAATTTTGTATTTCCCTGTTGAAAGTATAAATGTTCTTTTCAATTCTCCACGGCAAAGTTTAATTGTAGAAATTTACCTAGGAGTTTAGAATGTCATGTCACTATCTAATGGTCATCAATCTCTTTACTAGTAGGAGTAAAACACATACATGATGGTGTGATGATCAGTAAAACAATAATATTTTCTCTGTCTTGCAGAAATTTCTGTTCCAGGGATTGTCAACATTTAATATACTACCAGTTAATAATCTGGCTCAGTGTTGCCCTGCTCCTGTACTGATTTTGCTTTTTAGAATGCCCAACATGAACCACCAAGTCAGATTTTGTGACCTTTGTCCATTCTTCTTTTGTTTGATACTAACAAAAATAATTTGATTTTATCTTCTTAAAACTACCATTCAAGTGTCAGTTATAAAGATTTATTTCAGACATCTCTTAGGTCACCCCTTAATCACCTCCACACCAGGTTAATGAAGCTCAGTTTCTTGACCCTCTTCTTATTTCTCCCCTGTGCAGAGTTTCTGTCATTTCTGCTCTCTGTTGGTACTCCAACAGGTTTTCCACATTTGTATTGAATAAGAGGACCAATACTGGCTGCACTAGATCAGATTTGGCCTGAGCAGTGTCAGCAACTGGTGAATCATAACTTCCCTAGTAGCCATATTTCTTCTAATATAGCCAAATATACTAGAACTATATTGATATTTGCAATGGAATTTCACTGTAGAGATGCACCTTGTTGTGGTTTAACCCCAGATAAGCACCACACAGTCACTCACTCATTTTCCCCCACCATTGAGACAGGCAAGACGATTAGCAAGGTAAAAGTGAGAAAGCTCAAGGGCTGAGATACAGACAGTTTAATAGGTTAAGCCAAAGCTGTGCACACAAGCAAATCAAAAAAAGCAATTAATGCACCACTTCCTATCAGCAGGCAAGTGTACAGCTACCTCCAGGACAGTTTCATCTCACGTGACAGTGACCTGGGATGAGAGATGTCATCATTCGAGATGTCCTGGGCTTTTTTCTTCTTCCCCCAGCTTTATATTCTGATAATGAAGCCATATGGTACAGAATATTCCTGTGATCAGCTGGGGTCAGCTGTCCCAGCTCTTTGTGCACCCCCAGCCTCCTTTCTGCTGGGGTGGGGTGAGAAGCAGAAAAGGCCTTGATTCTGTGTAAGCTCTGCTCAGCAGTGACTAAAACATCCCTGTGTTAACAAGTCTGTTTCCCGCACAAATGCAAAATATAACCCCACACTTGTTACTATGGAGAAAATTAACCCTATCCCAGCCCAAACTGGCACAAATCTGTATGATCCCTAGAAGCCTTTAATGATGGCTGCTCCTTGTCAGTAGTCTATCCTATACCACAGAATTACTACACTCCAGGTGCAGAACTTGCCACTGCTGCCTGATGAACTTCTTAAGGTTTCTGTCAAGTTTCTGTCCCCAGAGTTGTTAATTGAAACATTCATCAGAGGATGGAAACCAGATTGGAAATGGATGTGCTTTCCCCTTTGAATACAGATGACAGACAATCTTCCATCTACTTACCACTTCCTCAACTTCCAAATGATGGAGACATTCAAAGCTTTAGTGAATTCAATTATATATATATATCCTCAGTAGATGTGCTTTACACCACTCTCACCTGGACATGTAGCTAGTCATTTGATTTTAGTCATTCCCATTGGACAAGCATGAATGACCCCTTTTAGAATCCATTTTAATTATTCCTGATGGATGCTTTCTCCTTCATGCCTTTGGAACTGAACTCAAAGAGGAATTGGCTTAATGTTCTTCCCAGGGACTAAGATAATCCTATGATTTCAGAGATCTCATTTCTAGTTTTCCTAGAGAGAGGGAGTCTCCTTTGCTAGTCATAATTTTTTCTCTCTTTTGTTCATCTTGATTGTACCTCTTCCTAATATGATCTTTTCTTCTTCGAGTGAGTCACCACAGCTGAGGTGGCAACACCATATTCCTCATAAGGTTTTGCTGTGATGAATGCATCTACTCCAAAAGGACACAGGACAGAAGTCTTCTAGTCCAATAGAAGTTTGCCTAGTAGAACAAAATTTCACATTGTTTGACATGAGAAAACTGAATAAGGGGTATGGCATTAGAGAAAGTTGTCCTAATACTCATCATGTAGGTTGTAATAGAAAGTAACTTTGTTGGCTAGAAAGGAGAAGAGAGGCATGTTATTTATAACAAGTTTCAACATCTGAGTTGCTTAATAGAATTGGTTTTGGGCAATAAATTATCTGCAAGTTTAAATTATAATAATGATGTAATTATGCTAATATGCTAATAATTGCTAATGTAAGCACGATGTTAATGAAAAGAGTGATTTGTGTAGGTAATAAGAATTAGACACTCTAATGTATTGATCTCAGTCTGTATAAGGATATCTTGGAGAATGAGTATGTAAAGTAGACAAAATGAGGCCTATTTAAAGGAGTGATTCTTCAGAATTCTCCCCAGGGTGGTTTTTATTAATGCCAGACCACCTGCTTCTACTAGACCATGTGAAAAGGAAAGAAGATAACAAGCTGAAACCCTACTGGAAAACAGACACTTTTATTTTAGTGATAAAAGAATGTTAATTCAGATCCCTACTTCTGATAAATTAAATCTCTGATTGCCTTCAATAATCTTAGACTGACTGTTCAGACAAGAGCCTAGTGAGATTATTTGGTCCTCATCAAACTAATTTTAAAGGACAATTAAAATTCTTTCTTTACTCTGAAAGATCTACTCACATAACACTGAAATTGAAATAGATATTTTTTTTGTACTGCTGCTTCCATGACAGATGATAGATAAATCATAAACCTTTATATCAAAAACCACACATTTAGGATTCTAAAGGCTTCTAATCAAGCAGCATAGGCACTGAGCAATTAGTTCAGGCACAAAATAAACTTACAGTCTTTATTAGCCTGTACATAACTATATAATTGCCTACACACTCATTGAAGCATGGACTGGAAATAATCTCAGCTGGTGCAATATCCACCAAGATATAAGGTTTTTCTTATGTCTTTTAAACCATATGGATATACACAAAAAAGAAGGCAATAAAGAAAGGAGAGAAGGAGTTTTCTACGAATAATGAGCAAAACAACTGCAGGGAAATGTAAGTTTCAAACCCCTGTTTCCAATCAAGAAACAGGAAGGACCTTCTGCTCAGGGTAAACTGAGCAGAAACCAGGTGGGTACAAGCTATTCTCTGCTTTTTTGCTTCTCCTGTCTTGGTTTGATATCTTTTCAAGAAACAGTAGAGTTTGAATGTCTTTAAAAAGGAAAGAACATCTGTCAGCATTAACACAAAATTTTAGCTAGGAACTCTCATGCGGCCATAAACATTTAGATCTTGCACTCTATTGAATTTGACCTGATAATAATATTTTAATTGACTGTGTTACATTGATATCATGACATGCTTTAATATTTCCCAAGTTTTATACTACCTGAGTTCTGATACTTTTAGGTGATTTAAGCTGAAATATGACTAATACAGCCCATCTCTAGATACCATGGCTGCTTGCTGTGGCACTTTTGTGGCATAGCAGAAAAAAAATAAATAATATATTTGGAAGGCATAATTCATGAGTTCTAAATCTGATTTAATTTTGCCAATAAAATAGATCACGTCTAAATTTTGCCTAGGGCAAAACTCATGCTTAATAAACCTGTGTGGAGACTCTTGTTTTGTCTCATTAGCAACCTACTTTCTTTTTTAGACAAAAATGAATATTTTATCTAAATTTTATCTATATTAATATAATGATAATGGTACAGTATGAGAGAAGCAGAAACATTTTATCTTGAAAATACATTTAATTTCATTTTTAATGATTTAGTAAGTTTATGTATAAATTATGCAAAAATAGTTTCCAAAGCTGAAATTCAAATTAATGAAACTCCAAAAGTGTTGCAAAGAACTTATCAACATTTTTGAAATGTAAAAAAAGTAGTTTAATTTCTTTTCAAGCTGATAATTTCTTCCAATTTACCTTTGTTTAAAAATAATTAATTGGAAAACTCCTAATCTACACTCTCTTTTCATCTTTGACCAAAGCAGTCAGTTAACATTTTACACTTTGGATTAATAGAAAAAAATAAGTTAGAGGAATCAAAAAAATATTTTGGGCTACAAGTTAATCACACTTTGAGCAAAATCCTTGTACACAAAATTTATTCCCATATCTGCAGCTCTAAAAGCCAGCCTGGCAGCTGAATGTAACTCTAGTCAATCACCACTGTGCATCATAATGGCAAGAGAATGAGATATGTTGATAATTATACTTGTCTGATATGGGTCCAGATGATTTTGACTGCAAGACTTTGTTTAGCACAGAATATATACTAATAATATTAATGGTTACCATTATGTAATTTTAAAAAATAACGGTTCATTTTTTTATTAATTTCAGAAATTAAGTGCTGCTTTTTGTCCACAGAAAGGATGCTTAATTTTGAAAAAGTTTTGCAGAGGTTTTTATTTTCATTCCCTTTTTTCTTTCTGCTTAAGCTGGTTTTTCAGTGGTACTAACGTGGCAAGAGAGATTATCAAAGAGAAACTACATGCAGTGTGCTTTGATCCTTATCTTCTGATGGTTTCATCATTAAGTTTTATATGACAAGCAGACACTTCTTGATTTTCTCTGTCTTGGGGCTTTGCAAGCACACTGAAATCGTAACATATTTTTGAACACTATCATTAAACCTAAACTGGACAAAACACTAAAGAAAATATGGTTAAAAAAATCTTTCGTGAAGTATTCTGAGATCAGTCGTTAAAAAAACAGTGTAAAAAAGCCTATTTATTGTAATGAGGAAGGATTTTGATATGACTACTAATATCCTTTTATTCTAACCCCAGATTCTGAGTCTTTTATAGGTACTGTTCCTGTCACTGTTGCCAGAAATTCACTGCAATTCTTACCAAAGGAGAGCTGAGCTGAAAGACAAAGCAGAGGGGTGCTGCGCGCTCCCTTGTTCAGGCACCCAGAGTTGGAGCGGTACAAGAATCCTCCGGCCTGGTGATATTCACACAGATTTTCTCCTGACAGTTCTGGCCACCCAAGGTGAGCATTCACCAGTCATGGATGTTATAGAAACCCAGGATAAACGACATCCTCGTCATGCAACTATTGCGAGTTGCGTGGCTTCTTAGAGGAGCACATTAGGGAACCAGAAGACAGAGCAAGATAGAACCTTAGGAGTTGATACGATGTGAAGAATCTCAACACATCTTCAGCAATATTTTCCATAGGAATGCTCCAGTGATGAGGGACAAGATGCAGGACACACCCCTCCCCTCCCCTCAAAGTGGTGAGATAAAAGCATTGGTATTTGATTATGAAGAGAAATGAGTCTGGAAGATATTAGCCAAGGTTCTTCATCATACAGCAAAAGCAAGTGTACATAAATCATGTCAGATTTGATTTATCACATCTATGTTTTTTAAAACTTTGTGACTTTCATGGCTAGATAGTTAAAACTGAGATAATTTAGACAATTTATATTAACTTTATTGTTAATATGGCAATAAATTTGCATTTTTACAGAAAGGAAGAAGGATAAGGAAAATAGGAATTAGCCAAAGAAAAGAAAGAAGGGTAAAGAAATGCAAGAATTAACCACTGCTGTTCACAACCCTGACTTAAACCCAATCATAATGTTAAATGCATAGTCATGTTTCAAAATGCTTAAAGTCTAGACTCTTTTGTCAGGATGACAAAAATCAAGATTGGCACCAAGGTCTGAATAGCCCAGTCACATTTAACATTTAAGAAATAAACAAGCAAAGCACTGAAGAAGAAGCACTTAATGAAAATATTTCCAGATGAGTATTCTGAAAGTAATAAATACCAGAATTAAGGTTTCAAATGTAACCCCGATTTGACACCCTACATTTATGCATTATGAGAACAGCCTCTGCACGATCACATTGTATTTTGCTATTCTCCAGCTCCAGATTAGAGCAACCAGACACAGAAGAGATGAAAAGCCCACACTGCATGAGTGTGACTTGTCCAGAATCACAGTGGAACACTATGATGAAGTCCAGTTTCTTTGGGAAGTATCCAGCAATCACAATGATTAAATCTTCTTACATACAGCTCCTGCCTTATTAGCTGTGTAGCTTCATTTTCTGGAAAAAAATTGCATGGGTATCCTACAGTTGACAGTCTCTTTCATTATAAAACTTGATTGGCAGTCTGTGAACTGAATGAGGAGAGAATGCTAAGAAAAAAATTGTATGTGCTAATGTAATTATAGATGGTAATTCTTACATCTAAGACAGACTAATTAAGGCTGTATAGGCAACCTTAATTCTGACATTTTTCTAACTTCTGAGTAATTGACCTTGCACTCGCAGCACTCCACATGTATCAATTATAATTAGCTTTTAAAAACATGAAAAACAGCCACTGTTGCTGAGGCAGAAAAAAAAAAAAAAAGAAAAAGAAAAAAAGGAGAAGAAATCTTCTTCTCTGGAGCTGAGCTGTGGTTTTTGGAGAGTCAAATCTTTCAGAACCACAGTTCAGAAGGCTGCAAGATGACCTCCCTACTCTAGCCAGGCCTGGCACCATTAATAGCCCCTACACGGGGCCGTTACCAGAAACTGGAGTACACATCAGACCTGAGAGTTTTTCAGCATATTTGTTGTTGAAAGGTGGTCATTAAGGATGCCTACTAACAATTCAGGCTTGGTGCTATTGTTGCTGTTGCCAGGCTCTCTTGCCCTTGCTTTTTCTCTGTAGTCCTCTGTTTCTGCCTTTCTTATCCAAGTTCCTTCCTCTGCTATTGCCTTACTTTGTTTGCTCATTCTTGGCTTTGGTCCTTGCTCCTCCTCTTCTGAGCTGTAGATTGGCAGTTTCTGTCTGCTCCAGCTGCCTGTACTCAGCCTGACTTCTCTCAGACCTCACCCCAATTGAAAAATGAACCATGAAACTCCCTGAAGATTCCACTGAAATGCTATCTTGGGGTAAGTTTTGTGTGTATTTTGGCACTGGTCTACTTTCATACAGAGCCTGGAAGGTAGAACCACAATGTCCCCTGTTAAAACATGAAAACCTTGCCTCCCTGTCAAGCAGTCACAATATATCTTTTTCACATGTCTCTGCAACTTTTTCTCTCCAATCTCATTGTGAGAACCTTTTAACTCATATTTTATTTATTTTTAAATAATTCAGAAACTCAAGATAGAATACTTCAGTTTTTATTTTTGAGCATGGAAAACCTACTATGTAATTATTATACTGTAGAATTATGTAGGAAAAAAGTTAACTGAGCAGTGCTTTGGAATCGCTATCTCTACCTCTCTTCTACAGACATTAATAAGCAGATTATTATTAGAGTAATAATGGTAACTGACTTGTGATTAGTAGTCAAAAATTTAACTCACCTGGTTTTAAAGGCTGAGAAGTAGAAATATTTCTTTTCCAATATTTTTAAATAAATAAAATATCTTTTTGAGTAGATGAGTTCCTACTGACAGTTGCCAATATTGTTTCAGTTCAATCTCTGCTTAACCTGTTGTCAGGAACCAAACTTATGCAGTTTTTTCAAATTACTAAAACCAGTTCAATCCTAAGCAATTATATCAATAAAACAGAATCTGCTTTGTCCAAACTTAATTTGGAAAAAAAAATAAAACAAAGTGACCATTCTGGAACCCTGGCATGGGTGTATTTTGATGTTAGAATGTTAGAGGAAAAAAAATTCCACAAGGAACTATGACACTCTCAAATGGTGCAGTCAAGACTTTCTTAATATACACTACCAGAGTTCTTCACCAGATACTGCCCAGGGAGAACACCATCTTAAGAATTAATGAATATAAACAAGCAATAAATGAATTTAGAGTTAGCATTTTCTCGCCATTAAAACAATGAGATGCTGGTGCATCTGCAAAGGTAATGTATTTATACAGGGTATGCAGCAGGCTCCCTCTCCCCAGGGCATATATTTATATCTGAGCTTCTTGTCCTGGCCTCCCCTTAACAGTGAGTAGGAAGCGACTTTAGGGCACAGAACAAAACCTCTAAAAATGAGCCATATCTAATTAACAGGGCCAAGTGTGTCATCTATGCTGTAATTTTCACTGATCTTTAATGTCATAGAGAGATTTTTCCAGATGCCTTTTTGTTTCCCAAGAGACTGTTCAAGTTTTCACCGAGTCTTTTTATAACAGTTTGGGTTTTGGTGCTGGGGTGGGGTTGTTTGTATTATTTTGTTTGTTTGGGGTTTTTTTGTTTGTTGGTTTTTGTTTTGATTTGATTTTGGTTTTTTTGGGTTTTTTTACATTTATCAGTAAAAGGGACTGGAATGCTTCTTGATATCAAATTCTGTTTATTCATGGGAAATAAGATAAATCATATGATAAACTTGATATTCGGTTACTTTTTTAGAAGATGTTTATTCATGGTTTGAAGAGCTAGCTTAAAGCAATGGAAAGTAAAGACTAAGATTAATTTCAAATTTGAACAAGCTTCCAAAAAATTTAAATAAAAAACTGAACTGTGGATATTCTTCAATCTATTGTATTTATTGTTAAAAAGAGAGGAAAGCTGAAGGAAGTGAGTAGGTACAAAGCATATACTTTTAAAAATAATTATTTGAAAGTATTGAAAATTTGCCATGGCGTGTTGTTTTCCATTATATTTTTCAATATATTATAGCTATTCTAGGGTTTTCTATTTTTTTTCCCGAGATAAAGATAATTTATGTATGACATTGAAAGGTGTGTATCACAGGCTTTGCTTCTTTTGTTCATATTTTATAGAGCAGCAGCTAAAGTAGAATCAGAAGGCGAAGATCTACAGAATTAGAAGGATTAAAGTAGGACTATGAAATAGTGGATAAAAAGAACATTGATGAGAGTGAGAAAAATAAATCAGTTTATTTTCAGCTGATCACTATTGGTGAATTAGATAGAAAGGAGAACAGCTATCAGTTAACTGATGGAAATAAAACTGAGTCACATTGTGTTGGATTAACTTTGCCAAAAGCTAAACTCTCACCCAGCAGCTCATTCAGTCCCCTCTCCCACAGGGTGGGCTGCTATGAGGAAAGTTAATTCCATCCCAGCCAGACCCAGCAAAGATCTCAAAAAAAAATATTTTAAACTCATGTTAGGCAAAATAGTATTTTTTAATGGAAAGATTTCCCAGACAAAATGGGAACTTCTGATTTAACTGGACTCTTGTGCTTTCTGATTCTTGCTTTGAATCTGCAAGAACACTAGGTATCTCCACATCAAGTAATTGCAACCTTTGACTTTGCAAATGACCATTTACATAAAAACAAAAATTATATTGAACTACTTAAAAATTAAGGCTCACATGCCATTATTAACTAACGATAAATAAACATAAACTGTTTCTTAACATACAGAATTTTCAGCAGTGGACTTGAGCAGATAATAAAGCAACATTTAAGATTCAGTTTCTGTAAGGAAAAACAAAGAGTAATTCTTGCAAGAAATAGACTAAGTTAGTTAATTTTACAAATTTAATTCTTAAATGTCAATTCCTGTCCACTAATTTCATTGCAATACTGCAGAAGAAATTGGAGATGAAATTTTCCTTGGAGCAAACTTAAGTACATGCACAAGAAATAATGGAGCATGTAGATTCAGAAAGACACAAATAACTTGCTGCAGTATAGAGCATTGGAATACCCTGGCAGCCTGTCTTATTTATGGAAAAAGATCTCAATAACTAGAGAAGGTATGCCCACATCTAAAATAGTCACTCCAAATAGAGTTTTCATTCACTGTACATATCTTTTTCAAATCTTATGTCTTTTTAGTACTCTTCTCAAGTCTGAGCCTACCAGTCATTTAATGGTAATTTATAAATTGTTTCTCTGATGACTGTAATGACAGAAGCCTGAAGATCCTTAGTGTATGAGATGGCAAAAGTCAAGTTTTAAGTACAGCTTCCCTCTTAGCTACGCTGTTTCTTTGGTGTACTTATAAGCAAATGACAAGAAATGGTTCACTAACTTGGTAAAAATTTAGAGCCCCCACATCTATCTGTCTGAGTCAAAAACCCACTCAACAGCTCCACTGTGGAAATGAAACACAGCTGTGTCAACAAATCTGCATGTCTAGATTAAATGAGTGACTAGGAGACTCACTTGTTTCTTGGGGGTGCATAATATATGGGAAAATAGGGAGAGCACACCGAGCCAGACCAAGGGTCTGTTTCCTGAATGGTCTTTGACAATAGGAAGTGGCAGCTGACAGGACAGAGCCTGTGAGAACCAGGCAAGCCTTTAAGATGCAGGCTTATCCTATGTTTTTTCCACTCTGTCCTCCCAGCTTTCAGCAGTCTGTCTAGGGACTTCTGGAGCCAGAGGTATTTTTTATTTCCTAAAGTCTCAATGTGTATCTCTTCCGTGAGTTTGTCATATTGCTTTTTGAACTGATTTGCACTTTTGACTTCTGGAATGCTGCTTGGCAGAGTTTCTACAGTGTATGTATTCAGGTAAAAATATATTTATTTTTTGCTTGTTTCAACCTGCTCAGTGATGATGTCTTTTCATGATCCCTAGTTTTTATACTCTTAGAAATAAGGAATGTTTTCTGCTCTTATATCCTGTGGGACTCAAAGACCCAGCTAAGTTCAGACCTACACAATTCATATATTTCTGAAGTAAAATTTAAGTTGCTATATCATTCTGTTACAATGAATACATTTATTTCACAAAAGACCAGATTCAGTTTCAGGAAAATTATTTTTACTGTTTGTCCAAGCTACTCTCAAAAGAAAAAAAATTGTACAACGATTTGTATATTGACAGTTTCAAATTTGTTATTAGAATTACCTGTCAGACACTTAGACAGAATCAGTTTAAGGATTTTCATTCTTTTACTAATCATAAATAATAATAAAACGTTCTAATTTTAGCCTTCAAAAAAATATTTCATGCATTTGCAAGAAATAATAGCACCATTCACAAGCACTCAGTACAATGTTTCATAAGTGTGATGTAAGGCATTGCAAATTCCAGTTTCAGATAAAAATGCATTGCTTTTTTTCCAATAAATGAGTACTTGTGGTATGGCAAGCTATCCCAAGAAATTTTATACATAACCCTTTGAAAATTGCAGAGAACAGACAGAATTGTCTGATGGTATTCAGCATGACCAGGGAAGTTGAAATGATCATGACATAAAGTAATCCTGCTTAATATTCCTTTTAGATTCTCCGCTTAACTCTGGCTTGTCTGGAAATTCTTACTACTCTAGTAATTTGCAGTTTCTAGTTATTTGCAGTGAAGCACAAAAATGTTTTCTGTATTTCTAGCTGATTGTAAAACAAATCTAGAAGCCTAAGAAATTTCTAGATTTCTTCAATGCATCTCCATTTTAGGGCAAAGAACCACTTTTTCAACTCTTCTCTCCTCATTTCTGTCTTCTGCAGCTAAACGACCACTAGGTTTCACGTTATGTATATTGAACAGCTGAATAATATAAAAGTTCCAGATGTTAAGTTTTAAAGATGAAAGACAGGAAAGGGTTGGTAAACTAATTGCCTGCATCTATTGACAGATGCTCCAACTTCATAAAGGATCCTGTTACTGAAAAATATTTTTAAAAAATAGTGTTTTGTCTCTATCAGTTCTATCATGATTGACTTAATGATACAAAGTTATCAAAATTATTATAAATGAAAACCTGTCAAAATCCTGTGCTGGCTAAAGCTGTCCTCTTGTTCAGACTTAGGTCTGCCAGACTCCTACTATCAGCACACGTTCCTACTTATTTTGCAATGATCACTGTATCATTGCTCTTCCTTCTGAAGTGTCACTTGAATCTGATATATCATCAGCTTTATCCATATCAGCTACTTCCACAAGATTTTGCCTTGTTCTTCCTGGCTTTAGAAAGGAGTATTGAGAGGGGTATATGAAAAACAAGGAGAAGGATGACAAGATTGTGAAGTGGCACTTGGGAACTCCCCATCCCAGGGAAGTATTGGGGATTTGATCACCCACTGTGCACTTCGCTGCTCTTGCAAATTTGGAATACTTAAGGCTCAACTTTTTAAAAGAAAGTCAAAAGTCATATACAATGATGTATTTCAAGACCTAAAACTTTCAAGGAATAGAATCCACAAAAGCTGAAAGCTATAATAAAATCATTAGCGATGACAGCCGTAAAAGAATGAAAGCCCCATTGCAGGAATTCTTCTGGAAACAAGTGCTATGTAAAATGGTCCATTTTAAATACTGTCATGTTCCCTTGTGGTACAAATTGTATCAAACTTGAGTGAAATTGGTTATGAAATACCATAGATAGTGGATTATAGAAATATATAACTTCCCACACAATACATTTAATAAAAGAAATTCTGAGGAGGAAATCTCTGTGTTTACACTGGTTTGATGCACATTTTATTGGCTATGTCTGGTGGAATAGATAAAGATTCTTTCTCTTGGATGGAGATCCCCATTTAAATCTATAGTATTGTGAATCAGAGATACTTGGCTGAAAAGTGGAAACAGGCATGCAGCATGAAAAAGAGGTTTCAGTGACATAGGTTTAGAGTTGAATGTTGGAATTGGAAAACAATTAGAAGACTAAACTAGATGTATTGGAATTGCTGACATAACTTTCTATTGCAATTTCTATCTTTGTTGAATGCCAGCAAGATATATATGTGCATGTATTGGAAACTAAACAGGCTGGCCTGAATATTGCAAAGGAACTAATGAATATAATCTCTAAAATCCTATTTGTACTTGGTAAATGAGATGATATTTTTATCAAAAAATCTGCTACAAATTGTCAGCACTGTAGTAAAACTTCTATTCACACCTTTTTCTATGAACGTGTGAGGAAATAGTATCAAGTTGCACAGTCTAACAAATTCACAAAAACTTACTAAGAATTCAATAGTCATTTTTTAACAGTTTGAATCCAAGCTAGAATACACAATTTTGATATGCAACTCAAACTTGTCTTTGAAATTCCTGGAGCCAGACCCAGGAACTATCCTCTGTGCAAGTCCATAGCTCTATTTTTCCTATACCTTATATTTCTGTTGGGCAAAAACTTTCTTTGTCTTTATTAAACTGAAAGCTTGAAATTGTGTTCTTCCATATGCTTTCTGTTTCCAGACACTAGAATAAAATAAAGCATTGTCATGTTAAGCACAACATTTTCTTAGTGAAGCTCCGTCGTGACATTTAGATAAAAATATCTTCATATTTACAGCCCAGATACAACAAAAAATGGTTGTAATTTTGTTTTCTTGTGCTTTTACATTTTTCTCAAAGGACATTAGGATGATTCTGAAAATAAGAAAAGCAATGGCACTTTGCTGCAAGATCATATTGTCTAAGAAGTGATTCAGAAAGGTGTTTGAAGAAAGAAGGGAATTAGCATAATTGCCATGTGCCTCCTTCCTTAAGTAATGTTCTACAATGCTGTAGAAAGAACCAGGAAGACTTGTTTTTATTTTGAGATAAAGACAAAGTATTTTCGGACGTTCTTACCTTCCAAGTCCCAACTTTGCAAATCCCACTGGGGTCAGTCGGAGTCAAGTGACAAAATCCAACAGAACCATAGCTCAGTGCTCTGAAGCACTCACTGGTCCTTTTGCTCCAAGCTATGACTAAAGGAAGATATTGGTTATTTTTGGGAGTCCAGATTATGCTACTGCTTTTTACTGGACTGCTACAATAGTCTCAGATAAAAAATACATTTTATTGTTGAAACTGGATTACATTTGACTTAAATATATGCACATATTTTCAAAGCAGCTCTAAGTCTGGTCATCTATTTCCAGAAAGAAACCACAATTTGTCACCTGATTTCAATTGAATTATGTATCACATATGCATTAAAAAAATCAATTATCTGTTTTTGACTGTTAAACCATTATCTTGATCCAGTATGAAACTGGTTCTGATCACCATGATATCTTATTTTCCAATTAAAAAAAAGCAAACAACATGAAAGTATGAACTAAAATGTGGCCTGTAAAATCTCAAATTCTTCCTAAATGACAACACAGTAATTATTAATTAGAAAAAAACTCAAAAATTATTAAATTTTCACATTAATGTAAATCCCAGAAAACATTAATAATTGTGTATATGATTTAATAGAAAAAACAGGAATTAACAGTTACTTGGTTTTAGTATTGTGCACTGATTACTACATTAATAATTTATACAACAAATTAAGCATAATTACATGAATTGCAACAACTGAAAATGTGTGTTAACAGATGGTGCATGTGGTTTACCGTGAAAAGTAATATTAAAAATCTTTGGGTTTACCTCCTATCTTATTTTTCAGCCTAACACTGTAAGAGAACCTGCTCCAAACTATTGACCTGTAAAAGCAAATTGCAGCAAGGTCGTAGCTGGCTATTTCCCACACTCCTGATGGTAGTCTTCTCTGACAAACTGAAGAGTTGGAAAATTAAGAGGTGGTCAGTCTGTCAGAAAGACAATAGAATGTGCCACCATCTCTAATTGCAGTTCAGTTGAAAAGAGGTAGCAGAGTAAATACATAAAAAAGACCCTCACACTCCTGCTGGATACAGGAAGCTGGTACGAGATGTTGAGGTGTGACCTGCTCCTGAAGGCCTCCTTTCCAGCTGTCAGTGGCCAGTGTGGTGCCCAGCTGAAGGTCTCTGTGAAGACAAATTGCATCTGAGGCTTTCTGCAGCTTGTGGTGCAGCACAGTGGCTGAGGTCCATCTCTTTGTCAGGGGCCAGAGGGAGAAAAGACAAGTCTCACAAGGTTCTCTGAAATTTGATGAGTTGCTTACTTGTTGCAGCAATGGCACAGGAAGGGTTGAAAGCCTTTCACATGAAATACACTTGAAAATAGAAGGGGACTCAGACTTGCAATGTAAATTGTTTTTCTTAACATCTGCCATCAGCAGACTAAAAGCAATAGAGTTAATTTTATCAGTGTGAGTGAAGGTCAGACTTTATGACTGCTTGACCTCCAAAGACATCTGCAGTTTAAATCTGTGGTGGAAGTCCAGAATGAATTAAAGGTAATGTTTCCTCTACCTTAGCAGCATTTCGCTGTAATGGGAAATTATTGCTCTTATCTACTTTGTACCTACCCTAAAGACCATAGAAATGCTACTGTTACCTAGTAAAAAAAAAGAAAATAACAAAGTTTTAACTAAAGCATAATTATGAACTGCGCAACATGTGCAATAGCTCTGCTAGAGTTGATAGTCACCTGTAATGAGCTACACTTAACCTACCGTACTATGTGTAAAACTGAAATTTTCTGTCTTCCTGAGTTACCTGAGTGCCCAAAGACTAATTTGCAAACTGAATCACTTCTTAATTGGGGAGCAGGGGTCAGGAGGAGTGTTAGTGTATTTTGGATGCCTCCAGATAAATAGAAGTTTTCAGTCTCCCAGTTTTTGCCATAGGCTCCCAGCTCCTTTTGAGATCTACCTAGGAGATTCTGTGGATTTTAAGCAAGTTTGGTTTATTCTTTTTAATACTGAAAAACATTTAAGTAGACATGTATATTTAAAATTTTATTCTATTATATTTAAAACTGATTTATAAGTCTTAAAACACAGAATAATGGTTATCTTTTGAAACATAAATAAAACAAGTCATCAAATATATAACCATAAATCCAATAAAAAATGATAAAACCTTAGTAAAGAATCTAAATGAAAATCCATCTTCATTTTTACTATAAGCTGTTCAAGGAAACCTCATAAAGACATGGATGGTAGACTCTCTTGGTCGTCTGAAATTTAATAGCTAAGTGCCGCTTCTGTTTATTCTTTCCGTTGTAAATGTCTATTTTTATTGATTGTTTCTAAATTACTGAATGGACATTCAATTGTGCTTTTATCAGCAATCATGGATTACAGGTTTTCTCTAATTACAAAATTTTCTAAATGACCTGTAAGTTTTTTTGTAGGCATGATACAGAAAAGCAAGTGATACTATTTTCATGCAGAGTTAAAATAAGAACAGGCAGGAAAGAGAGATGTGCATCAAGTTTTTAAAGTATATTGCCCATGGAACAGCTGTAAATCTCTTGAAAATTTTCTGTAGTTATTCAGCTCTAGAGCAAGGGAGGTTGACCTAGGCTGGCTGTCAGACCCCCACCCAATGACTTTCTCACTCCCCCTTCTCAGTGGGACAGAGGAAGAAAATATGATGGAAAAGGTCAGGAGCTGAGATAAAAGCAGTTTATTAGTAGTTTGTTATTTATTATTATGAGCTGCTATGAGGAAAGTTAACTCCACCACATCCAGAACCAGTATATAAATACAACTTAAGTAATCAATTACATTTTATAATTCACTCCAAAAACAGAATAAGGAAGGTAATCATTTATTTTAGCCTAGTATAACGAATGATTCACAAAGAATTTTTTAGAAATATTTCCAATGCTAATATAAGAAGAGCTAGTTCAGGGTTTCTTAGTAGTGTAGGCAGCTAAATTTTGCCACTGCGAGGATGAAGATCAGATCAGTAAACCCTGGAAGGGCAGACTGTGCTTTGATTGCTGTTGGTGGATGGTGCAGAGCTGGTCAGATGTGGCAGCCTGAGAGCCAAGATTGTTAATGCTGGGAGGCCTCTCAGGTCCCCAAGGTCCTGGATGTCCAGATCATTCACCCAGCAGTGAGAGGGGCAGCACATGCACCCCTCTTTGTGTGTAGCTTAGGCAGAGTAGGCAGCAGCCACTACCCTTCTTGAAGTGGTTTAGAATCAAAGAATTGCTGAGTTTGGAAAAGACTTTTAAGATCATTAAGTCCAATTGAAAAACAAAACAAAACAAAACAAAAAAAAAATCAACCAAAAAAAACCAACCAAACCAAACCAAACCAAACAAAAAAAAAAATCAACCAAAAAAACCCAACCAAACCAAACCAAANNNNCAAACAAAACAAAACCAAAAAAAAAAAAAAAAACAAACAAAAACCAGAAAAAATCACACACATGCAAAAAACACCAAACAATCCAGCAAAAATCCAAACCCATAGGTTACCATATTCTTTCTAGAACTAGACCCAAATCTACACCTTCAAATGTTTATGACACAAGGACTGAGGCAAACACCACATTCAAGATATTGACAGAGTCACGTTACATAATTCTCTACACACAGTTATGAAGCTCCATTATAATGCTGTTCAGAAGGAACACTGAAGCAGGCTGGTCTTCACCAGTGATAAGTAATTTACATTTAATTTCTACCTGAATTTTTTTCTGACCATTTCATTACCAGTTTCCTTGCTTGTGGACTTGAGTGCATTAACTCTCCTTTAGGCAATTATATATTGATTTGACTTATAGAGGCACAAATCTACTGGACAACTTAAGAGAAAAGGTGTTTTGGGAATTTTAGTCCCACCTTGCTACTGACCCATGGTAGGCAATACATGTTGTTATGTCTCCTGACATTAAGATGAACATAAAACTGACCATTTTCATCACAGGCCCTCAATGCCTGAAAAAAAATATTTTTAGGAGCATTCAACACTTTCTTCTTTTTTTCCTTGCTTTTCTAGAGGTTTTACTGACAGCAAATATGGTTTTCTGAATAGTGCCCAGATGTTAGGGCAAACTGTTGGCAGCTCACTGAGAAAGTTCGGCATCTTTGAGTAAGCCTGGATCCAGCACTGGGAGCCAAAATGAGGCCATAGCACCTTCTGCTATGATAAAGAAACAACAGCTTGAAGATGTCATTTCTGAAAGAGCTGTTAGTTTTGTCATTTCACACTTTAGTCTAGATAAAATTAAAACAATAGAATGAAAGTATTTGGTTTGTATCCTTTCTTCAGGCAGGCATACTTTCAATATGCATTTTTTCCAAAGCATTAACATATAGCTAAATAGTGTAAAGTAAGCCACACTAAATTAAATAATTCAGAAACTCAGGAAGGTGAAACACCAAATAAAAAAATGCAAAAACTCAAACTTACCCTGTCATACTGAGGAAAGACAGATAATAGCTTTCTTCTACTTTTCTTTCTCCTTTTTTTTTCAAGTAGCTTTTATTGTGTCAAAAATGACTTTTAAATGACTGAGGTACAGTTAAATAGAGCAAATATTTCTCAGATAAAATGTAACATGAAACGTGGGATTTAGATCATCTAGCTGTAACCGCCAAAAAAAAAAGGAAAAAACTTAATCTTCAAATTTATCTAGTCATTTAGATTATTTCCACGGTAAAGAAAAGAAACAGGCATCATCTGTGAGCAGTTCACATGAATTATGTTAGATGTCTAGGGATTAGGAAAGATGGATCAATGATTATCCTAGATCTTGAGAGATGTGAATAAGAAAGACAAATCTCATCACTTCTCTGAAACATTGCCCTTTCTTTTGGCTTTTTTTTTTAATTGTCATATCTTTTGATAGACTCTTCCTCTCAGTACCGATTCCTGATTTCAGACCAATGAACATGCTGTTATCTCTAAATTCTCTATTCAATATAGTCCAGTCTCTGATTCCACCATTACAAGATGAGCACATACATGTACATCAGCATCAATCACAGCACAATGGGTCTTCAAATTGCTTTAATATTTCACAGAAACAGAACAAGCTGCACGAGTGGTACAGCTCAGTGGTGACTGAGCACAAAGCTTAATGGAATCCATTTAAAATGCATTCTTAAAATATTAAATCAAAATGGCAATTTCACATTCCTGCCTTTAAATTAACAGCTCATAATCATTTGTTCATAAGCAACTCCATTTTAATCCTCCTCATGTGTAGATACTACAAAATTATCTAAGGTCAAGATATATGTTTATGAGATTTTTCCCTCTTTATATTTTAGTTTTATAATCATTAGTCTTTGCTTGAGTAAAATACTACCCAGAAAAAAATAATTTTAGCTTCAGACAAAGATAATGAAGTCTTAAAGTTTGATTCTGAGCTTAGGTCATCAGATGCGAAACTTTGATTTTCCCCCAGTGTGGCTTTTTGGGTGATATTGAAAATAAACACTGAAATTGAAATGTTATTCACTGGAATTCACCACATTTCATGGCTTACTTAATTAAATTTAAAATTGGAAACTTGCAAATTATTTATCAGGTATGCAAATGTATGTTTGTGATATTGAATGTTTGGGTTAAAAGTACCAAATGAGAACATACAAAGCACAAGGTTTTAAAAATTTGTAGTCCTTTAGCCATGCTATGACTACCACTTGTCATGGTTGTCTAATAACTCTTTCATAACCTCTGCATAGGAAATCAAAGAGCTCAGTGTTGCTCCTGTAGAACAAGCGTACATGACAGGAACTGATAGTACATGTGCATGCAGTCTCAGAAAGAAAGTGATTAGAGAGATGTTAAAGAAGCTATTTGCACTCTCTGATGTTAGACATCTGTCTCAGGTAGCTAAAAGTTTTCTTGGCAATCAAGAATGTTGTTTCTTGAGACAACCAATGAAGCTGCTACCCTGTTCTGCCCATTCTAACTAACTGCTGCAGAGATTTCTGAGCTCTTTGTCAACCACCTCCTGATTGCAGACTAAATTCCGTTTTTTCCCTCAGAAAATTGCACCATAAACCCTTGTTATGCAAGATTTGATTAATGTCCATTTCAAATGTCCCTGCAGCAAGGGCAGAACACAGATAGAGGCTGGCCACTGATCTGAGTTAAGCCATTTCCACCCGTCCATCAACATCTGTAGTTTATAGCAGGATGTCTTGAGGAAAGTTGGTATCAGTGATATCTTGCTGCAAGAAGCTGAGAGGTTCAGAAATTGATTAATGAGCAGGTCCAGAGTCCATCAAGTGTGAGCAAGATAGAGAGGTGGGTGTACCATTCTAAGGCAAGCTCTGACCACTCATCCATCAGAGCCCTGCGTTAACAGATGAGTCACTTCAGTTTCTCTCTTCAGTCAGTGGAGAAAAAGGCTTCTCTTAGGGTGAGCTAAAGCTAGAAACTAACTCAGCTGCATGCAAGTGGAACTCGTTTCTTCCCTTTGACAGCAGGACTTGAAAGTTACTGTACTTAAACACTGAAGTTAGACCTTGTGAGTACTCCCTAAGAACAAATAAATCGTCCTTTGAAATCTCAGAGGAATATGCTGAAGGGAAAATATTTTCACAAATGACTTAAGAGTGGCTGCACCCTGAATCCATTCTACAAGTACAGTGAACAATGCATTGCAGTGACTACATACCTCAGCTTTTCCTGACAAACATATCAAAGAATAATAAAGAAAAGATGCAGAGACAGGTGATTTCACCTTACTTCCACCTTCCTCCACTTGATAGCATAGCAAGAACCAGTAAAAACACTGACTGATAATGCTGGAAAATACTCATTTTCTAGTCCTCTTCTATACTGGCAGTATGTAGTGGCTTTTTGAGCTCTGCACTCCATTCAGGTCATTCAGAAACAACACAATAAAAAAGTGTTCTGACCCTGAACAGGCAAACCATTTACTGATGCTGAATTTCCATGCCTGTCTGTTTCCACTGTGTTTGAGAATGTAGAATGGGCAGCATTTAAAGGATTTTTATCTATGAATATAGGTAGTAGGAGATAGAAATGCTGAAGAATAGGACAGAAGACATGTTGTTTCTTCTTTTCCTGCAAGGCTCTATGCACAGTAGGAAAAGGAAAGGAAAAATCCACCTTAAGGTTATACAAAGACCAGAGCAAGCATAGTGAGTTAGTCAACACTTGAAACACTTTCTCTCAACAGGGTATGCTAACCTTGAGTGAGCTCTCTCCTACCACAGTACACTACTTGCACTCTTCAGGCTAGTTTGGTATCTCTGTGTCAAATTGCAAAGTTGATATACTCATGCTTACAGGACTACATTTCTAACTCGGAATAACCATAATTTTAGGTTATGTAATTTTGCTAGAAATAGTATAATAAATCTATTTACACTGATCACTTGTGGTATAAATACAGCACTATTTTCAAACAGGAATCCATCAGGGAGAGCCTTCTAGTGCTATAGAACTGATACAACATGGGGTCCTGGTGGGAAAACAGGGAATTAGGCCTGTGTAAGAAATAAGCATACTAAGAATATTGATTTATGATGGACCCTGATGATTAGTGTTTCAGAGACTTTTTCCCTAAAGGATACTCTATCTAAACTTATATTGTACTAGTTGTAGTGAATCTGAAACCCAGTCATAGGAGGTGTGATGGTAGGTGACTGCCTTGGCCACAGTAATCATGAAATGGTCAAGTTTAAAATTGTCAGTGAAATCACAGAATCACAGAATTGGTCAGGGGGAAAGAGACCACAGTCCAATGTCCCTGCTCAAGCAGGGTCATCCTAGAGCATATGGCCGAGAATTGTGTCCAGACCATCCAGAGTATCTCCAGTGAGGGAGACTCGTGACATCTATTGGCAATCTGTTCCAGTTTGCTGTCGCTAATTAGAAGAAAAGGACAGCAGAGTTGTTAGCCTAGACTTCTGTTTGAGGAGAGTACTCCAGGAATCTGCTTTTGAAGGCTTAAGAGCTCAAGAGTGCTGGTAAGTATTTAAGAACCACTTTATGGACCAACAGGAGCAACAATTCCGCTGTGTCATAAGTCAAGCAAGCAGGGTAGAAGACCAGCTTAACTGAATATGAAACTCCCTGTTGAGATCAAGAGGGAAGAAAATTGCATGAACTTTGGAAGCAAGGTCAAGCTTTCCAAAAAGAATTCAGAGCTCTGTTTTGTAGATGCAGGAAGAAGATGCAAAAGGTCAAAGCTCAGTTAGAGTGAAATTGACCACTGTTGTGTCATATAACAAGACGAGTTTTCAAAGTGTATTAATAGCAAGAGGAGATCTAAAAGAAGCATTGGACTGATCCTTCTTGAAGATGGTGATCTGACTAATAAAGATGAAGAGAAAGCTGATGGCTACTTGGTACTTTTTTGAAAAATCCAGACATTTCACCACTCAGATTAGTCAAGATTTTAATGGTTAAAGCATCAGTCTCTTTAGGCTGCTTCTATGTAAGTGTTTAGTGGACCAACTGTCTCATTTCAGACGCTACAGAAGTATTTTTGGCAAGATGCATCTGCATACACCACTACAAGCATGTGTGTGGGAAGAACCTCATTCTACTGGGCTAAAATCGAGAAAAAATAAAAAGGTGCCATTTAATCCTTAAAATATATCTGAACATGTTAAGCATTTAACAGTTATTAATGCACAGCAGTGGATTTCAAAGAGGATGTCCGTGATAAGGTTGTGATGTCATGTCATGTTCTCTGGCTTTTAATTAGTTACAAAGATATCTTGTGTGTAAGTCACTACCAAACAGTTATCTTATTAGTATTTTTATATCTGCAATAGCAACATGAATATTAGTTAAAGGTTATTCAAATACTAAATGAAAAATAATATAAAGTAAATGCCAGCACAAAATATCTCAAAATAGGTGCTTTATTTCCTACTTTTTAAATAAAATTAGTTAGGGAAATACCTAATCTTATTGGGGTAAAAAAAATCCAAATCAAACAAATTTGTCTCTTCAGAAGTTTTCTGCTAGATGTCTATTGCAGTTCATTTCAGTATCACAGAACCAAGTATCAGCAGTTAAAATTATTTTTGACCAGAAAATAATAATAATTAGAGAATCAAAATTTCTTTCTGTCTGTATTCGCTTAACAACTGGATTAATGCACAAAGAACTTCAGAAAGAATGGACTGAGAAAAATTACTGGCATGCTTAACAAAATTTTACTGCAAAGAGGATACTGACACCATTGCATTCCTTTTTTTTTCCCATTCTTTAACTCAGACTATGGTCTTGCAGCTATAAATTAACTAGATTGTATCTAGCACAGGATATATCTGAAGTAGAATGAGAGCTGCTATATAGAGTCATAAAGAAATGACATTTATTCCTCATGAAAAGTCCAACAGGGAAAAAAAAAACCAAAACCAAACCAAAACAAACCAATAAAAAACCCTGAAGAGAATAAGGATTAGATCAAGCAGTTCTGTTCTTCATAGAGCTCCCAAATTTCCATAATTACTATTTTTCCAAGCCAGAGCTTACATCCTTAGGATCATGTTTAGCAGCCACTAAAGGCCTATTCTTTGTGCACAGGTCCAGTTCCTTTTTTAACTCATTTGTATTTTGGCCTTTGTAACATTTTGTGGCAATAAATTACATGCTCTAATTAAGCTCTATGCAGAAAAGAACTTAATTCCTTCTCAGCACCTTTCCAACATCTCCTAGATTTAGGGAGTGTAAGGCATGGACTGGATGCACAACAAGTCAGGAGAAAAAAGGAAGAAATGTTTCATGGGAAAATAATGAAAACTAATCATTCTATAATGTTCTTAGTGCGATGAGAATGGTAGGAGGCATTGAATATATTTCTTTATCTGAGCAACTAAAATACTTCCAATGGGTTTCTACAGACCTTGCTTCAGAGATTTGTGTAGAGCTATTACAAATTTCTTGGGCCACATTTGTTTTTATTGAAAAAAAATAAACGCTTTAGGATTTGGAGGTACGCTGAAAATCTCTCTTGATTAAAGCAAAGGTCTCATCTTTTTCAGAAAAACATCTCTCTCCATTGTCTAAAGCACATTTTCGAATTTTAAACAGATGTTTTAAAACTGCAGCTTGGTATCCTGGTTCCAGACGTTTCACAATGACAAGAACTTCTACAGTCTATTGCATTCAGATCTTACAGATATTCTAAGAACTGGGGAATTAAGGACATCAGTAAACACATGCAGGGTAACAACTTGCTTTTTCCAATCTGTTTTCACAATTAGCGACATGACTGCAAGGGAAGTGCAAGAATAAGAAAAGGTAGCTAGACAACAGAAATTCCTGGAGCTAGCAGGCCTGGCAGCTGAAAGCAAGTGAAAGCATATCCCTACCATCCAGTCCTACATCTGCTCACTTGCTATGGAAATAAGACAGCAGTAACGGATTTATGCATCTCAGGGCCAGAACAGTGTCAAGTGCCTGACATGATTTCTGCTAAAATGCCAGCAGCCCTTGCTCTTCAGCAGCAGAGAATATTAATGAGCCTTAACCACAATCTGGTCCAGGACTGCTTCCTACAAGGTGTTACATAGAGAAGTCCATGTCTCATATCTCACAGGCACCCTCCATATGGAAATTCCCTTCCGTTTTGTTTCATGATATAAAAGATGTAGAGGATTTAAACTTTAATAACATGATGCATTTAGTGATCAGTTGAAATGCCAATATTTGCCACAGAATAATTGTCTCCATTGCACATGGTATGCCAAAAGAAGGTTCTTTAATGCAAGGCAGATATATCTCTATAGGACACATTTCAACTGTTGATAATTATATTTATATCTTTCTATAGGACAAGATTAAAAACACCAAAGTTCAATGTACTACACTAGCAGGTAACATGGGTTTAATGACCTTTTTATTATTTGAACTGAAACACCATTTTTTTTGTATATGTGACTATGACATTTTGGAAAAGAAAATAAAGATGCATTGAAATATTTCCTATTTATGATTAGTCTAGAGAAAAACTGAATTATGTCTCTAACAAACGCTTGATTTAGCAACAAGCCAAAACTGAGAAATCTTCCAAACCTTAAAGGTTCTGTTAGAAATGTTAATTTTTCAGCTAGTCATTTATTTCTCACCAGTAGTCATCCCCCACAGACAAACATGGCATTTCGCTGAAGTTATTTGTACTTTTCCTTTGGCCCTTTTAGTTATATTTACAGTTGCCAGACAAATTATTTAAACCATATCTTGTTTTACTTTCACCTTACCATTAAGAGAAGTAGGAAGTCCACATTACTGCTAGTCTGCTGGATACTCATCCTGCCCTAGTAGGCTGAACTATAATTTCATGTGCTTTGGTCGAAGGACTAATTATAACAATTAAAAACATAAAACTAACATTTGGATGCAAATTGTTGATAACTGCTCGAATTTCAATGCTCTTAATGAAATAGACTTACAACGTTGTGTGAAACATAGGCAGAGTTTTGGAAAGTTGTCTCTTGCCTTTACATGTCACAAACAGTGCTGTAAAAGATCTGAAAATTTCATTAAATGATCATAAAAAAAAAGAAGAGGTCACTTTAAAAAACCAAAATCAAATGAGAATATTGATCTACAATGGTTGCCTTTTCTTTTTCTCTATTCTATCTTCTTCTCTATTTCTTTTTCTGTATTCTATCCAAAACTCAGCTGATTACCGGATTTTTGTTCTTTGAAAGTTCATGGGGTTTCAGGTAGTCTATTTAGTAGAAAATCTTTGGCATGTTTCCCTTTGAGATTATTTATAATACCCACAGCTATAGGAATATCAGGCATTTGCCTAGAGCAATAGATTCTTGTGTGATGCATAACAGCTTCAGAAAAGCTGTTCTTTGTATTTCAGTTGTAACAGCTCCTGGAAAAGTTGGAATGTTGCTGTTTTCATCCTACTAGGTAATATTATGTTGATACCTCGGAGAGAGTGTATCTGCTGGAGTATGCTCCTGCAGAAGTCAGAGAAACGTGGAGAGACAGCAGGCTGAAAGTACTGAACCTTGCTGGAAGGAGCAAGGGAAGAATTATGAGGATATGAACGTGTTGTGTGAAATTTCTAGACCAAGGCAGGTGTTCTGCGAACCCTGAAGAACTGCCAGCAGACTACTCACCGGGTCCCAGCCTTTGCAGAAGGATAAAGTTGTAAAGCTGAGCCTTCTTGTACAGGGAAAAATTTTCAAATCCCACTCTCCTCTCTGTGGGTGATTATTCTAATAATCAAACTGGTAGGTAGTAATAGGCGACAATAATAGTGGGTATGAGTCATCTGTAAACAAGTGATTGATCATTTGGCAGGTTCATCGAGGCGTTTCAAAATGGAAATCATCATCTCATCTGTATCTATGCATACCTAATTCTGATGTATGCACACATAATATGGGACAAAACCCAGGTTTCAGACTTTTTTTTTTGAGATGTTGAAAGCAGTATAGGTCTCTTGATCAGCAGGCTGGTTATTATTAAAGCTGTAATTCTTTCCCCTTGCTATATGAGAACAAAAGGACCCAGCATGGATTTGTAATATCTGGGAACTAGGACTGCAGAAAGAAGCATTATGCTTGGATACATCATTTGCACAGTCAAAACAGTGAATTCATGCTAAACTTCTGTATTTCTCTCCTACTGATGCAGACCATTTTAACCGAAGCAAACATATAGTCATAGTATAAATTCATACAGTGAAAGAGATTGACTTGTAACAGATGCATTTAAATTTCATTCAGTATTTGTGAATTTCAGCTTGCAAGCCATTTGTGCTGCTTCACATTCTTTACTCTTGTTTAGGACTTGTTGGGTTTTGGGGTTTTTTTCTGTGTTTCTTTGGTAATATGAATTACATGCAAATTATATAGCTCCTGAAAATGGTGCTTGACCCTACTACATGTACACACATCCAAACAGCATTCATAAACTGTGTCAGATTAACAGAAAGGCAATAAAGAAAAGCAATTATCAGTGTAAATGAAAACTTTCTGTCTTGTTTTTGATGTTAGCTCATACCAGAGTCAGTAAACCTCAGCCCTCCAGTCCAGATATTTTCCTGGAACTTTACTTAAGACATTTAAATTATCTTGAAGGGAAAGCTGAATAACATCCTACTTTAACACTTTGAAGACTATCAAAAATTGTTTCCTTCCAATGCACCTATTATCTTGCAAGCATATGATTTAATATGGAGGAAGTACAGGGAGATTTTTACTGGAATAGCCATTTTTGTGTATTTCTTCTAGAATGTTCTCCTGAAGAGCATGGATAAAACTGTCTTCCAACAATTTTGGGAGGCCTAGACTCCTTATCCAACTTTTAAGGAGGTGCAAGTCACTGTTACATTTTCTAATTAGAATACTAGTAGTTTTTTAAAATAGAGGAAACATGAAATCAATATGTATTCAAAAGTGTTCAGCATAAGTGACCAGCACAAGGGTCATGAAGGATATTTGAGGTACATTCAAGATACCATGATTCACTTTGCATTACTTATTCTAGAGCCGCAGTCAATATGCTGCAAAGAGATATGTGCAGGCAATAAAACCCAAATCTTCTGTTTCCGACTGCTGCCCTTGAAACTTCCCCATTAATTACAAAGCATATTTCATTTGTATTAGGAGGCATATTTCTTTTCTATGTGTAGCTGCAGACCAAGAGAAGATGTGCATGTATATAAAATATGTTCACATTATTGATTACTGGTGTTTCAAGAATACTTCACCAAAACCAGCATATTAAATGTATTCCACAGGTAAATAATGTAGCAAAATCACATTACTTAATTCTGATAATTTAATAATTAATTAATTTCATTCAATTTCTTTCTGCCACTAGCATTGTTTTGGTTTTGAGAAGTCAGTTTTAATAGGGAAAAAAAAGGAAGTCTGTTTCATCTGCTTTAAAAATGTCTTCAGGATAGTAGTCAGAAAAAAGAACAAGAAAACATTAACCATCCATTAAGAAATTATGCTACCACAGAAGATGCTGCACTTTGCTGTTTGCTCAGCTCAAACCAAGGCTGCTATTCTCACTGGCACTCAGTGCTGTGTGATTTTAACTGCAGGTCCTCTTACCCACCAAACCTGGACACCCGTGGGCTCACCAACCCCCTGATTTCCATGAAAGGAAATCCTTACTGGTGCTTCTATGTCCTTCCACTCTGCAGGTGTTAGTAGCCAGTGGAACTGACCTTTGAGGAGGGAAAGTAAAGCCCCTTTCACACCAGATCATCTTCAGCAGATCATACCTGGTGCTCTGGTGGGTTTATGAGAGGCGCACTGAGAACAATCAGTTCCTGAATGAGGATAACAACGGGTGATTACCCTATTTAACAGCTGCTAAGTGGTGTTAATTGCTGGCTATATACCACAAGCTGAGCAATTTTGTGCAAACTGTACAAACAGAACAAAACAAACAGATGATGTAGGGAGAAAAATGGGTCTGAAAGAACCTCTACTAATCCCAAACAGACGTACAGCTGGAGAGATCATATTCATTGCTGGTGTGAATTATTTGTAACAAGCAGTTTGTCAAATCCAGCCCGTTACTGAATTGTCTGTGAATAGACAGCCATTTATATTAGTTTCTTCATTATTCACTGTCATTTAATGAATGGTTTGTATGAAAACACTTTTTGCCTAAGGTTTGATTTCTCCAGCATGGCTAGTTTGTGATAAATTCATTCTTATTGAACGAGGCCTTGATTTCCATGAAACAGAGTAAAGAATAAAATATTTTCAGAATCTAGGTTTAAATTGTAAGTTAATAATAAGCAAATTATCTCTAAAAATTGGAAGAAAATATCTCTAAATTAAATTATGATGTAGAGTTTCTTTTCTTCTCATGGAAATTTTGAAAATAACAGGAAAAGTCCAGACTAGAAATCTTACAGATGTTTTTAGATTTTTTTAGATGCTCTGTTGGTTTTCAGGTCTCTGTTGCTAAGAGCATTCACTAATCACAGTGCAGTACATCACCAGCAAAGCTGGCTACTGTGTACATTGTATTGCTTAATAACATGATTTTACATGACAGACAAAAGTTGACTTATTTGGAAAGTATAGCTCCCAATTATAAAAATGGCCTACATGCTGTGAAGATGTTGATAAGTTATGAAAGTAATCATAGAAAGAAAAAAAAATAGAATTTTGTAAGTCCTTCTCCTGGTTTTAACTGGGATAGAATTAATTTCCTTCTTAGTAGCTTTACAGTGCTGTGTTTTAGATTCAGTAGAATAATGCTGATGACACAGTGATGTTTTGGTGGTTGCTTAGGTATGCTTATACTGTCAAGGACTTTTCAGTGTCCTGTGGTCTGCCAGTAAGGAACTGCACAAGAAGCTCTGAGAGAGAGGTGACCCAAAGTAGCCAAGTGATATTCCATACTGCAGAACATCCTACACAGTATGTCAGCTGGGGAGAGTTACCTTGCAGGGGTAAATTGTGACTCGGAGACAGGCTGAGCTGGTGGAGAGAATTGTATTGTGCACCACTAGTTTCTCTCAGCTCTCTTTCTCTCCATCCTTTTTTATTAAATTTACTATTAATTATTATTATTGTCATCCTCATTATCATCTTTCTCCTCATCATCATCATCTGTGTTTTGTTTTGCTTTGTTTCAATTATTAAGCAGTTCTTATCTCAACCCATGAGTTTTACTCTTTTCCTGATTCTCCTCCCCATTCCACCATGGAGGTGGTGTAGTGAGTAAGGAGATGCATGGTACTTAATTGCCTGCTTGGGTTAAACCAGTCCCAAAAAAAATCACTAGAATAATATATTCACAGCTGAAAAATGAGATTCTGCCAACAAATTATGAATGTCTGTTTGAAATTATTCTTTGTGATGAACTACACACAAACAAGTAAAGCAGACATCAATAAATGTGCCAGATAACATCAAAGCAGTGGCATTGTTGATCTACCCAAGCTAAAAGCTCCACGCTGGTTGCTTTTCCAACTGTGAATCAAGAAAAAGGACCCAGTACCAAGGAGGCAGCAAACTGAAGGACCAGTATTGTCATCTGGTTTCTGCTGCCTTGGTTCCTCCTCAGCTTAATCATCTGATGAATTTCTCTCTTTTTTGCTGTATTTTAAAAAGGATTTTATTTTCCCTAAGGTTTATGTTGGTCTTCTATACATAAATATTTCTCCCAATACGCACACCACCATTATAAGCCATGAAAAAATTCTTTATTACCAATAAAACCTTTCTCAGTGGACTCCCATGGAACAAAGGTAGGATCCTATTTTTCAAAAAGCCCATGAAAGTAATGAAACTCTTATTTAGCTAAGAGATCAAATGCCAAACATGTCGTCAGCGTGCTTAAAACTTGTGCTTCCTTTTTCTTCTCTTCCTACAGAGCTTTTGAAAGACATGAGAGTGCTGGCATGTAATAAACATAGCTTATCTCTAAGACATGGCACTCAGGCTGTAACATTAGATTTTTGGGTGTTGTGAGTGGAAATTTTCTTGAACTGTGAAAAATGCAATTTTAGATTACATTTGATCTTCATATAATTTTAATATTTACATGGAATTTATACTTTACAAAGTAAATTAGAAGTCTTCTGAATTCAATGATTTTCATAATATCAATGGGAAAGTCATTTCTATAGCAACATTGCAAAGGTTATTCAAACACTGAGGAAGGATTTGGAGGGAGGGGGAGGGGAAGTGTTTTTTTCCTTTCCCTTACCATTTATTTTCACTCAACATCCCTCAGGAAGAAATTCAGAAAAAAAAAAAAAAAGAGAAGAGAAAGAACAAATCTGGTGCTGGCAAAATAGCCATTGACCCAGAAGAATAACCAGGGATTGTGACTCTGGGATTTTAGCTGTGCATTATAATAGATTTACAAGCTGAACTGCTAAACTTCTTAGCTTCCATGCCCTGGAGAATCTTGTTATACATTAGTCCTTTCTTTATATGATGTAGGTCATAGCATAAGTCTACAGTCTGTGTAAATAGATACAAACAAAGAGAGAAGAGGCACATAAACGTAGCCTTAATTTTAATAAGGCTATATTTTATATATGTCAAAAAATGTTTGTATGCTCTAAAATAATTTCAGGGAATACAGAACCAAGTAAGGCTCCTTTGCTTGACATATAGCACTTGGTTTGGGTAAAATAATTAATTCCTTGGTTTACAGATGTTACAGAATTTCCAAATGCAGAAGCCTGCTAGGGAGGAGGCTGCAGCAGCTCCATGCTGACCGTCAGTCTGACCAGCAGCTGTCCCCCAGTCTCTCCAGTTGCTGGCATATGGACGTACAAACCCTCAAGGCCACAGTCCCACATTAGCTGCCAGTACAGACACCCTTGCATACACACACACACACACACACACACACACACACACACACACACGCACACACTTAGGTCCCTTACGCTGGCACCTTCATTTGCCACCTCCTCCTATGGCTGCACCCTCAGAGGCAAACATCCTGCCCCCTGTCCCAGCCCACAACACCTACTCTCTGTATTATCTGGAAGAACCTGCACTATTATTGCCATGCTCTTTCCTGTCACTGGCACCACGGACACGTGGACTGCTCTGACTCCTGGTCCCAGCCCCAGGGCTATCACTGAGCCCCACACACACACCTTTTCACACAGGATGGAGACCCCCATTCAGGCAAATGGCTAGAAATGGGGTTTAGTGAGAAGCTAAGACACACAGTAATGATCAGGAACAGGCCATAGCCAAGCAGATGCACTGACCAGCACCTGCTTGCATGCAGCTGGCTCATCTATCAACTTATACTTCTATTTTCCCACTTGTTCTTCCCCAAGATACCTTGATTCCTCCTTTTCCCCACCCTTGGTTTGTCCCTAAAACATCCCATAGTCAATCCTGTGCAATCCAAGTGCATTTCCCCTGCACTCTATACTGAAATCCATTCCCTTGATCTTGCTGCAGAAGGTGAGTAATAAAATAAATAAGTAAAGCAGGCAGGGGCTAGTGTACATCACGGAGTCAGCAACAGCACACTGTGCACAAAACTACATATCACTGAGGTGAGCAAAGAGGAGAAGCAGTCACTGCTCTTTTAAGATAATATGGACACAGTAGAGAGATTGTTTTCTTGCAGCCTCACTAGATTGATGTACCCAGATACACCCCTTACCTTGCAGTGCCTGGGAGTGCCTGATGAAATACAATTACAAGTTTATGCATGTAATATATACTATCTCCCCTCTCATAGATAATTATGGATTGGTGCTGCTAAGTCCCTGAAATCCTCCCCTGCATGTCAAGATGACTATTTCTTGTGTGTTTCTTTATTCATCCCCTGGCACAGTTGCAGTAGAGAGTGTGGACAGGCAATACGGGTAAAAAATATGTACTTCAGAGGAATGCTGCAAGGCTTTCCTGCACTCTTTGATGCCTTGCCTATTTTTACTGTAATTTCTTCAACTTTTGAATGTTACCATAGGACAGATAGTACTAATAATATAGGTAAAGTAAGAAGATCTCAAAACTGAAGATGGATATTTTGACATCTTTCTGTAATACCCTGAAGCATGAGGTAAGATGAATTGGGGGAAAGAAACTGACTAACCCACAAAAAATCAAATCCTCCCTCATACTCCTTCAGTGCTATAAATCCGAATATTTTTACCTTGATATAGCTTACACATGAGTAGAAAGTAGGCAACTATTTCTTTTCCCTATTAGATTTCTGCATTAGTTTTTAGTGGATAAAGGCTGTAACAATTAACATAATGAATCGTGACGTTGGCACCTAAATTTTCGAGGTAGCATTCTATGTAAGAAACAGACTTCACACTTTGAACTTCATGCATGTCATTGGAAAAGTCCTTCTGTGATTTCACCTCAAGACTGAAATGAAATGGAATGCAAAGGATCATGTGAAATGTAAGCTTCTCCAAGTACACAGTGGGGTTTGGGATGTGGGTTGAATCAAACAAACACATTTCTTTCTTAGCACAACAAATTTGTCTCCACTCTAACAATATAACACCTTCTTTCCTGGTACTCTTAACGTACTGATAGAATGGAGTTTTCTTAGAAATCCCTTTATAGTTACATCTCCTTTCTCATCAAGGCCTATAGTCCCACGTGAATGCTTCCCTTAATACTTCTCAGTATTTGTTTGTGTTAGCATTTTGTGAACTTCCCTGTTGAATTTGAGGACAGCAAAGATAACTTGATTTAGCTGAGTTAATCTACTGGTGATTCCCCTAAGCCATCATCTGAAATGAATAATTTGAAGTTTTCTTTTAAAAGCTATCAGCTCTTCTGAAGTGATTTTTCCTCCATCTTTACACACACACACACACACACTTATATATACGTTTCTTCCCTACCAGCTCTGAGAGTTATTTTCCTTAGAATCCCTTGCTGTTACTTTGCTGTTCTGTATCTGATGTTTTGCTAAGGATCATATCATAGTATTATCACTCACACTTTCATTTCAATCACTTCTTCCCATTTTAATAGAATTGGTACAGAACAGCTTACCTGTCTAATTTATGTCTCCATCTTCAGTTTAAATAACTTCTAAACTAATTCCAAAATCTTCCTGAACCATCCATTTTCCTTTTCCCTGTTCTCAACAGGCCCCTTGATAGCTAAATATTCCCCCTATTACTAATTAAGATACTTCACTTATTCTTCTATTAGTGACAAAAAGATTTCTCTCTGGAGTTCTACTCATTGTATGCATTTGGTGGCTTAGAGTAATCCCCAGTCATAGCAGTTTCCTTTTCATCTTTCTTTTTAACATTAGTCACAGATTTTCAATCAGTCTATTCTCATGTAGGATCTAAACCAGTATTTACACCTTTGATATAAAACACATTTCCTGCATTTTTCCCTTGCTTGTCTCCCTGAACAAATTGTATTCTTCTATGTCTGTGTCAGATGTGGAGCATATCCCATAGTCTCTGTGATGACAGATAAGTCATCATTTTGATCATGATTTAAGTCTTGAAGTATCTCCTTGTACCTGTGCTTTGATAGTTTACTGACAACTAAGAGAATGTCATAATTTTTCCTATAATTCTCTTTTGAATAAAGTCCTTGTCTTCTCCTTCTCCATAAATATTGAGCTTAAATTCAGCAGATTACATACATTCCTTCAGATTTTAGTTCATTCCATTAGAAAAGAGATAAGTTTAACTCTTCTAAGTGGTACAATATGTAATAAATTCACAGAAACTGGAGTTGTACCAATATTAAATCTTTGGAATTGAGAAGAAAATTATACCAGCAATCCTTCCTGAGTTAAACAGATGTCTTCTGATGATTTTTAAGAATTATTATTACATTATTATTTGTGTTATTATACTTATCACTATAGAGAAAACTGCAATGGGTCTGAGCCCATACTGTAGTGAAGACATTAAGATTTCCCTTTGGAAACAATAATAAATTGTGTCAGTTTTCTAGGTCTAAGCAATTTCCTTGAAGAGTGTAATTAATTTCTAAGAAAACCCCAGCCAACAGTAAAGATTGCAGTATAAAACAGCAAATCAGAAACTTGTTGAAAAATAATACTTGCCATAAAAATGATAACAATACCATGCAAAGAAATTGAAAAGCAACATGTAAATAAATTACTGTGGCACTGTTCTTGCTGCTATGGTTAATGTTATGTCAGCATTTTCATTATAAGATCCATTTTTCAAAGTTTATGAGTCATCTATAAAATTTAAAAAAAAAATTCTAACACTAATGCTTGAATATCATGCTCTAGAAGGAGTTTTGATTACAGTAGTCTAGAGGAAAAACAACTACTCTTCACAAAATGTCTTGAATTGAAAAACAAGGTATCAGTTTAAAAATATAATTTAAGTTTTTGGACTGAAATTGTAGTTGAAGATGCAGCTATAAAATTAGCTTTCTTTCCCTGTCGTTCATTCATTTACAGCAGCATCTTAAAGACAATGGGACTGAAGCCAAAGTATTTAGGTGGAGAGTCTGTAGAGTGTCTTTGAATGAGAGAAGTCATGTTGTCATTTTAAATTTTACTACCTGCTCCACATACTCCTCTCTAAAGAAAAATATTTTGAAACTAAGCTCATTAGGAAGAAGTGACAATATATGTGCAGCTGAGTCATTGGTGCAAGTTTATGTTGGTGTAAGAACAACACATTGAAATCTTTTAAGCTAAGATTTAGCAAAATCTTTACCTTGCAGCTATTAAGAGAAAATATGCTTTGTTAATAAAATAATTTCTAACAACTTATTTAGAACATGTTTTCTCTAAATAATGGAGCAATGAGTAATAATATGGGGCATGAATCATAGAATGAGATACTATTAAAAGAAAGTACCTTATAAGCTTTATCTGTAGTTTCTCAGCAGTTTTCTATTGCTATTGAACCCCGACTGCTGAATTGAAGGCATCCTTGATCTGATCTGACTAAGTACAGCATTCTTATGTTTTTGCGAGGACTTGGGGTAGTGTTTGAGTGCCTAATGCAGGAATTTAGGTCTTTGAGTGCACCAGACATCAAAATTCATCTAGTTCTATTCAATATCACTAGTGGGGAACAGAAAGCTATTCAATTTACCCGAACATAGATACCCACGGCAGGGTTCAGTTCTCTAAACACAGATGTTCTGTACTATTTCAAAAAGGTCTGGAGTATTCCCCATGCCCTCCAGCTGCTAAGCACCAGATCGTATTTGCCATCCTATGTGAATATCTTGGAAATTTTCTGGTTTACTAGAAGCCACGGATAATCTAGGTTTAGACACTGATGTAACAATAAAACTTTGACAGCAAAACACCTTTCATTTTCTACATATTATAACTTTATATATAACTCTCTTATATAATTTTATCCACATAAGCTAAGGTTCCCCTTGGGGTCATCAGAGTTTCTGCCAGAGGCAGTTCAGAGGAAGAGATTATCTCCTTCCATTTACCCAGCTGAATTAAAGTAAAATGGTATGAATATGTCCTCACCCCTTCTGATCACTCACTCCTTCTCCCAGACCTACATGGTCAAGGCCAGAAGCACAAACAAATAGAGGAAAAACAAAATAAAAGTGCAATTCTGAAATACCTGAGAATTAAAAACAGCAAATGAAGAGCTGATTATAGGTCATTTTTTTCTCTCCTCCAAATTTCACGATAAATAATATGCTTTAGTAGTGCCTCGTTATTAGTTTCTCCCAGTGATTTTGTTTACAATGCCTCTCATTATTACCCACTCTCTCAATGTGCACTTTAAAAAATGTGAATCACATTAGCGTGATTGCATTTGCATTAAACACATGGTTAGTTTTTTAAAAGTACAAATGCTTGTAATTTTATGACACACCCGCATGAATTATAAAATGATGCATAATAGAACTTTGCTTGATTTCATAATTACCTGTTGTTATCCTGGGCTAATTAAATATTCAGCACTGCATGTTAATCCTGAAAGTCTCCCTGGCATCCTCTCTCCCCTTTTCCTGAATTTTTTTTGAGCACATTCCATTGAGCACATTCCACCTTGTTTCATGGAATCTGTAGAAAGAAAAATGTTCAACAACTGTGGATACGTGCAAATCTTCAAACAACCATACCCAAAGTTAAAAGTGGAAATTTCAATATGTACCTATTATTTCTGGCAGGCATATATTACATTGCTTTGATCATATTTCTTTACTAAACTTCCTTTTCTGTTTGAAATAGAGCCTCTTAGAGCTGTTTCCCCTCTTCATTTTCTCAGAAAGTTACCTTGTATTTTATACAGCTTAATCTTCTAAAATAGGTTGTTTTCTATCTGTCCATGATGTACTAGATGAGCATCTAAAGATGCTTGTAGGTATGAGGAATTTGAGACTTGAAATACCTTGTTCAAAAATAGAAAGTGTGAGAGAATAATTATGGTATTGTAGTACTTTAGTTCATATGAATAAAATGACCAGCCTTGCTATCATTCAAGTTAGTAGCATGGTCCTCAGCAGCTTCAGACAGAATATATTATTAAAGCATACAGAGGTACTGTTACTTTCACAGCAGGTAGAACTCATTTTTTAAAGAACAAAATATGTGACCTGGGCAAATTATCAAGCAACTTATTTTGCCATCAGAAAGAGAGCGTCGTTTTCCTTCGATGTTTTGTTTCAGCCCCAACATAAACATCTTCAGGAGGTGTCTCTAAGTCAGCTCATTTCACCTCCCTTGCTCTGCTGCCAATAAAGGAAGTTAGTATTGAATGGGAGGCAGCTCATTTGCCTCTAAACTTCTGGTGTAGACACGCCAGACATGTAGACATTCAACCAGAAAGGCAAGATGTTTAGCTTGGGTCTTCTGTCAGATAAAAGTTGTGTTCTGATGTCCCAGATATGGTAGGGAAAATTAAGAGCAGCCAATACCTGCATTTAAGCTATTGAATCAACTTTAGATGTTTGCATTTGTAGCTGACTAGAGATAGGTAAGAAATGCTATGAACTGTCCACTGTGCTTCTTTTAGTAATGAATACAGGTAGGTCTTTTCCCATGAGAATAACTTATTCACCTGAACAAGCACTTGCAACATATGGAATCATAACATTTAAATTTTAGTTGCAGTTCTTTGATTTATAATTTGTTTAAGCTTTAAACAAGTGACAAATTAAAAAAAAAAAAAAAAACAAAAACAAAACACCAAAAACAAAAAAAAAAACCCTAAACAAATCAACAAAGCCACTGTCCTGGTTTCAGACAGGGATTAAAAAAAAAAAAAAAAAAAAAAACCCCAAAAAAAAAAAAAAAAAAAACCCTAAACAAATCAACAAAGCCACTGTCCTGGTGTCAACCAGGGATTAAAAAAAAAAAAAAAAAACCAAAGAAAAACAACCCAAGAAAACCCAAACCAAATCCAAAACCTAAACCTCCCAAAAAAAGCCCATCAAACCCAAAGCAAAGCAAAACTCCACACACCAAAACCCATCAAAAATAAAATCAAAATAACCTCCAAACATTTGTAGTAGAAAATTTAGGCTTTATACAGGCCAGGTTTTGCATTCATCATGCACTGTTGTTCCCAAGCATCTGCTAAATATATTTTTTAAAATAATTACTTTGAGGGAGTACATGAAATTTAATATTCTTACTTCTTTACCTATGTTGATCTCCTCCACATCACACTTTTCCTGTAGGTATACTTAGCCTAAATTTAAATTCTTGGTTTTAAACTGCTGTAATACTACTGCTTTCAGCACATTTAGTTGTCTCGTAGTACTGTGTAAATGAAAGGGGTGTCAATCACCATGCTTTTAGACTCTTGTATTTTTCAGTTAATAATGATGGTCTTTGAGCTTGGTCCTGCAAGTAATCATTTGTGTGAGTAAAATTAGGCATATAGGTTTGCATTTGCAGGATTAGTGACAATGTAAGATTTGGCATTGTTATGTTGCTATGCAAATGCTTAGCAATTCTCCCTTTGATTTCTTCCATTTTTATTCCCTTCCATATACCCACACCTTCTTAGACAGGTGAACTTATAGTCAATTTCTGTGAAGGTTTAGTGCTTTGTAAATCTGAACCCTTAGATAGGGTTAGATATGCTTAGATATGCTTCTCTTAAACCCTCTTTGAATCTTTAAGACTTCATTGCATCTAATCTTATCACAGAAACTATGTTGGAAATAAAAGCATTAGCTCCAGTTATACAAACCTTTGATGTGAGTTGTTTTCCAACATACTAGCATTGGAAAAGACAATAACAGCATCACCAAGATGCATGTGTATGAGCCCATTCACATCTTTCATGTATTATGTAAATAGAATTTTTTGATTAAACATTTAAAGTAATCCGTTCCCTCCCATATGTTTATCCTTTTATTAACTGTAAATAACTGAGCCATTTTCAGTGTAATCATTATTGTTAGTTTGCTCTTGCTCTCCACTCCACATAAACTTTCCCTTAGCTTAACTGCCTTGTAGAAAACGCACCAGCATAGAGAAGTCAGAATAATAACAGAGAGGAAACAAAAAAAAATAACTTATATTTTAGAGAGGCCATTTAAAGATCCACAATCAGTAGCACACAAAGCACTTTGGCATGGCTTGATTCTGTATCTTTTGTTGACAGATTGCAGACACACTTTACAGTAATGGAAGCGTGATTTCCTCTGATAACCACAGTAATTTATCAGAATACTTCTTCTTGAATATTATTTTCCCCCAGTTTTGCTACATTAAAATAAATTAAATAAATTTAGATCAGTTTTGGCTCAACTCTAACTACTTTGTCAAAGTCTTTTAGAGCAAACCTCAGACGCAGTTGTTATTGTCCTCTGTGGCAACAGTCATTGCAAACATCATTAAGGATGTGAGGTCTCTCCCTTAATTAAGAACTAAAAGGTTCCATTTCCTAAAACAAAAGCATGTGGCAGGTTTTATTGATCTGGTCTATGTCGCCAGCTGAACACATTAGCAGGGGTTATTGATTACTCTAGCAGTAATTAGCTCTGTTCCTTGTCAGGTAAAGCACACATTCCTAAGATCTTTCCTAAAGAGCCCTATCTGTTCATTCACATTCACCAAGTTATACAATGAAGGGGGTCTTTTAAGTCTCTATTGCCTGTGTATCATTTTTTAAAATTTAACAGCAATCATTAGAAAGGTCATTTTCTAGTCATTATCTTGTTATAATTCTTTCTGAATGTCACTAATGCACTTAGGAATGAATTCAAAAACAAAAGAAGCACAGCATTGTTGTTGTGGTTTGTTTTTTTTTTTTTTTTAATGTAAACATATATGGCTATTACTGCTTTTAATAACTCCCAGCAAAAGAACAGCCATTACGTGTTAATCTGAAACTGGGGTAAGTATTTCCTAACAGAATGCTTTGGATCCTCCCCCAGTTTTGAAAGAATAATTTCAGACTGACAACTCGCCTAGTTAATTCCTTAACAACATTTAGTTAATTTTTGGTTCTGGTATTAAAAAAAGAAGCTAATTATATTCCATAGCACTTCTTTGGAGAAAGACTTGATAGGTAAAAAGGGGCCTAATAGTGTCTGGCTTTCTTCAGACAACTGGAAGTCCTAGCCCTCATGGGTAACTAAAACCAGCCTGATATCTTCAGAGGGAAAATGTGGAAGAGCTCGAGCAATATGGGAGGTTTCTGGAGTGCACCATTCCTGGCACAGGTGGTTGAGAAGCAGATGAAGGGATGATGGGAGCTGCTTTGCTGGATCTCGCAATTAAAGCAAATGATGAACTGGTCAAGAATGTGAAGGCTGGGGGAATTCTTGACTCCAGAGAGATGGTGTCATTTGTGATCCTGAAAAGAGGAAGCAAGGCATAAGGGTCTGGGACAGCTGATTGATTTCCAAGGGTCACTTTTTCCAAGCTTGTGTATGGTCCATCCCAATATGTGGACAGTCACGTAAAGGTGACAAGATGTCTGCCTGTATGAACATGGATTGGGTCTTGCATGTATTGTCATATGTGGAAAAAAAAAAAAAGTCAGACTATAAGAGGTGGAAGCAAGATAATACAGAAAGAGTAGAGACACTCTCCAAAGGCCAGGTTGTGGTTAGGGAAGCCAAAATTCATTTGGACTTTTATCTGTCAAGGCTTCAACAAGAATATCAGCAGCAAAAGGAAGACCAGAACTATCAAGCTGCTGCTGAACAGTGCAGGGAACCTGATGTACCAGAACACAGAAAATACTTTAGTTTTTACTGCTAAGATTTATCTTCTGGGATTCTGGATTCCTCAAATCTGTGGGAAGGTCTGGAGCAAGGAAGAGTTACTCCCAGTAAAAGAGGATCAGATCTGGGAATATTTAAAGAAACTGAACTTCCACAAGTCTATGGGACCTGGTGCTCATGAGTGCTGAAGGAGCTGGAAAATGTTGCAAGGCCACTCTCAGCTACCTTGGAAAGATCATGGTAACTGCAAGAGATTCTTGGGCAATGTTAAAAAATAAACTGATGAAGACAGGCAAGAATGAGGATAAGGGAAACTACAGTCCCATTAGCCTCACCTGAATCCCTGGGAAGAAGAAAAAGCAAATAATCCCAAAATACATTTCCAATCACATTAAGGAAAATAAGGCTTTTGAGACTAGTCAACATGAATTTACAAAAGGAAAATTAGTTGCATATATTGGGTTTTTATCTTATATAAATCACGTATATCATATCAAATGTCTAAATAGCCTGGTAACCTTTTGCAAAGAAATCATTGGCTCAGCTGATTACTGTTGTTGTTCATGTTCACTTCATATTTTGATACTGTCTCCCATCAAATCCTCATGAATGAACTGATAAAGTTTAGTCTAGATAAGTGGGTAGTGAGACAAATTGAAAGGTAGCTCATCTTCCAGGATCAGAGTGTGGTGATCCATTGCATCCACTCCAGCTGGAGGCCAATCACTAGTGGTGTGTGCCAGGGTTTCAAACCAGGGCCAATTCTGTTCAATTCCAACATGCTTGCAGATGTCACAAAAAAACACCTGCAGATAGTTGGGAGTTTGGTGGGTGGTTTTTTTGGCAGAAAAAAAGAAGTTGGCATTTTAATGATGACTCTTGATGATTGTAAATTTGGAAGCATTGTTAACACACCAAAAGATCAAAATATAGTTTACAGAAGAAAACATGATACAGAAAAATAGTGAAATAGTGAATTATAATCATTTAAGGCATATGTTTGTGCACATATGTCTTGAATTGTCTTGATTTATATGGGTCTGGAGGCTGCCTATTGTAGGTTATTTCTACAATTAGTTGAGAGGGACAGGCACCTCTAGACTGAGATACAGAATCCCAAGGGAATTAATCATTTTCTAGGGGAGCCTTCCAGAGACTATAAATACCATTTGAAGAGTGTGTCTAGTTATAACTAGGCCTGTTTTACAAGATGAATAAAATACATTTTGGCCATAAAGTGGAAGCTCATTGGTTGAACTTCGCAAAATTTACTGGAACAGTTATGTTTAATCTATTTCAATAATTAAATGCAGTTAGCCCTGTGTATCACCCTTAAACAGCTGCAGCAGTCCTGATGTCTGCTGAAATTGTGAATTCTTTCCTCTTTTTTTTGCTTAGCATCCTAATATTCATATTAAACATGCCCTGCTCAGTGATGTGAATACACAATACTTTTTTTTTCCAAGTGAAAACCTGCCAGCATTTGCTTGGTGATCTTTAATAGGGTCTTTGCAAATCTGACCATAATGGGAAGTCTTCCAGCATTAGTTTTATCCCAGCAAAAATCCACAGATATTATTTAGTGAAGCAAGGAAAAGTCCAGAGAATCTTTGTAACTCCCCATATCCCAACTCCACTCAAGGACCAGAAAAGACAATACATGCCCTAGAAAGAGCTGTGTGAGTATCAGTAGTTTTAGAATGTCACAGTGATTAAAATGCTTTGACACAAAGGGATAATTCTAACTTAATTGGAATTTGAGAGAAACAGATATAGAAAGGAATGCTATATTTTTAATCAATTGCAGAACAAAGTCAACATAAAGATAGATTCCTGACTATACCAGTAACATCATATATTTTTTTCAAACTATACTAGAAATGAACCACCAATCACAGACAAGATTTTATCTGGAATATTCAGTATAGATCTACATTGCATGCTGTAACAGAGTCAGGAACAAGTTTGGGAAACTTGTTATAAACAAGTCAGACTTGGTTCTCCACACTGCTTAACTGTCAGCTGACTCTCCATATCTTTCCTGAGGCACTCCAGCAAGTTTTCCACAAGTTATCTCCATTCCAGTTCAGGGAATAATGCCACACAGATTCTCTCTCCATAAGGCAGTGTGTAAACAATTGCATAATGTCTGTCTGATACAATTCTGCTTAGTCTTAAAATATTATCCAAACTTGTATCATATCTTTGAGTACTCACATACGCCATATGACACTGCACAGAAGCTATAGTCTCATTTTCATGCTATAAAAACTTCTCCCTATCAAATTGCAATATAATCCTTGTATTATTTCAGGCATCTTGAAATTATTCTCACCAGCACTACTGCAACACATGCTATTAATTTTGCATTTTATCTTTTAGGGGCACTGCCTGGGTCTGAAGATGCCGAGGGCTACTGTATGTCTGCAGATGTAGCCAGCCTGCCAGAGAGGAGCTGTCCCTGGCATAGCATAGACATGAACCAGAGTTCTACCTGGCATCAGGTCAAGGGACTGCTCCTTGATTTTCTTTTATTCATCAGAATAGACACACTTGGGCTCCAGAAACATTAAATCAAACCAATAGTAAAAAACAAACAAACAAACAAACAAACAAACAAACAACAAACAACAACAAAAACCAACTCAAAAATCCCTAAAATACTTCCACCAAACACAAACCAAACCAAAACCAACAAACAAAAAACAATCTCCCCCAAAAACACAAACAAAACAAAACAACAAAAAAAAAACCCAAACCAAACAAAACAAATGCCCCCCCCCCAAAAAAAAAACCAACCAAAACTCAAACCAAAAAAAAACCAAACCAACTAACCAACCAAAGGCAAAAACCAAAAGCCCATAAATAAGGAGATGAGGGATTTGGATTTACTGTTTTATGGGACAAGAAGAGGTGTTAAAACACATTAATTCCCCAAAAGCACATAAATATTGCCTATAAATATAGCTGTGGAGTAAGTTCTAGAGAATCAGAATTATTTCTTAATTGATCCAATATTTTCCAACCTTTTCCAGTTCATAGACATCTAGCATTTCTTGAGTCTTTGACATACTGAGGAAAATCACATAGGGGCTATACTGTACATGGAATATAAACAGACTTCCTCTTTTCTCTGATGCATCTTCCAATCTCTTTCAGAGTAGTTCCCAGATACATATTGATTTGCAGACACAGGGGTAAAACCCCTAAATCCCTCATCGAAAGAAAAACTGAGTGACCCAGAAGTAAAGATAGGACGGGAAATAGGAAAATATTTGTGTGAGCATTGAGGTTCTGGATCTGAATATGAAGAGTAATCTGAAATTTAATATTATAAAGATTCTTATGAAAAAAATATTTCACACAATCATTGTGATACCCAGGAAATGAATTGATGAGGACATTATTGTCTTTATGGTAAAGAGAATCTATTGAGTAAACTGTGTTCCTCTGGCAAAGTCAGATAATCTGAAATTTCAGAAAGAGAAAATTATTTTCCTGTATTAAAAAAAAAACCCTGTAAAATATAGTTTAAATTTTTTTCTCAGACCATAATTATAATTAAAAAACTTTATTGTCAAATATAATTCTAGATCCCTCATGCCATGCTGAGATGCTGCTTCTTATCTAACTGGGATTAAAAAAGGATACATTCTATAAATAAAATAAAAAATATTTTTCACAAAAGAAAATGCAAAACCTATGACTCATTCTAATTAAAACAGAAGCTTATGAACTCATATTTCTCAAATAAATGTGAGAAAACCACTTTGCATACTACTACAATTTTAGGATTGTTTATTTCTTTTGTAAAGAAAAATATAAGATTTTACTGTGCACCCTTAAAATGTTACAGTTCAGTTCACTTAAGCATTACAGACTAATTTTTCTGTTCTACTCTTTTGTTTGGGGGTGGTGAATAGTCCTCACTGGCCACTTGACAGAGTGCAGAGCTTTAGTATTCTCTGCTCAGCTACACTGGAGCCCCACCACAGTCTGAGCAATCTCAGGAAACACCACAGTCTAGACTCAAAAAATTATCAATAGGGGGATGTTGCACAAGAAGGAAACCATAATTAACAGTACTAAGTGAAATTCATCTTTTAAAAGACAAACAATTCAAGACTTCAGTCTCAAAATAGGAAGGAGGAGGCAAATTCAAAAACATTTTGTGGAATGCAGTTATTTTCAAGAACTTAATTATGGTATTTTAATTAAAATGAAAAAATCTGTACATTACCCAAGTGCCAATTCCCTGTAAAAATTAGGATGAGATTCATTAAGCCTAATTTTAGTCTTCATCTGAGTCATTTTATGCTCCTTCAGCAGCTGATAGAATTGAGCAATGCTAGGGAGCTGTTCCTTTGGTTAGTTCTGAATGTCTACACCAGAATGAGAGCCTAAAATTTGTTGCTTTCATTGCTCTTGTTACTGTCATATTCCCCTCAACCCAGCCCTCTGTGTTTGGCTATAAAACAAACCCAAAGAGACCAGTTTACTGTAGTCACACCCACCACATGTGACTAAAGGTGCCTAACATGGATACAGCTGTTTTTCACAAGTCTGTTCAATACTAAACCGTATTTTTCTACACAGGAACAGGGCACAACAGCAACTGCAACATGGAAGCACCAGGTTCATGCTGTGGACAGGGAACTTTATCCTCCACAGTGATTGTGGACTCAATCCCCAGGAAAGGTAGGAAACATAGTTTACTGTTTTGCTACATGATAATAAAATCAAGTCAGTTTAGCAAAATTTAATATTTCTTTTTAGGTAATTTATTTATTTTACTAATACAGATACTAAAATAATAAACATTCTTTTAAATACCTGCTGTATTAAGTAAAGTGCAAATGCTTGTGTATGTAAAATTATCTTTATAATCTGTAATTTTATGTTGCATTCCCCTCCCCAGCAGGAGCTGAACACCCACAGTAACAACCAAGCAGATTGATGACATCACACTTAGTGACAAAAATGGGGTGGAGGGCTGCTTGTCTTCCAAAGTCCTCATCTACTCTTGTTCCTCAGGATGTGCAATTTTTCAGTATATAATGCAATGCAATTCAGAATATCCTAATACCAGTTCTCAAAATTTCAGTCAACATAATCCCAAACTCATCAAGAAATAAATGAAAGAATATGAATACCTGGATTCAACATATTTTCTAGAAAACAATATAAATTTTATCTATCTGAAACACCTACACCCCTGAAGTAAAATTCAAATTCTTGTCAGATGGCAAATAAACAAACTCTTAATAGTTTAATACCTGTATGCTTTTCTCTGTAGATAAGCAAGAGGCATCATTCCATCCCTTTACATGGATGGCAGGTTAAGGTTCATTTGTCAATTACATGTCTCAGCATATGAAATGCAACTGCTAATCCATACAATACTGTGTGTTTCTGAAAAGCATGAACAGAATACCTAGAAATGGTCACCTAGTCTTTTTTTTCTTAAGTGTGTGTTTCAGTAATTAGGGAAATACATCTCCTCAGAAAGCATTGAAAGCATTGAAAGCCCTTCTTGAACTAGACTCATTATTTAAATTGCACAGTAGCATAGCAAAAAGGAAAGAAAGAAAAACATAATTTATTACCAAGAACAGGGTGCTATTTCACTTCTTGTGAGTTTAAGTGCAGAATTTGGGAAAGACTTAAGGCACAGTCACACCCCGCAGGTGTCCCTGTGGTTTCTCCCTCTAAAACACAGGGTCTGCCCCACTCCTACATCCATGTTCCTCATGGTGTCACAAAGGGTCCCCTGTCCTCTGGGGATGCAGGGAAGGCGAACCTGTAAGCCAGGCCTGAATTTATACCAGTTGAGATCCCTGCTAATACTGCTGGTTTTAGACTTCAGCATCCTGAGATATAAGACAGGCTGTAAACACTTTGGTGAAAATTGTATTGTTCTGATAACATATATCTTAAATAGTTAAACCTAAAATTTGTACAGCTATCTGTAGCAGGAACATGTCACCCATTGGCTTCCATTTTCTGAGAAGAGATGGATGCTGTTTGAGAACAGAAAGGAAGAGTTGGTTCAAAGACAAGTATTTACAAACTAATGAAAATAAACTTGTATCTGGAAAAGAAAGTTTTTAATATAATAATCTGCTGGAGATCTATTAAGCTTTTTCTTCTCTATCTGGCCAAGAATTTTCATAAAACTTTTTGAAACTGTGGGTTTTGATGTCCTTACAAGGAGCTCTGAAAAAAAAAAAAAAAAAAAAAAGAAAAGGAAAAGAAATAATTAAACACTGCCACACATGCCTCTGGAGACCTTGATTCTATGTGCCCCAACTCCCTCTCTATATGATGAACATGACATTAACATATTACTTTTCTGAGCTATGTTTAAAACACATAAAATTAAGGCTGTTTCCACTTCTTGTATTCAATCAATATCAATAGAGCTGACTAAAACTTGGGTGTGCTGGCTTTGCAAAAAATGATTTTTTCTCTCTTGTGATTTAATTTGGTTTCTTTGATGAGTGAAAAGTAAGAAAATAGGAGAGCAGCAGCCCCATTATTGATAACATATTTTGTTCTAGAATTTTAGAAGAAAAACATAAATAACAAGAGATAAAAGAATAGGAAGTATTTATTCTTTTTTTTTGTGATTCAGCTTCATCATGAAAATGTACTTTTTATCAGCAATACTCAAACTCATAAAGGTATTTTTTGTTTTATGAGCAGGGTCTGTTCATAGAAAGAATCAAAGTACATGTTATAAGATCTGATACAACATGCAATATGACATTTATTAGCACTCATTCGTTAATTTCAACTTCATGGCTAATTTTCCATAGAATTATGCTGATCTGTGGTTACAGATTTTCATGATAGATATAATTTGCTCTTAAGCACAAGTGTAATTTTTTTTGAAGAAGAAGATTGAGCTCTGAGTGCTTTCACTTCATGTTACAGTGAACAGTGAGCAGATTTTCCCGCAGGACACGGGGTGGTGAGATTGCAGCTATGTCACAGAGCTCTGCTGCAATGCCCTGCAAGTTAACAGCTGGCAGCCTCCCTCCCCAGCACCTGGCTGGCATCACACTGCAGAACCTCAGACACAATTCAGCCACACCAGCACAAGCTGTACCACTGTCAGAGGGGTCCCCATCCTTATGCCCCTGCAGGATGCTTACCCACATGAACTCAACCTCAACAGAGCCCACCATGGTCCCTCCCTGGCATGCAGCATAATAACAGCAAAGGGTGGCCTCTGAAACAAAACATTTTCTTACTCTTCACAAAACTCCCAGAGATGCTTAACTGCTTTATTGGTTTTTTAAATAGGAAAGGAAATTAAAAAATACTTTATTAATTTGTTGCTAACTTTGCAGCACTGATATGCATAAAATAAACTTTTGGCACTTAAAAATTAATGGAAATCTTTAGTTGTTGTGCACTGACCCCAGCTAGCAGCTCAGCACCACACAGCCCTCCCTATGTTCACTCCACTCCCCACCAGTACTGAGGAGGAGAACAGGAAAAACAGAAGTGATCAAACTCATGAGTCAAGACAAAGACAGCTCAATAAACAGCAAAAAGGCAAATAAAAAACCCCAGAAACCCCAGTCTGGAGCAATGGACCCAGTACACTGAATTTTGCAAGTCAGCCACTGTGCAGGGCACATTGACTTTTTAAATTGAAAATCTCATATTCCTTCTGTAACCAAATTATACTACTTTTTGGATAAATATAATTCATCAAAATGCACTATCTTAAAAATTCATTTAATATCATCAGAAACTGAGATGATACAATTTCTGAAGGATTAACCTTCCAAAGTGTTGCCAAAGAGTGAGACTGGACTGCTTTCAACATCAGAAGGCTTTGATTGATCACGTATCAACTAGCTGTAAGACTCTCTATAAGTATAAAGTTGATACACATCTCTGGATGCCAGAAATTCATTCTTGTCACTTTGTCCACTCTACAAATGATATATTAGTTACAAGAGTGAAGAAGACTTCACCAGGACAACTGTGCAGGGAAAATGAAGGGTGCAGTAGCAAGTCCTTAAAATCATAAGTACTTGGTGCAAGTTATTTGAAAAGTCTCTTCTAATTTGTCTTGATCCTCGGGACTTCAGGGATCAAAGATCAGTAGTTAAATAAAATACAGTCCCAGTAAAAACAATTTAAAGATTTCCAAGCATTTGTCATTCAAAAATGCCATTTTATCACCATCAATGTTTCTAAAGTGGAATGTCAACTTTGACAAAATTAGGTCTGAAAACAGAGCTGAGGCAATAGAACATTTGGGCATTTTTGGAACACAATGTTTAGATCTTTTCAGGTACCATTTTGAAATCTTTGCTATTTGAAATCACATTTCATTATCTAACATGAACCACATCATCCCCAAACTAGCACAGATTTCTTTGATTTATGAGACAACATTCTGACACTGACAGCGATTCAACCCTGTCTCTCTCTCACCCCCCCCAATCAATAACTTGACAAGTTTTGTTCTTTGTTATTACATATTATTCTAAATACATGAAGATTCACTGTGGAAAAGAAATTATAAACTCCAACAAGCATAAAATATACAATTTTATTGTTGTCTTATGGACAAGGCATTCACAGACATTTAAATACATTGCCCTATAGATCCCTTACCTTGTCTCTGTGTTCCAGACACATCTGGGAAAGATGGTTCTGCAGCAGTGAAGTATTTGGTCTCTTACAGTTTTGCCCTTTGCACTTCAGTCAGAATCATGTCTGTTTGTGGAAGACTTCACCTGTAAGATGTTTACAAAAACCAAGAAAGAGAAAAGTGAAGCCATATACATATTTGCACTCAGAAAGTTAAAACCTTAATATAAACTAGGGAAAAAAAGAGACAGACATTAGGCATCTTTCCCTTGAATTTTCAGGTTGTTTGTTTTTCAAGGAAGAAGAGCAAAATCCCAGGGTAGAACTCTGATCACTGAGCTACAGAACAAGGAATACTATTCGTGTTTTCATTTAAAGGAGATAAATACTGCTTTTTCTGAGACATTAGAGAAACTCTCCTATGCTTCCCACTTAAGCGACATTTTAGAGAAAAGGATTGCTTTTGTTTTTTTCCCAGAGGTTTTGGGGTAATAAAAGTTTAGTTTTATTTTTTCTCAGAATTGCAGTATTTGTCTAACCTGCAGGTTTCTTGTTTCATGCTGAGATGCAAACACCTCATTTTCCTGTGAGAAAATAAAATCTGCGGATATTATTTATCTCTCAAGCAGAGCCAGAACATAGAAATCTCACAGGGATACTCTCTTGGAATTTCCTACCTAACTTCATACAGGGCCTTGGATATTGATTCACGTGCAATTTTTTTTTTAAATATCCTTAATTATTAATATTTTTTAAAATATTTCTTTTAATATAAATCTCTGAGGGTTTTTTTGGTTTGGTTGTTTGTTTGGGGTTTTTTGGTCAGTTAGGGGATTTTGTTGGGTTTTTGTTTGGTTGGTTTGTTTTAGTTTGTTATTAATTGGAAGCCTTTACAGTTTTGCAGCCATAAGGCTTCCTGCTCTTCCCACAACCAGCAGCATTTCCAGGAAACACCAGCCAGGAACCCATCCATTCCTCCCAAGCAGTGCTAACTTCCCACTGCAGCTATGGAGGTGACCCATACAGCTGCATTAGCAGAGTTAGGCCAAGTCTTTTGCAAAAGCCTTTGAAAACTACTTAAATATAGTAAATGAAGTGAATTAGTTAATAAACCTCAGGTGTGACTCTGAGACCCTCTGAGGAGCAAAATTAGTGAATCAGCAGGATTTACACTGATTTATGACCACCAAAAGGCCGTACAAAAACAATGGTCTGATAATTAGCTGTGGATTCCCAATATTTCAAAATAATTAATGTGAAATGAGGGAAAAAACGCCTAATACGCAGCAAAACATATTGTTTACCATTTTCTGTTGAAGTTTGCCCTTTTGAGTATGCCAAGACTGGCTCTTCTTTCACACCCTGTATAAAATGTTCCTATCAGCCCCAGTGGCGTTGGCCCCTTGAAAACACACAAACACGTGGCTTTGTTGGTGTCACAAATGACCAAGCACAGGCAGAGCCCCCTCCCACCAGTGAAACCAAAACCTCAAGAATGGCAGCACCAAGAATTCTCTGGACTTGTTAATGGGTGGTGGGGCTTCCTCGGCTGTACAAACACAATGAAACCCAGTCATTCACCAGGGTCCTTACCATCTAAACATAAAAAAGCAGGGTCACATTCTCTGGAGAAAGGAACAGTTCTGTTAGGTGTTGGTGTATAGGAAATGTTGTGCATTTTAATTCACTAGTAATTTAATATGCATTGGTCTGCCCTAATGGGGCAGCAATCTGGATTTGGGCCTGAGGCTACTGATGCAACAGTGCTAACAAAGAGCAAATCACTACACTAATTATGATTAATACTTTCTTTTAATGCAGCATTCTACTTCATCATCTTTAGCAAAGTGTTATTTTTTAATTTAAACAAAGCACATTGCCAACAAGCTAAACGTGTCAAATTGAACAGTTTAGTCTTCTAGTATATATAACCTCAAGTGTATTTTTGCATCTGTTATATATTCAGTGGGTGAGGGAATGTTGTGTTTTTTACAAACAGCTTTCCAGAAATTTGAGCAGGAAAGCAGCTGAGCTGACACATAACTGCAATGTCACAGCACTGGAAGGAGTTTCTGGTAGCATTATCACTAGGTGGTGAAAAACTCTTCAACAGGGTTGCCCAGGATTATCTCTTTAACTCCTTGAAAGAATGGGATTTGATGACACTTTATTAACGGTATTAAGACTCTCTTTTTCTTAATCCCCCCCTTGGTTGATTTCCCATAATAAGTACATTTTAAAGCCATGCCCATAACAGGCCTCCTCACCTGGTGTTCTCCAGCACAGTTCTAGTGCCACTGACATCAGAACCTGGAGCTTGTTACACTGCTACACACTACAGAGCCAATGCTCTGCATCTGCTCCTCAGGCCTAAAAGGCAGCACTCTGGTCCCCTAAACTAAGGAAAAGGCTGCATGATTGTTTAGATTCAAAATAAGCTGTGACTGATGAAAGATATGAAGATTAATTAGCTAAATCTAAGTGGTACTTCTATACCTGGATTTGGAATAAGTGTCAAAGTCAAAATAATTCCTAAACTTTCAGAGTAGTCAATTTAAATAGATGAGAGCAATCACTTTGTCTGCACAACCACAGTACTGCTATCAGCAAATACAATGTCAGAAGGGTATTATTTAAACTGAAAACAGTGAAAATATTACTTAGTGAGTTCTAATAAGTTCTAACTGAAAATGCACAAAAAATATTTTGCTGGCTATGCACTGTAAAAAAGAATCAATAAAATGTAAATCTGTGGCCAAATCCAAGTTCTTTACCATGTATACCAAGAGAACTGTCATCTGTATATAGACCTATACATATGTATCTATATGGGCCCATGAAAAGATAATCCTAACACCACTGTTTCAAAACAAACAAGATGTATTTTTATTAACTTCTTTTGTTGCTTGGGACAACAATGAGATAAAAAACTAAGTTCATTGTTAAAACATATTTGTTTTGAATGAAATAACTGTAGAAAAACACACATCTAAAACATACATACAATTAAATTCCTGTTTATGAAAAACTTCAAAAAGTCCTTACTGATTCACTCAAGGTTTCCCATAATCCAAGAGCTGAAGATGAGCACTAGTTTCCATTGGAAAGTTTGCAAGGATCCCCTCTGAAATCTGGACAATTCTCTCAGAAATGAATCCTACCAATATCATATCTGCCAAAAGGCAACAGCCATCTATAAATTTTTATACACTTAAACTTTTCTCTTATGAGTTCTGTTGCCTGCTTGTGGTCTGGAGATCTGTTTCTCCCATCATTACTGAAGGAGGTCTGCTCAAGATTTCAATGCACTTCAGAGAGTGATACTATTTAAAGGATTTTTTTTTTCTGCTACCTATTCAAAGCCAGGTAGTGTCATTTGAAACGCTACCCAGTATCTCCCTGGCCCTCAGAGGCCATTCCAGCAAGGAATAAGGCTTTTCTAGGTCCTGAGTCACATTTGCAGATGTCCTAGATGTACTAGAGTGTTCCAGATGAAAAGAGATGCCTAAAGAGAGGGAAATGCCTGGGGGTAGTGATAGATTGCCCACATCTTATGCAAAGTGTAGGTCACTACAATTAGGAGTTTAATCCCACCCATCTTCCTTGTGTCAATTCAATGTTGGCAGCTGTGATTAAAGAAGAGTATTCTGACACGAGCCATTCTGTATGCCTCCCATTTCAGTAATTATGTTTATTTCTTGATCTCAAGATGCTAATTTACTGCAAATAAAAATAGATTTCCCTATGTCCCTTATAGTCCATTTCCATAACAGTTTTTTGATTTGGTTCCCAAACTGTGATTGTTTATTGTGAAAGATCATAGAATTTGCAACTAGATTAAGATGAGCATTTGCAGTAATCTTCCCAGTTTGCCACTTTGCTACTATTGAAAAATTAAGTTTCCTTGAGGCCACCTGGCGTTAGGTGCTTGTAGAATAGATTTTTTTCAATGGGCCAATTTCAAAGTGAAGACTAAGACTCCTTTGACAGCAGAGCTCCTGGATTTATACAAAAAAAAATCTACTTTTCCTCTTTTGAGACAAGAGATGTTTATAGAAGGAGAGGTTAATACAGGAACAAATTCAAAGCACAGAGTGACTGCAGACAGGGAATGCCTAAAGGCTCTAAAGCTAAGAACAAGACCACTTCTTTTCCCTTTTTTTAAAGGATCATTTTCTTAGTTCTTGAGACACACATTTCCTGCAGCTTTCCAAACAGCTACAGGAATATGTCTATAGGTTTAGTTTTACCAGCATGTGAAAAATCTACAATAATGCACCTGAGATGTTGGACATTTGAAAAGAAAGAGCAAATCTGTGGAAAGGGAAGTTACCTGAGTTTGGTAACTGACACATACAGATTCTCATGTGACCCAGGTGATTTTTTTAAACACCGCAAATACAAGTATTCTGCCAAAAAAAAATATAGGAAACAGATAATTTAAAAGAATTTATAGTATCTCAGTAATACATATTACCCTACTATTGTTCTAATATCACAGGAGTATTACAATATTTTGTATTTTTATAGTATTGCATTGATGCATAGACCAAATGTATCTCCATTGAACAAAGGATCAAAAATATCTGCATCCAATAAGGAGATTTCTTACATCATGAAATTTAAAAATTTGAAATACATGAAATCACCTGAAAATTAAATAGAGTCCTTTGGGGTTTTTTATTTTTCCTGTACCATAAGGACAAACAATTTTAATAAAGAGCATGTATACTGGTAGACATGGAAGACCAGACAGGTATAAGAAATCATAACTGGAAGAGAAAAATCACTGCTTAATTTACTTGTCCATAAAGGTAATGCTAGAATGCCAGGAAACACAAGGAACACAGCATTGTTCAGTTTGCCTCCTGCAATTCAATCTAAGTGCAATCAATCTTGATCTGTAAAAAGAAAAGATCCATAGAGAAATGACCTAATTGGTTTCTCAATATCTCATTTCAATTTTTTTTTCATTTTCTGGTTTCTTGAATTGAACTTTGTTAATCTCAAGTGCTTGCTATGTAAGAAAATAAAGCATCCAAAACAATGAAGTCATTTTTCTACAAACACAAAGCTTATAAATATTAAATTTTGGCTTTTCTTCCTTTTTGTTTTTCTTTCTCTCCTTGACCAGATCCACATTTTACAGATGTCCACACTGTCTGGAGCATTTTGGAAACAAAAAGGTTGGCAGATTACTTGTTTACCTTTTTTTAAGAAAGATGAGGTTTTCCAGTAATCACCTGATTCTGACAGCTGTAGAGATAATAATTATTTTATATCCTAAATGACTCCTCACAATAAAATCATGACAAAAGGCAGCAGTAAATGCAATTTTCAGAGCTTTTAACAGAAGTACTCGTACATGGCTAGAGGATACCTGCCTGGGTAGATATTCTGAATTTAATCTGGCTTCATAAATAACAGAACCAGCTGATTTGATCACTGCTTAACTTGATCTTCTGTTCAATTTGATTAGAGCATTAGAGGCCAACATGTTTTCAGCTTAAAATAATTCAAGAAGTGTTTGTTTTTCGCAGTACAGCAGGACAAGGTTATAAGAATTAAAGAAACCACATTTGCAGGAAGTTAGAAATTTAGTAAGCAGGCTATTTTGGGAAGCTATATTAAGCTCCATCACAGTGAAAGGACAGTTGGAAATCTGAGACATCTCTAATGTGTACAAGGCAACACAGTTCCCATCAAAGAAATTTGAGTGATTTTACTGTGCAGATGGTAAATTTATCAGGTGCATCAACTTTGCTCTGTGACTGCAGGAAGGAAAAGCAGAATGGAAAGCAAATATTCCCCTGAGAAAAATAGACAGCAAGATCCAGACTATAAGCACTCTGCATTCACATCAATAGGCAGTATTGCAGACTACACAAAGAATACAGAGTGTCTCAAGTTTCAGTTGTTTTGCCTATTTTCAACTGCCCTGTGGACACTTGTCCTTCTCCTTTGTGCATTGGGAAGTCCTCTGCAAGCTGCTCTCCTGGACAAAAGAACATTTCCATCCTCATAGCCATGGAAGTCACCTACTCTGCATCCCTGCTCAAAGAAGGGTCATCTAGGGCCTCTGTTACTGCAAGGGCCCAATGCTATGTTATGGTCACTGTGGTGCAAACAGGACCTCCTGGTCCTCTTCTCCAAGCTGCCTCCAGTCAGCCCCTGGTCTGTACTTAATCTGGTGTTATGACTCCACAGGGGGAGGAGGTGGGATTTCCCTATGTTGAACTTTATTAAGTTTATTGTGGTCCATTTCTCCAGTCTGTGTCAAGGATGATCTGGATGGCAGCTCTTCCACCTCATGCAGCAGCTACTTTCCCCAGTTATATATTGTCTGCGAAATTTGAGGGTATGCTCTGACTCACTGCCCACCATTCATGAAGATGTTCAAAAGTATGTGTCCCAGTATCATCCCCTGGCATACACTGTGCATCCAGCTGTGCCACTGATCCCAACTTCTTGAGCCCAGTTGTTCAGACACGTTTCTAATCCATCTCAGTGTCCTTATAGACTGCATGCTTATCAGCTTGTCTATGAGAATGTCATGGATGGAAGAGTGGAAGGCTTTGTTTAAACCAAGATAAACAGGAACTACTGGGACTTCATTCATCTTGCCAGTCACATCATCACAGAACGTTATTGGATTGATCAGGTATAATCCTTGCTTTGAAAATCCCGTCTGACTATTCCTATTCATTTTGCTCTGCTTAATATGCTTGGAAAAGCATTCCAGGAGAATTTACTCCACCACCTTTCCAGACATGAAGATGAAGCTGACCAGTCTGTAGTTTTCTTGCTCCTAATTTCTCGTTACTCTCCTCGAAGATAGATGTCACGTTTGCTTTCTGCCATTGCTCAGGACCACCCTTGTCCACTAAATCTCTGTGACCTTCCAAAGATAATGAGCAGTATTGTTACAATTATATCCATCAGATTTCTCAGCATTTGTGTGCAATACATATATAAATTTAAGACAAGAACCTTAGTCTTTTTTGTCCAAGTCAGGTAAAATTATGAGGAACAGAATATGGGCTTTAAGCTGAAGGAATGGGAAGTCTTATGTCACTGGTAAAGATGCTGTCACCAAAAGTTATAATGAATTATTAGATACTAAAATGAAAATTTCTTTCCATAGAATCTAATTTCTACCAAAATTACAATAAAATAATACCATTCCCTCCTGCCAAATTAATTCAATGAAAAAGTTTTATTCTAATGACTTTAGATCCCTTCTCTGAGTATTGCTGGGGAAGTTTTGAGGGGTGCCATGTGGACTGATCAGAGCAGGTTTAGCTATCCATCTTTATCTATTTTTTGCAAATGCTGCTGCTTGGCAATTTATTACTGCCCAGAGCAGTGAAGTCCATGAGCACCTAAAGGAGTTGTTCTGCTGTTAGTGTCACCAAAGAGGGTGGCAAAATCAGATCTTAGCAGGACTACAAAGGAAGGAAAAGAATTCTAGGAGGAAGTGGGTGTGTTGAATGGTAGAAATCATAATGTTAATATGTTCTGATACTATGCTACAGGAGTAGGTAATTCCCTCTATATACATTACAGTTACCACTTTCAGAGCTGATAAGTAATTTTAATGCTTGAGGATGTTATGTATTTTGGTATTAAAAAAAGACATAAATTCTTGATATTTTCATCTTTATGAATATTATTGAACTCTTATTGCATTCTTAAAATTCTACTTCACCTTTTCAAAACTGAGAAAATATCCATTTATCTGATATTAATAAAACATTCAAGGGGTTTTCCTACATGCATACTGTGACTACAATTTCATGTACACTATAAAACAATGTAACAAAGTTCTGGATAAACATGTCATGTATGACTTGCAAAAGAAATCTTTCAAAGCTGGCCTTATAAAAGAAAACAAAAAGGAAGACAGAATTCTGGATTTCTGGGAAAAATGGATGGAATTGGAGCAAAGAAGCAATAACTGAGAGAAGAAGCATTGTGTGGTTGAGTGAAGAAAAGATATGTGGCATGAAAATGTTTTCCCTTGTGTTTTGGGCAAGGCACATCCATAGGATTATTTTGCCACTCTGTCAATAGCCTAATGCATGAATCTGCATTTGAGTAACCAGAAAAAATCCATCTCTTACACTTTCAAGAAACCCATCAAATCATGTGTACAGAAAAGCACTTTGAAGTCTGCAAGCGATAAATACTAATTACTTTTAGTTGTATGTAAGTAGTGACGTTCTGGTAAACTGAGAATAGTGTACTTAGATCCTCATATGTCATCTTTTGCTTACCTGTCCATTTGCAACAGCTTTTTCAAATGACAGTGAAAATGAATCAAGTGTATCTGGTCTGTTAAAAAAAAGCCTAGAGTTTCCTTATGTAATATTACTTAACACACTTTTGTTTCAGTTGTATGAAAATTTACGACTTTGTCACTCTTTACACAGGCAATTCTATCACTCTCTCTCAGTGTTTGTCCAGAGGATTAAGTAGCTTTATAATTTCTGTTTAAACCCTGCCTTTGTGATGCCTTGACAAATTACTTAAAATAGTTCTCAACTATAATTTTAACTTTTACATATGTGGTACCTATTGCCTACTGCCTTATTGAAATCTGGGGACCAAAAAGGGGGAGACACTCAGTTGCAGAAATAAGAATATAATCATCTTAGTTCTCTAGACCAAAACAGGGCAGGGTAGGGTAGACTCTTACTTTGGGATAACATCACCCATCCTCACCAGAACTTGATAACATTCCTAAAATCTTTTCTGAAGGAAATTGACTCTACCCCAGCCAAAACCAGCACATTGATAATATTTTCCTTGTGTACTAAGGGCACCAACAGTCTCCCTGGCTCTGAGCCTGTCCTCAGAGCATGCAGGAGCAGGGACTGTGAGCTTGAATAAGAAGTACACGGGAGAGCTGGCAGTACATTGTGCCTACACAGTGGTGCTCAGCTGGAGAGTTTTGGTTTCTATTGAAGTTCTAGGATGACTGTGGAGGTCTTCAGGCCCTTTAGATAGCTGTTAAGCAAGTTGGCTCTTCCTGTAGGTATTATTCCCTCCCAGTGAATGGGCTAAAGACACTGACCTGCCTTGGGCAATTCTTTTCTGTAGTACACAAGATCCTGAGCGGCTGTGCTGTGACTGTTCTGAGAGAGGGAATTTATTATCTTCAGTGTGATGCCATGCAAACAAAGCAATACTGCTTTCAGGCCTGAAGGAGTCTGCATGTAGCCTCTCTGCATGTAACATGAGTTGGCTGTGCCCAACTGTTCCTACATCTTTTATATGCAAGTGGAAGGCTCTGGTTCAGGAAAAGATATTTAATTCTCTGCAGATCAGCATCTGCTGCAACAATAAGAACCTTTGAGCATACACCATCAGGCTCCTGTAATACACTAATCATACATTCCAGCAAGTGTGAATATGGGTTCATACAAAGCCCCTGCAGTCTACAGGCTAAAAGTATGTATGTCTTACGAGCCAGTTTCATACTCTGTTCATTAAGAAAGTCATCACCATGGTAACACATACATCACAAGTTACTACTACAATCTCTACAATTTTCAAGCGCATAGCAACAAGAACATAATGTTGGAGCATCTGCATTTAGTAGTGCTTGAAAGCTGTACATAAGGTTTACTAAGCATCTTATAACTATTAGAGAAAAGAAATGGGTCTTTTACGCCCAACTGGCATAAAGAAAATTCATGTTATTAATTTGTAGACATAATGATCTTGAGTCAAATTGTGCCAAAGATTAACTTGCTCTCATTTTTTTCATCTTGCCTTTATATTTCTCCTTCACCCTGTTATGTTAGCTATTCTTTTAAAAATTATTTGTAATATGAATATTATGGAGAGGAAACACTTTATGCAACTTACACTAATAATCTACATGTGGGAAAGCTGTAGACAATAGTGTGGTCTTGCAAGTGACATGGAGCTGCTTGTGCTAACCCTATTGCTTAAACCTCTGCAGAAATTTCAATTTCCAGATACAATTTCTCCAGTGACATTATTCATATCACAGTAACTTTATCTAGTTTTATCACAGGGAGAATCAGCCAAAGAGAGATCCTGCTAGAGCTGTACTAAATGAGAGGAAGGAGTTTAACCACAAAAAGACGACTCAAAGTCATAACCAGGGAATTTTTCCTAGAAGACTGATGATATCAGAAAGGTAAAGTAAAAAGAGGAGTGTATCATTTATGCATCAGCTTTCTTTGGTGTGGCTCTAGCAATCAAGACGAGGCAAACTGTGGGCTTTCATAATAATGGAACCGATCTGCTCCTTGTAAATTAAGGGGAATGACCATCTCTGACTTTCCCTGTGCTTTGTCTGACAAAATGGAAGATCCAGTTAAGAATTTGATATGCACATCCATACATGCACAAACTTTCCTCTCCTCACTGATTGAACATGATAATGCTCTATTTTAGATTTTATCTTAGTACTTCAGCCCACTAAAGTTGAAAAGTTATTTTGATGTCATAATCATACATTTTTTCCCCTTCAAATTATCTCTTGATTTATTTCAGAACTTCAGACTTGAAGATCATTAAAAACTTCAGAAACACAAGGGAACAATGCTACTATGAAAATGTTTGAATAACTAGTCACAGGGATATTTAAAGACGGTGGAAAATGTCAAGACTGTAAATTTAACTTTGACTCTAGTAGGAGGTTCAGAAAATGTTAAGGCACAACTTGAACAAGGGAGCAAGTTCCTGACAACCACAACTATCATGCCAAAGCAAAATTAAGCTTCCATTGTGTGAACATGCCCAATTTGACAGGACATTATGTTGTTTTTCTTTAAAATGATACTTCACCAATAATTTCCACTGTCAATTAAATGAGAAAATATATATATTTAAAGAATGCACTGTAGGCTGCAATCATACCTTCTAATGTTTTCATTTGACTCATGGTTTAAATATAGATTTTTTTTTTTTTTTTGGTCGTGGGGGAGGTTAAAGGGATGGTTTCTGTGAGAAATTGCAAGAAACTTCCTCCATGTCTTGTAAAATCAATTCCAGCTGGCTCCAGGACAGATCTGCCACTGTCCAAGGCTCAACATATCAACAACAGTGGTACAGCCTCTGGGATAACATATTTAAGAAGTAGAGGAAAATAAAATGGAAGAGCAAATCCATCTGGAGAGAGGAGTGAGAATGTGTAAGAGTGAGGTGTTTTGTTCTCAGCTGGACACCAGGTGCCTATCAAAGGCGCTCTGTCACTGTCCACCTCAGCTGGACAGGGGAGAGAAAAATATTACAGGCTTGTGGGTTGAGCTAAGGACAAGGAAAAATCTCTCACTAATTACTGTCATGAGCAAAAAAAACCTCAAACTGAAGATATTAATTAAATTTGTTAACAGTCATATAGGTAGGTAATATATCTGTATATACAGTATAATTGATATCATTTGATCTAAATGTCTTTCACTTGGGGTACCCAGTTATGATTCTTTTTTCTCTTCAAATAATTAAAGACATGTGGATCCTCCCTGTTTTAAGATGGCTGCAGAGGTTGCCATCTTTTGCCAAATAATTCTGGTGGTTCTGTTGTATATACACTGAAGGAAGGTAAAAAATGTAAGTCTTTAATCATAGGCTAAATAAAAGTTTAATCCTTCAGGTAATTGTATCATAAAATATTTTTTTTTAGTTCCCCTCAGAAGCTTCCGAGCATCACTCAGTACCCTAAATACCTTACACAGACTCCTGGATCCTGCTGCAGAACCTGTTTGTAGATTTAATGGTGTGTGCAACCATGCAAACAGTCTGCATGGCAGTGGGTGGGGTTAGTGGAGTCCTTCGTGGTCACAGCACCAGAATGTGCCATCCTGCCGAGGTGGCACAACACTGCTGAGTGCTATGGACAAGAATCACTAAAGTATCAGCAGAGCACAAGTGACAGCACTTGTGACTTGAAGTAAAAGCAGTGAGCTGATCTGATTTTCCTTGGGGACTGATACCTACTCCCTGAGGAATCCTTGAAGCCTTCAGATCCTTGCTGGCAGTACATGTGAAGAAACACTTCCCTCCTTCAACAGTTTGCTGGGAGCTGAGAGGTGAGGATGTGACTTGTCTTCAGTTGCTCCTCTTCAATGTTGCAAGGGGTTTTTTTCCCCATTTCTAGACAGGGAGTGGCAGGCTGTTGGACAGCAACAGACTGAGCCTGGATGGTAAGAGCTGTAGCTTCTTAGCATGGAGATTTAGGGATATGGTGATGTACAGAAAATACCACAAGCAGTGAAAGACAACACCAACACTTAGTAACATTGATATCGGCTATACAGAATTGCTGATCCAGGTGCATACAGTATAGTGCTCATTATTCAATCTGATATATGAGAAAGCAAAGGGGATCAAGTCTCATCCACTTTTAAGGTCTTGATAAAAGTATCCTTTTAAACTTTTAAGGGAAAAAAATTATTCTTTCATCCAAAGTAAGTTGTTGGCACACAAGTACACTGTCTGTAAGCTGCCATCTCTATTTGGAACACTTTGAAGGAAACCAATGTCCCAGACTTCATCAGCGGTGTATATAGCAGTTTACACCTGAAATTATCCTAAATATATTGGATAAATCTTAGGCAAACTCTATCCACTGGTAATCACAAAACATAGAGAAGCCAGTTAGTAGTTTTTTCATGTCTACAGTCTGTTTGTAAGTTCACAAGGAGAGTTTTTGAGCTCTGGTGGCAAACTAAAGCCTTTTATTCCCCTATGCTATTTAATTTATATTGGTATTTCACAGGAGGCATTCAGCTCCTATGTGGGGCAAAAGACTGCCACCCTTTGTCTTGCTGAAAAAAGCCCTTCTCAACAATGAAATGTATTGGCTTTATCTAGAACTGAAGTTCTGAGGTAGTAAATAAGCATTGTATTACTTACAGAAATCATTAGAGTTACTTGATAGTTGGCTTTTAAGACTGGTGTAGTGTGCACATTGGGGTAGTTATGTATTGTCATCCAGGTAATTAATAATATATCAGCTTAACTGCAAAGTTCTGCACATAAATGACTGCAATTGAAGTATAAATAACTGCATCATAGAACTACATGTAAAATGGATTTGTAGGACTATGAAATAAAATTGCATTAAAAAGCAGTACAAGAAATGGGACTAATCTCCCTGCTATAAGAAATACTACTAATTACTCAGACACATTATAATTACACAAACTACAATAACTGTGTAATTGCATAATAGTTAGAGTTACAGTGTTATAAAGTATGATTGCTTCTTGTCTTATCCTACCTCACATTCTAGCATTTAACTTGAAAGAACTTCTAAAAAAGATTAACTTTAATATTTATGGACTTAAAACCTATTGAAGTAGATGGAAAAGTCTGTTATTTCAATAAGTTTTAGAATGGGATCGATAGATAAAACTGTAATGTGAGGAATAATAATAAAGTTGTCTGAAGAAAATGTGAGTTGCTTCTCACATTCATACTTTATACTCCACTGTTAAAGTGATTTCAAGAAACAGGAGAGAGAGAGAGAGAGAGAGAGAGAGAGAGAGAGAGAGAAAGAGAGAGAAAGAGAGAGAAAGAGAGAAAGTTCTGGGGCAATTATCCCTTTCTGAGACCAGTGAGAATTAGGACCTAGCCCGGGCACAGATTTAGGTATCTTGTCCTCCCATCTTGTTTTCTCAATTAGGCTAAGCTTACGGTTCTTCTACACCGAGAGGGTTCTTGACTTTCTTTTTGTTTTCTTTTTTCTTGCTTTTCTTTTTTGTTTGGGTTGGGTTTTTTGTTTTATTGAGTTGCTTTCTTCCCTGATTGTCTGGGGATTTTTTTTTTTTTTTTGCTTTAATGTCAGATACCTTAATGATATCAGAACTGAATTCATTGGAGTTTTCTCACTCAGTCATATTTTATTCCTGTTTGGTTTACTAGGTCTCTATTACAAATAACCACTCAGTTGAACATAGAAGAATTACATTGGGCTTATGGAAGAAGGAAATTATTCACTACAGCTACCTACTTCATGTGGTATAAAGAAATACTACTAGGATGATCTGAGAAGAGTCTTATCTTTTGTATACCACTAAAAGCAGTAAACAAAGTCCTAATCTGCCTGTCCTTGATCCAAATTCAGTGTGTGATTATACAGACAGTTCTTTGGCATCCCACTGTCCAGCACTCTGTCACAAAACAGTTGAAATTTCCTCTGCTTCCAGGGGTTTCTGGTATTCCCTTGGTGCACAAGTTGCTTACCTTAGGGATTGAAAAAAGTGTGCTGAACACCAGAGAAAGGAGGCACTGAAAGATCTTTTTCATAGGAGTAACAGTCTTCAGTGCAGTAGGTCTGCACTGAAAAAAATTCTTCATTTTCATCATCATCTTCTTCACCCCTAATTTTTGCTGGTGAATCCAATTTGAAAAAGCAGTCGGAAAATTTAATCTCATAAGTTCAGAAAGTAAATATTCCAGCATTTCCAAGACAAAATATTCTTCTTTTGGCTTGCCTGCTATTCATCTAACCTTTTCATCTCCTGAGGAACTTGGGCACAGAGACAGAAGTTCTAACTTTGCTGATGTTTTTAATTACAGAGGAACCAAGAGATCAGTGAGATTTTATTACTTATAACAAATATCTGGTAGCCTACGACCTGTTGGACACAATCAACAAAAGATAAAGTCCTGTTGTTATGGCATACGTCCTCCTGAGATAAGATAAATCTTCATAAGTGTCTGCTAGCCATTGACAGATGACCTTATGTGTCTTTCATGTCTGAGCATTCTCACAGCTCTGAGCTGCCTTTCCTGCTCCCTTTTCCTGCTAAAGCCTCCTTGCAGCAGCAGAGGCAGAACAAAATGCAAGTCTGTCTCTTACCCAACCAAGCTCAATCCTCTGAATTTAAAATGTCAGTTAACTGGGTTTGGCACTGTACAAGGAACAAGGAAAGAGTCATAGACATTTTTCCCACTCTCCCTCACTTACAAGGAAGCACTGACCCCTGGAAGCGGCACAGGACCTTAGGAGAACTCATCACAAAAATAACAATCAATCTCTTTAAATATGTGAGACAAATCCTCCCTATTTTATTCATGTAAGCTATCCAAATTAATTAAACAGTGCCAGCTTGTAATGATTTAAGAACAATTTTTTCTCACCTACTAGCAACCTTGCCATGTGTATGAACATTTTGGATTAGGAATGGCCAGATCAGGTGGTTATAAAGTATGTTCAAAGTTGTCACTAGACTACAGTGCTAATCACAAGATAGCAACAGGATGAAAAAATGGAGCCAGTTATAATGAAATGAATTGTTATCTTTAAAATTACTAGGGAATCTAATAACAATATAATAATAATTACTATATTGGAAGAAACTACAGAAGCATTTCAAATTTCTGAATTTAAACCCCTGCCAAAGATCAATGAAAACATATGCTAACATTTAGCTATTAATTATTGAAAATTCAATTTAACTCACTCTCTGTACTGTTTACTGAAATTAAAGTCATTTAGTAATCAATAATCATCCTTATAAAACAAGGATAAAACTTAGCTAACAATAGTGCAGATCAATAAATTAGCTCATCTAATAGAACCTAATATTTTATTTCAGCACTTTAAGAAACAGTGGGCACTAATTTCACTGAAGCAGCCATGAAGAATATAGATCCTTTGCACAATTTCCATCATGAAAACTTAAAAAAAGAAAATCCCAGTGATGATGGACTTCTTCATTGCAAGTTTTCAACTGTGTGAGAAAACAAAAATGGTCCTGTTACCTTGAATACAGATGGACTCAATAAACAAAATAAGCCTGCCTTGCTACCAGGACAAAGCAGCTCCCTAAACATTATTTCTTGCAAAAGCATTCTCTCAAGCTCATCCCAGATTCATGCTATGACCATTTATTTAGTTGTCTTGGATTTTCTTGCTGTTCCTACTCCATATGCCTTTTCTGTCACTTCTTTCTCCTAGGCACACACATATTTATTGAGCAGCACTGTCTCCTGATAGTCAACACTTCTAACAATTCATTTTCTGACATCAGAGTATCTATGTGATCTAGATGTTACGGTCATGTATCTCACTAGTCTTAAAAATGTCAAGTTCTATTCTTCCACCTAGTCCCAAAGACCCTTAATTACATAAGATATTCTCTTTCCTAATTAGAGTACATACTCCACAGCTTCAGTGATGTTTTCAAGCACTCCTGGCATAGTAGGGTGACATTTCACTATGCAATAAGTTTTCATTAGTGCTCTCTAACCAATCATATTCATAATCAATGATAGTATATAAAAACGTGCAAAAGTAGTTTGTACATTTCAATTTATAACATAATTTTTCAAATCCCTAAATTTTTCTTCAAGATTTTAGGACTGCAGACAGATGGATATGTTGATAACTAGGACCAAGATTAACCTAGCTGGACAGGATGTAAGGAACTACAGGATATGACACAAGAAGTTGCTGGATATGACAGACAACAGTAAAAGAAGCAGGTAAAGATAAAGGGTAACTCCTTGACAGATGGCCAGATTTAACAGGTGGTTAAGGGGAATGTATAAGAGGAATGTCTGAACTTCACAAATAATGGATGGGGGTACTGCAGAACTTTTGGATAATAGAATTTTCCAGGAACATATTCCAGTAATACCAGATTTGAACATGAATGTAGCAAGACTGGGACTAAAAAATACTTATACTCTCAGTGATTTTTTTGGAAGGGAACTGACAGAGAAATATACGGCTGAAGGCAGAAGATAGGACCAAGAAACAGGAAAAGGCAGGCAAGTCTTAAGACTGGTTCTTTTTGTATGTAGCTGCCAGCAGCCCTGTGCTTGCTCACCACCACTTAAAGCAAGACAATAAACTCGCTTTTCGTTCTCTTATACCAATCATGTCCAAACTATTTCTTCTGTCAGGAGCATAGGGAAGGAAATGGGAGCACCTTTTCCTGAAATCAGGAGAGCCCTTAGTACAGGTGACTTGAGCACACTGGTGTCACCATGTCAGTATCGCCATGACAGTGCCCTTTCCAAGCCTGGTGGTATCAGTGTCTCTAAAAACATCCTAACAAATATCTTCCATTTCTTATGCAGACAGGGAAAAGCTTCTAGGTAAGAGAGCAGGCCAGTGATAAACTGCTGTAAGGCATAGTACTCTGTGGTGGGTTGTTCCTGGCTGGGTGCCAGGTGCCTACCATAACAGCTCCATCATTTCCCTCCTCAGCTGGGCTTGGAAGGGAAAATGAATGGCTCATGGGTTGAGATAAGTATAGAGAGAGATCACTCAGCAATTCCTGTCATAAAAAAAAAAAAAGCCAGACTCAGGTTTGGGAAATTAGCTTAATTTATTGCAAATCAAATCAGAGTAGTGTAATGAGAAATTAAAACTAATTCTTAAAACACCCTTCCATCACCCCTCCAATCTTCCAGGTCTCAACTTCATATTTCTCTACCTCCTCCTGTGCAGCAACACAGGGAAGCAGGGAAGGCTGTCTGTAGATTATTCATCACATGGTGTCTGGCACTCCCTCCATCTTGGGGAAGGACTCCTCACACTATTCCTCTGCTCCAGTGTGAGGTCTCTCCCATAGGAGACAGTCCTCTATGCAGTCCTTCAATGAGAGTCCTTCCCATGAGCTGCACTTCTTCACAAACTGCTCCAATTTGTGTCCCAGCCACAGGGTACAGTCCTTCAGGAACACAGAATCACTGAATATTCTGAGTTGGAAGAGACCCATCAGGATCATTGAGTCCAACTCCTGGTTCTACACAGAACAGCACAAGAGTCACACCATGTGCCTGAGAGTGTTGTTCAAACATTTCTTGAACTCCTTCAGGCTGGTGTTGTGACTACTTGCCTGGGGAGCCTTTTCCAGTGTCCAGCCGTCCTCTGGGTGAAGAACCTTTTTCTAACATCTAACCTAAAACACCCCTAAATATAATATCTAACCTAAACCTCCCCATCATGGATCCCTTTTGTGGGGTCACAAGTCCTGACAGTAAACTTGCTCCAGCTTGGGCTCCTGTCTCCACAGATCCTGCCAGGAGTTTACTCCAGCACAAGCATCCCATAGAGTTACAGCCTCCTTCAGGAAGATACCAGCTCCAGCACAAGGTTCTCCAGGGGCCACACATTGGTCTCTGCATCCCCATGGATTCCCATGGGCTGCAGGGGCACAGCTGCCTCACCATGGGCTGCAGGGACAATCTCTGCTCCAGTGCCCGGAGCACCTCCTGCCCCTCCTTCTCCACTGACCTTGGCTCTGCAGGGCTGTTCCTGTCACATATCCTCATCCCTCTCCCTGGTTGCTGTAGCTCAGCTTTTTTTTTTTCCTCTTCTTAAACTTGTTATCTCAGAGGCACTCCCACCATGTTTGGTGGGCTTGGCCTTGGCCAGTGGTTGCGGTTGGTCTCTTTGGATCCAGCTGGCATTGGCCCTGTTGGACATGGAGGAGTCTTCTGGCAGCTTCTCACAGAAGCCGTCCCTGTAAGTGACTCTAATTTAAAATTAATCCTCCTTCAAAGAAAACTTAACAATTCCCATTCATCACATATGTGGTTATAATGACATATTAAGTTATCATAAATAAATCTTTGCCATTAGAGACCCTTGATTGGTTTTTAACTGAATGTTTTCCATAGCACATTTTGTAGATTTTAAGGAATTTATTTCAATTTTTGTGAAATTGTCATCTAAGAGAAAGAAAGTAGAAGCACACTGATAATAAGTCACAGTCTTCCTAGTTATTTAAGACAGTAGATGAAAAAAAAATCTTATTTCAGTAAATGCCAAAGAAAGTACCATGGAAACCTGACTCATGCTTGTAATGGAAATTTAAAATCAAGGTGCTGGAGCAGAAACCACCATAACAAAATGCCAGAAATGCTAACATTCAAAATTATTTGTGGGTTTTTTTCAGACAAAAAACATACATTAGTAATATGATAACAATCTAAATAATTCATTGTCACAAACATTTTATTTGCTTTATCACAAAATTTGCAACAAATACGGTTAGGAACTTGTTCCAGAAATGTTTTATTCAGAGCTACATATGACCAGCAGGAATTGCAGAGTTTTGACTATTCATACATTATAGGATGGGCATTCACCATGCATCTAGGTCTTTACTTGTTTCACTGAACCTTGGTGTGTTGAAATATTCCTGTCAAATCTGAGGAAAGTGGTAACCATTATAAGGTCTTCAAACAAGACGAGTCTTGCTTATTGCTTAGTAAAGCAGAGTAAATAGAGAGCAATGTCTTTCTCCATGAGAGAGCTTGAGTGCTGTTGAAAAGAGGACTGGAAAACAAGCGTGTCAACACTAAGAGCTACGTTCACAAAAGGGTTTGCATCACACACGTTTAATATTTAGTTGTCCTGTGTTCATACCCTGGCTGATGAGCATCAAAGTCTAGATTACTCCCACAAATGAGCAAAAAATAATAGCTTTCCAGAGATTCCTTTTTAACTGTACTTTTAGAAAACAGTGGAAGAGGAAAAGAAAGTTAGTTTGGTCTATTTGCTGACTGGAATGCTTCTGATAAATGCCTCACCATGAGCCAGTCTCCGTACCAGGTGTCCAAACTCTTTTGATGTACGCTTAGAACACCTTTCTTGCTAGAGCATAGTCCCCTCCTCTTTTCACTTGAATGGTCTGTGTACAAAAACACATTGTGATTCGTGGCCCACATGGAGTCTCTGTCCTGTTTTCCCACATTCCATTTCTAATTTTCCTGTAGATCTGAATGTAAAACCTTATCTCTCAATAATGCGACTTAAGCCTTGATCCCATAAAAATCAGTGGACTGCTGCCCTGCAACCTAAATAGCTAAAATTGGTGCTGTTTCACTGAATCGATGGAATTTATTCCACCTATGGATTTTGTCTATCCAAGAGGTGCTAAACACTATAAATGTCTAGATCCATCTTTCCAACCTCAAAGGAGTTACTCAAAATCTCCAGGCCAAGTCTTAGAAGGCTTCTTGCTTACCACTTAAAGGTAAATGTATGAGAGAAGAGACACCTTAAAAATGAAATGTTTAAAATACTAATTGTTTTAAGGCTGTGTAACATCAATCAATATTCTCCAGAAGAAAACTGAAGCTTACACACTCAAGGTGGGACTTATCTAAACCAAACTACTATGATCTTTAAGACAAAGAAAAGCAAAACATGCTGCTTAATTTTCAATAGCAAGGTGTTCAGCCTGGAAATGAAACTAAGAAAAGATACTGTCAAGGTAACTTAATAAAGGAAATTTATTTTTCAAAGTCAATTCAGAACAGTTGTCCACCTAATAATGATATTCCAAATTATTTTGTGATACAAATATTCATTTAAATCAAAATAATTTGCAGATAATCAATATCAACAAAGTAATTAATACATTGAAAATAATAATGAGAACACAGCCCAAGGAAAAAGTTAACAAGGTGGATAACCTGCATAGCAGTGTATTTTGCATTGTGTAATGGGATTGTAGTATCCAGTTTTTTGTATTTGTGCTTTAAACTGGGGGAGGGGAATGGGAGAAGAAGAGCAATGAGAATCAGAAATATGGAAAGTAAAATAATTTGACTTATTTAACTGACAATAAAGAGCATTGAATCAGGTATCGCATAGCCTTCACCTATTAAAAAAGCTACTGCAGAGGGGCAAGAACAATTTGATCTCCATCTTCAGAGAGATTAGGAGAAAAATTAATGGGTTTAAACTGCAATGAGGAAGATTGGATAGATATATGAAGAAACTTTATAAAAGTGAGGACAGTAAAGTACAGCATCAGACTGCCACTAGCAGCTATGCAGTTCACAAAGCTGGAGCTCTCTAAGATTGCTTTAGAATCACACCTTCAAGGAATGACAGACACTGCAGATCTTGCTTTAGGACACAGTGGTAGAGTAGATGACCTCAACCTACTTGCGATTTGAGTGGGTCTGTGAGATACATAGTACAACAAATAACTACCACTTGTAAAGTTTAGGAACATCCAGGGGATGTTGTATTGGAAAGGGACACCTTTCAGGTTTAACAGCAAGTTGTATTCCCTGATTTATATGTTAACAATCACCAGGAATACATTTGAGAAACAGAAACGGGAAAAGGTCTGATGTTCCCAATTCCCACTGTAGTTGGTAACAACAGTCCTGTTGATCTAAAGGTAAAAAAGATTAGCAACAAGGAAAGAGTAAAACACCATGGACTTGAAACTGTAAATTATTAATTTAAAATTTTTCCAGTGCATTCTGAAACACATTCTGAAAATACACCGAATATTATTTTCATAGAGACAGCCTAGAAAAATGAATTGTCTGAGTGCAGTGCTAGAGCTCTAGTGAATACAATATACAGAACTCCATTTGAGGGAAAATCCTTATCTTATGTACATATTTCGAAAATGCCACTGAAAATGTAAGATAGATATATAGCTAGAACACCCAGTTGAAGGAGTAATATTTTCCTGTCATCTGATCTTGGTGTTTCCAGTTCCTCCGTTATCTATAATATTGCCCTATATTTACAATCTCTCTTTGAACCATAATCCTCTCTAGCCCACTGGGCCCTAGACCTTATATGTAAGTGCTACTGCCAAAGTGATCATGTGTAGAGAAATACAGGGGTTTATGGAAGAATCTCACTTTTGAAACAAAGACTGAGAAATATGCACTGAGACAATTATAAACAGGCAAAACAAAGCAAGGAGAGAAATCAGTAAATGATGACGAGCTGGATTTTTCTCATGTCACACTTCACTTTGCTGGAGAAATTCAAGTCTCTAGAGCCATTTGAAGTCCTAGACTGAGACTAATACCAGAAGAGACTCTGCCCTTCGCAAAAGCCATCTGGGAACAAAGCACACTGGGGCAATCTGTGTGCTGCAGTCTGGGAAAGGGATAACCAAACCATGGACAACAGCAAGCATGAACTGGACTGGAGAACACTTTTCTCTCTTCTTGGTTGTGCAGTCTGATTGATAAGCCAACCAAATTGGGAATTATGGATGGTAGAAAATGGAGAAGGACAGACTCCAATGCAGACTGAAAGGATTTATTAAGATCAGCTGCAGCTGTGCAAACGTAGCAATATTGATCTGAACCCCGGCTTTTTATAAGTGTAAATACATAGAAATTGGCCACCCCTTGCCATCAGTTAAAACCAGAAACAAAACTATGACCTGCTTTTAATCACCTAAATTTTCCACAGACCATATTACTGTTACTACATTTCCTGTTACATTGTTCCAGGTCTATTTATGTTAGTTTATATAAAGCATGTTTACTAGACAGGTATGCAGTTTCATTTGAAGATGAAAGAAACAAAGAAATCCATCACTTGCAATTTTTTGTCCTCTCCATCCCTGCAAATGCTTGATTATGCCATACTTAAAAATCTGTATTGTATTTCCCATTTGAATTGTTCTAGCTTTAACTTCCAGTGGTTTTCATTTCTGCAATATCTTTTTTCCAAAAAACTGAAGAGCCAATTAGTAGCTGCTATTTTCCTCTGCTGAAGATCTTTACACACCTTAATTAAGTCACTGTTCAATCTGCTTTTGATAAGTTATGCATATTGATTTCTCACTGGAAAGCATTTTCTTTTCTCATCAAAAGATTTTGCAGCTCTCTCTTCAGTCATAATTTTCCTTGTGAAAAAAAAAGGCAAGTACAGTGAAAACCAGCAAGTAGAAATTCCAGCTCTGAAACTTTATGACAGTTTCCTCAGGGTTCTACATTCACCATCTTGGAATCTTTAGTCAACTATTTGCCATTTTCCACTTATTTCCAGCTAGGCTGGATCAAACAGTGCTCTGAAACATCATTTCGAATGCTGATGATTAATGTTAATCAGTGGCCAGAGTGGTATGTGGCAATATATCACTTAACGCTCTAACTTCACAAGTATTTGATCTGCTATTAGAGGGCTAATGTTTAATATCATCACTGACAATTCTGCATGAGTTGGGCCACTGAATTTTGTTGTAGTGTGAGATGAGACAAATTCTTTTTCTCAACTTCTTCCTTCTGTATAAGTCCTCTGAGTTAGTAAAGCAAATTTGCTCCAAAACCTGCATGACAATGTCATAGGATTATCAATTTCAATTCTTGGAGGATTAAAAGGGATATTTATGCTATTTCACTGTGGGTACCTTATTTAACCTGTTTGGATTCCTAATGAATGTGATTCAGAGCAGGAATTTAACTTTGGTGTCAGAGATTAAGGAAGAGGAAGCTGTAAACTAGGAAATATCCTAAGTGTTGTTTAATATGACTACTCTTTTTCTGCCGACACTATCATTCATGGAAAGCAGCAAATAAGAAAAGAGTGTCAAAAAGGAATAACCTGGCTTAGATAGCTTCTCAAAAACAAAAAAGTTATCGCATCATACAAACTTTCTATAATTAGAAAGTTTGAATAGCCTCTTTTACTTTTGCACCCATCAAGATAATTTTTCAAGGAACATTTTACCTGCAACTCTGAACTCCAGTTCACCCTTTGTGATTCAATCTGATGAAAAAATGGTAGACAGAATTGAGCTATTTAGTATCAGCTGAAAAAAGCTACATTATGAGAATAAATTATGCTGCTGGGAATTAAAAAAAGGCCCGTTTCTCAACTCAAAAAGATTAGAGACATCAGGGCACTAAAATTACATCAGTAGAGCAAACTTGCAGAGGTAAATTGAAGGTTTGCATTAAAAACCCATCTTATTATAATGAACAGCCAGTAAAATACTCTCCTTTCAGGGACGTGATCCATGGACCAGGAGCCAAGGACATCCCAGACCTCTGCCTTGCCCTGGTTCAGTGTGCCAAGCACACTGTTGGTGCCATGGTGCTAGAACAAGTCAGCTGCTGCTGGCACCAGAAAGGCAGAGATGAAGGTAAACAGACAGATGGAAGCTAGAAGGCTACAAGGCACCGTTGCCTAGAAAACAGAATTATACCATACCACTGATCGTATATGCGGGCATATACGCTGACCACTTTATAACTGCTGAGAATCACGCTGCATGAAGTAAACCATTTCAGCAGAAATAAATAATAAAACATTTGAAAAGTCTTATTATAATGGTGTCAGAACAGGCACAATTTCGACTGTGGCACAGATGACATGGGTTAAGACTGAACATCTGTATGTGTCATATCTGATACTACAGTAACTCAAAGAATCCCTCAAGCATAATCAGAACAGATCTCTTGTCATTCAGATGACTACTAAAAAGATTTTGTGGAAGCATTAAAGAGAAATTGCAAATTTAGCTATAAAATAATAGTGACTGACTTAGTAAGTAAAAATTCGTACCCAAATTTTCCAAAGCACTGAAATTAAACAGCAATTTTTTTTTGTAATATGTTCTCATGCCTACATTTCATAAAAGTATGGAAGTACTAAGGAATCTAATAATCTTAACTGAAACACACAGTGTAGCCTTAAGCACTGAGCTGTTAGCTCACCTTAAGAACATGCTTGAAATAAAACCTTTAAATATTGTCATAAGACAATGTGCTCTTTTAAATGGAGTCTTCCAAAAACCAGTAAAAGGCGTGTTGTGGTCAATACACACAGAGCACTTTATTACTCATTTCCATGTATGTTTGTATGTATTCCTCAGTGAGTTATTAGTTTGGTCATTTTGTTATTGTTTTTTAGGTATAGTGTAGGACTGGAAAGAATTCTCCTAGGACATCTGTGCAGACCTATGCTTACACAAACAGACACACCATATATTGATCCATGCTATAAAAAAAACAGCTTTCTTACTGGAAGACTATTCCAGAATATCTGCCTTCCTTCAGACCACATTTCCAGTACACATACACAAAGAATGTTCAAATTGTATGATATTGATTACCTTTCTTTTCAGGGATTTAGTTTATTCTCCTGTATCCCATGAAATTTCTCATCAGGTTGGTAAATGAATACTGTGGATGTCTCTTCATGCATCATTACCTTTTCAGTAGCTCAAGGCAATAATTAGAAAGAAACACAGGAGGAAATTCATTTATTCTCAAGCATGATGAGTCAGATATGGGGATATACACAACATACTTAAATTTTCTTTTAAGATACGTGATTGTTGTAAAAAAATATGTAAGAGTCAGTCATTTCAGTTTTAATCAGGATCACGTAAAGTGTAATTCTCAACCCATCAGCTATCCATGATCAAGAACAGGTTTCATGCAGCTGTGTGATGTTGTCTCTGTTTTACCAAGGAAATTGTGATAAGGTGTGACAAGAGCACATGAGCTAAATCCATGCAATATAAGAAAAGCAAAAATACAGATAGAAATGTAATAGTTAAGATTTTAACAGTTAACACCTTGATTTCCCTATAAGGACAAGGAGTTGAGAGGTGGGTAGGAAGGTGGCTACAGATTCTCTAGGATGGCAGATTCAAAACATCAAGGATCAGACCCTTCCACAGACGAAAAAACACAAACTCTTCCTGCTGCATTAATAGCTGAGTGCACTGGTGTCTCTCCAGGCATGTGAGTGTAAACTGGTCCTTCTGGCCTGCTGGACCTGGCTGCCTTTTTGAATTAACCAGTAAGTTAAAAATCAACATGCCTTCAGAATCCATCCTCCTGCAGATTCTCTGTGCATTCAACAAATGTCACCTGATTCACGTGACCCAGAAAGGAAGAATTACCAAGAGGCTTCACTGCTGCAACTGGTCCAAGCTTTGCTGGGTCAGCACCACAGGCTAGCCACAGTTTGTCTTTATCTCACCTACCTTCTACTGAGTACAAAACATCTCTCCACTTTTTGAGTCTTGAATACTACATTCTTTGTGTTCGTAGTAGTGATGATATAATGTAATAACAGATGGGAAAAACTGAAGCCTATTTCTTTTTGTTTTGAAGCAAATAGGCAAATATTTAGGTAAGAATTGAGACTTTAAGCAGGAACCCAAATTTCTCCTTTACTTTACCACTCTTTTCCTGTGGACCATTTGTCATTTTACAGCTTCCATAAACCCGCTCAATATTAGTACTTCAAGAGCAGAGAACAAAATGTGATAACTGAAGTTCTGACTTTGCCCATGCTTTTTCCTAATGCCTTGAACAAGTTCTGACTGTGGTATGTCAGCATTCTCCTAAAAGAGATAGAACAGGAAAAGACTGGGTTTTAATTCAAAACATGATCCTATTGAACACATCACAGTAGATGACCACAGACATTATTGGCAAAAAACTTATTTGTTAGAGCTTAATCTCTGATTAACAGCTTTCCCTGGCTCAATTTTGCATTCATGTGGGGTCCTTCTGCTGAGATGAAAAGCGCATTTAAAGCTCTTTCTCATTCTTTTCTGAGCAAAACATGACCCAGATACCAAGCCTATTACAGCCTAATAGAAATAGCTTGACAATCACCAAACTCATTTAACTGTGCACATTTTCTGTTTATGTTTTCAGCTTTGTGAGACCTGTTGACAAGGCTCAAGGTGCCATGCTGCATGCAAAACCTAGGTATTTACAAAAAGATGATAATATAAATTTATTGAATTTGCACTTTTTTGCCCTTAGAGAAATATGCTGTAAAATCCCCATGCTGCATTTTACTCAAGGGTCATAAAGACTTACCATGAATCAAATTTTGCAGGATATTTTTGATATAGGGATATATTATATGCCCCATTTTATGGATGTGCAAATAGTCATAGGAAAGTAATATGATTTCTCAAGTGCCACAGTGCCAGATAGGATTTCTCTCATCTAATATTGTCTGCCTGTGGGTCAAGTCTAGCCAGATTGTCTCAGTGACCTTTAATGTTAAAAGGAAGACACGTTTGTCCAGAGAATGATGCATCTCACCTCTCTTCCACCTTACTTTATTCCATCTTTCTACCTTAAACATTTATCTTAGGCTGACACAGATCACCTTGTGGATGGAGCCACTCCTTTCCATTTGCTACACAGGGAACTTGGATGACTAGCTCAGACTTGACAGCTTTTAGACAGATAAGGTTAGACAGCTATATTATTAGTATTAGGTGATATGGAGACCACCTTTTGTGATAAATAGAAGCTGGACTCATCAGTTTCTTTCCCTGTCTTGATTTGCAAGATCTGGATTGAATATATTACAGGTCTGTGATAATTACTACCTTTTACAATGCGTTATCTTCCTTGTTTATGCAAAGACTGTTACTAACAGCAACAGCAAAACCCAACCAAATACCCACTCCTGCAAATTATTATAGGATTTCTTCAGCAAAATTGAAAATTATGTTGATTTACACTTCTTGAGCATCTTATCCTTTCAGAATAACTATCAACTAACAAGGGAGTCGATACAAACAATTTTCTTAAGTAAAGCTTCTTGAGTGCTGTGGCCCTTTAAATGTTAAGCTCCCTGGGCCTGGAGCAGTTACACATGTGTAAACAAGACTGAAAATACACCACAAAAACTTTCAGGACATCTCTATCTATTTTTAGTTTGGGGTTAGGTCTGGGTTTGTTGTAGTTTTGTGTTGGGTTTTTTGATCAAGTAGTAATATTAGTAGATGCCTGCAGTGAATTGATTGTCCTTCAATATCTCTGAGCTCCACAAAAGAAAGGAGCAGAAATAATAATAAAAGTTTTGGGAAGAAACAACATGGGATTTTAAATGGTACCAATTTTTCATGTAGACATCAGAACCTGACATAGTGTAATTAAAGACAGAGATACATCCATGTTTAAGACTTGGTACCTATATTCCTCTTCAGGAGACAGATCACTAAGGATATTATTCAGAATGGTTTGCAGAGAATGCAGACATTAATCAGAGACTGAATTCTCAAAAAGGGATGAATTCTTATAGGGGTTAAAAACTCCAAACATAGTCATACAATTGCTGAAATTGAAGAGAAAGTTATTTCTGTGGCTTAGGAGTGGACCCTTCTACTGTGAGTAACACTGTGATACTCAAGAAAATGAGGTATAAATTTTGGTAGTGCTCCTACAGATCACAGAAGCAAGTCATGAATGATTTTTCTGTCTGTTAGAAATAAGCTGGGACTTAAAAAGTACTTGAGTGGTTTGACCTCTCTGACACTGTGACCCAGAGAAGCTGAGAATAATTTTGGAAAACTTCCAGCTATTCTTTAGCTTTGGGAAGCTTCAGTAAGTACTTGGATAGTAAGAAATAAACACAAACCAAGCTTTACTCAGTGCCCACTACCCATTTCCTACTTGCAACACCCCCAAAAGGCTGGTGGCACACTACCTCTGTCCTGGGGCAAGGTGGAAAAAAGAATAAATGGCACATGGCTAATACTGGCATCAGTTTTGGTTGTTTGGTTCTAGCTCTAGAGTAAAGTCATACTGCCTTTACTCTAGAGGTATTTCTAAATGGCAATCGAGTGATTAACAGTGGCTGTTACTTTCAGAGAACAGTAATGGCAATAGCTTCAGTCAAGGCACTGTTGTCTCTGTAGAGTCTCTGATTTTCTCTGCAAATGTAACTGAGAGAAAAATATCAGCTTCCCTTTTGTGATTTTCATTAAATATTCCTTCAACAAAAAGGACAAAGAACATGACAGACATGTTTGGCAAAGAGCTGGTAGCAGTAGAAGTATTTTTTTCTAATATATAAAATGAATACTTTTCAAAAGCCTTTCAAAGTATAGATTTTTCTTGCTAGCATGTACTTTAGTGTCAGGGCCTCTATCATACTCTCAAGGTCAGTTTCTCCCATTTATGAGTCATTTGCCATTTTCCCCTCAGAACCAGACAAGCTATTTGTTTTACCAGATGGACAGATGAGGGGAGAGCCTGTTTTCATCCACGGCCAGAGACTCTGCTACCCTTCCTCTCTTGCTCTGTTTGCTGTGAGGTGACAGACACTGTTAGAGCACAGACTGTGCATCCTGTGACTAATTTATACCAGTGTCATAATGCTTTGTAGTGACATTTGGTGAAGTTCCAAGAAAAGACTATGCAGCCAAATTTTACACTACAAACTCAGTCTAGAAACAAAAAGTGTTCTTAGGTAATACTGTCCAGGTGGTCAACCAGATACATACACAAGGAATATTTAAACATTAACATGTTACATCCTTCAGAAGATTAAAATTACAATAACTGAGCCAATTTTTGATCATCTTTTTTCCACTGTTCCCTTGTAAGCATTCTGTCACCAAAAGTGTCAGTATGGTAAAAACATCAAGTACAGATAAATCTGGAGCTTCCTCCTCCTCAAGACAGAAAGTGTGTTAGAAATGGTTCTGTCTCAAAATTGTCTGCTCTGTCTCATATTAGATGAAGAGCTCACTGGTAACACAATAAGAATGGCAAAGCATGCTAGACATTTAGGCTCGCTCTGTAATAGAGAGATGATATATTTGTAGAGATTTTCTTTTGTGGAAGTGATCTTCTGTAAGTCTGTTACATTAAACTTTTAGATTGGCTATTACGAAAAATTTCTTCTTTGAGGGGGCTTTGAAGCATTGCAAGCAGTTGCCCAGGGAAGTGGTTGTATCACCATGTCTAGAGGTATTTAAAAAAAGGTATTAATGTGGCACTTATGGGATATGCTTTAGTGATGGAGTTGATAGTATTAGGGTAACAATTGGACTTGATGATCTTAAAGTTTTTTCCAGCCTAAATGATTCTATGACTTTACACCAAGCAGTGTCATCCAGCATCCAAAAATCCTTTGCCCACTTGCAACAGCCACTACCAACAATAGCACTATGTACCCTTTGTCATTACCTTCCAAAGTACTTGTAGATATGCTCATGTGTGCATTTGAGTGTACCACCTTTGTACCAGAAATCCTAACTTTAGTTGTGAATTTTTCATCATGGTTTAACCCCAGCTAATTCCATACCGCCCCTCCCACTCCTCCCCACAGTGGTGTGAGAACAGGATCAGAAGGCTAAAAGTAAGAAAAATCATAGGCTTAGGTAAAGACAGCCTAATAGGTAAAGCAAAAGCCACCTGCACAAGCAAAGAAAGGAATTTATTCACTGCTTCCCATGGGCAGGCAGGCGTTCAGCCATCCCCACCATAGCAGGGCATCATGCATAATGGTGACTTGGGTAGACACACCATCACTTCAAATGAGCTGTGAATATCCCCTCTCCTTCCCCAAATTTATATGCTGATCATGATGACATGTCTGGGATATTCCTTTGATCAACTGGAGTCAGCTGTCCTGGCTGTGCCCCTGTGTTGTGCTCTGCCTAGCATCCCCCATTGGATGTTAACTTCTCACATGTAAAATATTGTCTTAGACCCAAAGGAAATATCACTGGAGGTGGAGGGCATTAAAATGGTAGAAATACTCAGGAAAGGACTGTGTCCACAGAAAAAAAATCTTGACTCACCATTTCTCATCCCAACCCAACTTCTCAGTCTGAAATTACCATTAATTAATTTTGTGATTAATTAATGCAAATGAAATGATACCTAGATTTTCAAACATCCAATTATAGTGACATAAATGGAGAGGTCGATTTCAAATGTGTATATGGAGAATGAAGGACTTTCATGCTCTTTTTAAATATATGAACTCTACTTAGTACTCACTTCCTGGTATTTGAATTTGAATTGCCTCTAAAAAAAAAAAAAAAAAAAAAGAAAACAAACAAACAAACAAAAAAAAACAACACCAAAATAAACAACAACAAAAAAAAGACCTTACAAAAATATCTTTGTGTATCAGTAACAATTCAGTCAATGTGGAATACATGCAGTTATGTGTACAAAACTATGTGATGATATAAGGAATATATGTTCTGTAGATGAGTAAACAGACTTTATTAACTGCTTCATTAGAGCTCAAGAAAACATATTTCCAGCTGAATGAGGAAGTTCCATTATACAATAAAAATATTTTAGGTTCAGATATATAAAATCCATCTCAGTAAATAAAGCATGTGAATATAACGTTTTGGTTGGGTTGTTTTGAGCTTGTTGCCTTCCTATCACATAATAGGCAGTAACTCAGTTGATGTGAAAAGAACCTGTTTGCCTAAATATTCCCAAAATAATTTGAAGGCTTGCAATAGCAAAACTTTTTAAAGGTATTGTTTGACTGATACTCTTCAAACAGATTGAATATTCTTCATATTTCAATCAAAACCTGGGAGTACATATCTAATCTTTACTTAGCTTAACCTATATCTAATTGCTCACAATAACTGTTACTAAAGTGATGCAAAAAATATGGTTTTCTTCAAGCATTGCATTTATTCTGAATTTTTTTCTAATCTGTTGTGAAAATCCAAAGTTAAAAAAAAAAAAATTATGTGCTATTTTATTATACCATTTGATTGCAATAAAGAGAAGGTTCACTAATTAGACCAGTGAGATTCTCTGCAAATGCTGCTAGGATTTATTGCATTTTTACAAATCTCTGAAAACAGTACAAAGCACATGCCAGGAACTGAATCCTAAAAATAGATGGCCAGATAGACAGTAACTCCTATATTAAAAGCCCAGGATTAGCTAGTTTCTGTTTTGCAGAATTTTTACAGGCTGTTCTTATAGCATTCTAATTTCTTCATAAATATGTTCTTCAGAATCAAGTCAGAAGCTTTAGACAAATCTGTACAGAATAAATGAGTTGTAGTTGCTTTAGCATACTTCTCCAAAGATTTTTCTCTGTTTTTCCAGATTAATTATATTAGCTCTTTAACCTTTTTAATACATATGAGTTTTATCACTGTTTCTCTGTGAACTAACATTATGATGATGAACCTGTAACTGAGAAAAGTCGAGCAATTTAGCCTCTTTAAAAGAAATTGTGAAGCATTTGCTTCTTTCAGAACATTGGAGCTTTAACAGCATTTCAAGGCTTATTGAAAAATCAACACCAACAGCCCAGAGAGATGCTTAGCCATACCCTTTAAATTATTAGTCATAAATTACATGAGAACCCTTTCATTGCTTTCATCATCTCTCCATGTGACATTATTCAGATGGATGTTTGTTCTTCAAATAGAACCAATATATTTATTCTACATCCAGTCATTTACTGATAATTCTATATACAATATCAAGATAAAGACCACTTTTTTTTTTCTTTAACTATACCTTATTCTCCTGGGATCTATATGGAAGTATCTCCTCATGTTATTACTGTTTCTAATAGACATAAGTTAGACATAATCCATGTATAGCATGGATTTCCATATAAATTTTTTATTACTCCTATCATATAAAAATATTTAATAACTTTTTGTTGTTTTGTGGCATGTAACAGCTCTCTTTTACATCATTTCTAAACAGTGTGACCTTCTTTCGCCAGAGCGACCGTAGCTTTTCTGGTACTCACCAAAGCATTCTTAAATAACTCCTTGCTATCCCTCATATTTTTCATTATTTATTTCTTTCTCCCAACTTTTGCTTTCTGCCTAGAATTCTATTTAGCCTGCAATTTTTATAGCTAATTGAAAAGAGTGTTGCCTATAACTATTTCTGGATAAAGACAATGAACTTGTCTAATACGTTAGTAAATGCTTAGAATATACCTGAAGATTTATAAGTATGTTACAGTAGAAGGCTTCAATATCATAAATTCAAAGATTTTTTTCTGTCTTTCTTTTCAAACATTGCAATTCCTGTAGGATTATACTGAAAAAAATGGTAGAGATAACAAGGGTAAAGGTATTTGATAGCTTTCCTGAGTGTCTGTGAATACTTTGCCTGTGTTTTTGGCTGTACTCATATCACTGTTTTTGTACAACTGTTAGTGTTAAGAATTTTTGCCTTGCTGCAACTTTTCATAAATAATCATATGCCCATACCACATCCTGCTGCAGAAGGGAAACAGGAAAAGTGTACATGTATAATCACTTAGAATTATAGTTGAATACTTTAGTAGGATCTAAACAGATTTTTCAAAACTTCAGTCAGTATTGAGCCTTGCATCAATAAAAGATATCCAAGTATTTTCTCAGACCTCATATTTTTCTGGGATGTTTTATAAATGAAAACACAAAATATAAAATAAGCTTATCTGGAGAAGGTCTGTTTCCTTCTTTTGTGTTCCCTGGATAAGAGAAGGCTGATGTTCTGGTTCAGCATCTTATCAGTTAAAATGTTGGGGTTTTTTTAATTTCATACAACACAATATTGCATGTGCCAAATCTGTTTCAAATGTACAGGTTGAAAATTAACAGAATCAACAGCATAACTACCTTCATGATCTAATCCTTATTCTTGCAGTAAGCACTACTATTTTGCTTTTGCCCTTGGCCTCTTAATCCATCCCACTAATTAGTTTTTTTACCCTCTAAACCCCTATAGTATGTGCCTGCTGTGTGCATGCTCTGGCCTTTAATCACCAAACCCTCCATTTTCCACACAGATGTTTACTGCTATCTCCTCCTTTTATCTTGGCTTATATGTTGACTTTTCATCAGTGGATTAATCTTGTTCTATTTTTTTAAAGCAAGGCCTGCATGGCTTTCCCTTTTTTTAAGAAACTCATTTGATGACACAATGGCATATGAAAGGTGTTGAATTCTAAGTCAGATCATCCAAAGCCTTTTGGTTACCTATTGAGGCTCAAGAAAAGGCTTTATCTAATGCTTTGAGTGAGGGGCAATACAGAGTGGATAGTTAATGACTCAAGCTGAGGATAAATTCTGCATTAGGTTCTCTGAAATGACACTTCCTCAGAAAGAATTACTGTTTTGAAAACTAGCCAAAAGCACAAATCCAGGAATGTTGCACTTCTCTACAAGACACCTCAGTATTTTGTAGAAATTCTGTCTTACAGCCAGTCATGCCTACAGGCTACACAAAATTTCGTTTATTTATGCCAATGTCTCTGCTATCCTTAGAGCTCAGCTGTGGTGGGGCTCACACAGCTATGGGGTGTGAGAGACATGTTCTAGGTTAATGTTATAGGTTTAATTCTTACTATTTTTCTTATAATGTGAAATACCAGATTGTAAATTCTTTGAGCTGTACTAATATCTTTTTTGTTTTTACTGTGAAGCTTGTTGGATAGATCAGTGCTAGAGAAGTGGTTAAGGTTTGTTTAACATTCTCTCATGGCACTTTAGACACAACCCTCTTTCAGGACAGACTTTGCTTAGCTGAATCACATCTACCCCACAGACTAAATCACAGACTGCCCTGCCTTGTCTTAGGGAAAGCAAAAACACTACAATGACTACAAAATGCTATAAAGGCAGAAAAAAAGGAGGAATATAAACTGATCAGTTTTCTTACACTTTGTAACCTGCTTTTGGTGCAGGAAAGCTTTGTAATTTTTTATCCATCAACTAGTAGTACCTAGACAGTGGTTTTAAACAAAACATGAGGAGGAAAGAAGGCCTGCAGGTTACATTATTTGACAGAGTATTATAAAAAATAAAATAATAAAAGAAAATAATAACAATTGAAACCCCCAATTTAAATTCTGGATATTATTTATTTCCCACTTGGTAATTTCTGGGACATTACCCTCCATCAATTCCACCAATATATATATTTCAAACATGTTGTGACTCCTAAATAAGCTTAATAGCTCTTGTACCTGGCCTTCCTTAATGATTAATAATGATCTGATAAACTCATCTCCATTTTACAGTGAACAAGTTAATTAATCTGTTAATTTAATAAAACACAGTTTCACAGAGTCACACTCATGAGTCCCAGTGTGTACTGTTTCCTGGAATCAGTCCTCTGTAGGTGCAGGATTTAGCATTTCCCCTCACTGAATGTCAGATATCTAACTTTACTTAGCAAATGGCTCAACAGGTGAAGGGTCATTCTGTACAGCTTGATATCTACTAAAGGATTTAATGAAATCCCCTTTGGAAATAACTCACTCTTCTTGAATAAGTATAGAAAATTATCTTGGTATACACAAGTGACTTTTAAATAACTAAGGGCGTCTGGACTGAAATCCAGAATTAATCTGCATTTTTGGATTCATTACGCTTTCCTAATATGTATTGTACATTGTATTCACTATAACTTTATATAAATTGTTTTTGCCCTTGTACCCTCCACCACATGCTATGAACTTAAGTCATCAATTAACAAAGTTTAAATCATTCAGGAGGATGTATTTCATTAAAGATAGTAAGTGATCTTTCCATATCCAGGCCCAAACTCCATTTTTCTGCTCTCATTGAAGGTTGGATCTGCTTGTAGTCAACTAGACACCAAATGTAATTGAGCCCATCTGGCCAGCAGATCCCATGGAGACAGATAAGGAAATCTTTTTCTAATGAAGATAAATCCAGTTTCAGGCAGGATTCTACTAGCACAGAAGTGATGCTCTGATTGACTCAGTTACAAGGATGTAGGATTTATAGGAAGTGGATAGAGATAATTTACTTTTAGTTGAACAAGATTGGCAGGTTTACTACAAGTTATGATCCTATTTGAGGAAAGCAAAGCCCAAGGATTGGCCTTTCTAAAGGACAGGGTCACAGCTCTGTGATCTGTGAAAATCACTTGAAGAATTACCCACAATTCAGAGCCCTCACTCTGACAGATGTGAAAACAGACTTAAATTTAAATCACACTAAGCTAATTAAGAGCATGCTATTATTTCACTTCTTATTTTTCCTAGTAAATCACTTCATAATGTTTGCATTTCAGTAAGTAAAATCACTTTCAGTTTTACTTTAATGTTTTTTCTACTTTTTGTAATGATTTGAGGAGGGCTGTCAAACAATAGGTATCCCAAGAGCATGGCAAGACCTTTTAAGGCTCATCTATTGCCAAGCAATGGCACCTCACAAATAAGACAAAGTCCTCAAAGGTTTGCAGAGTGCTCCCTTACCAAGCTGCAAGAGCACTCTCGAAGCCTCTTATTGCCAGAATGCATTTGACAAACAGACAATAAAGTGAGTCTCCAATCCACTGGCATTCTCAGGATTCATCCTAGGAACAAGTGGCAAACCTGTTTGTGCTAGATTCACAAGGTGATTTTAGGCTCAGCCCTTCACTGTCCAACTTGCAGGCAATTTCTCAACGAGACATTGTAAACTCAAGGCGGTAAGTGGTACCTCTACTGAGACAGAAGCAGAATCAAAAATAAATCTAAGCTTATAAAAAAGGAATGTCTGCAAGGTAAGTTAGGTAAAGCAGATCAGAGGAAAGTGATCTCTGACTCACAAAGATTGGAATGAACATACAGTTCAAGATTTTTTAGAAAAACAGTCCAGACAGATACTCACACTCCACTCTTTCTTCCCTTTCTTACCATTCACCTGGTATCTGAAATGCATGGAAGGTACAGAGAAGGTTTAGACTGGATATCAGGAAAAATTTCCTCACTGAAAAGGTTGTCAAACACTGGAACAGGCTGCCCTGGGAAGCGGTGGAGTCACCATCCCTGGAAATATTTAAAAGACGTGTAGATGTGGCAGCTGGGGACGTGGTGGACTTGGCAGCACTGGGTTAACTGTTGGACTAAATGATCTTAAAAGTGTTCTCCAATGTAAGTTGTCCTGTGAGTCTATGAAGTAAGAGAACTCTCTTCTTCATCTCAAAGGTCAAGCTTGATCTAGACTTAATAACATTTCCCTGACAGAAAATAATATTTTAAAAAGCAATTTCCTGTTTTTCATTGAATAATTTTAAATTCTGTACAAAAGAAATTATTTTTATGTAGTGATAAGTCTCAACCTGAAAATTCCTCTCTTACATAATATTCTACAGGATCAGTTTTGGTTTAAAGTGCCTTGCTAACTGAGTGGACCATAAATTTACGGACAATGTGGGACTGCAGAATAGTGGATATGATTTGAATTATAAAAAATTGCTGATAAATGCTTCTTTTTAAACTATTTAGAAACCCTGTGAAGATCTACTGTTGTAATTAGACAGGAACCAAAACTTGTATTGGCTTTTTAAACTGTACTATTTTGAACAATCCTTTTAAAATTCTGTATGCAATAAGGTTCAGAACTTTATTGTCAAAGAATAAAGATGTTTTGTTTTAGAGATTATCCACAAAGAAACAGGGCTGAAGTTTGACAAATATTCATTTCTCACTGAGTTTTCAGACAGATAGGGATTAAAAATAATAGTGTGAGGGTCTGACAACTAACCTTCTTGTAATCACTGAACAGGACATTTTTATTGTCTCATCTGTAATACTTCCACATGTCTTCCTACTTTTCTATGGCAGTCCTTTCCTTCTAACACAAGAAAGACTTATGGAGGTAGTAAGAAGAAAGTGGGACTATTAACGAATGAAGTAAGAAGATACAATTATACAGAATGTTTAAAGTGCTGAATTCTCTATTCTATTTCTCCCAAGACCTCCACCCCATCAAAATATCCATAAAAAACCAACAACAACAACAACACCACACAAAAAAATAAAACCCAGAAAAGAATTCTGAACTATTGTAAAATAAAATAAATGGATATAATAAAATCATTAGGGATAAAAAATGGAGAAAATGCATTGGAAAGCGACCGCTATTAATCACTCTTTCTAACATTCTTGTAGATGAGGTAATATGCAGTTTTTTCAGGTAAATTTCCATCCTGAAGTTCTTTAAAAACAACAGAAAATTTGGTATTGACTGCAAGACCCTACAGATATTAGTTATCAGCAACTGAAAATAATTTTTTGTGTAGTGGGGAACACTTGGGGAAATATGAGAATATATTTTAAAAAATCATTTATTTTCTAAAATGGTAAGGAAATAGTTATTCTAAGAACTGGCAATAAAGCATATATGTTATTAACAGAGACATAGCAAACTATAAGGATATAACAGTTTCTGTATGTCTTAAGAATGAATTTGTTAAAGATATAAATAATTAAGTAAAAACAGTGATACATTAATTTAAAATCACAGAAAAAATACAGTTTTATACATATACATATATATAATATATAGGTTTTTCTTTTCAAAATATCATGCAGACCATAGTATGGAAATAGTCAGTGATGTAGTAGACAGAATTAAAAACAAAAGTTTGAGTTGCAAATGATGGTTTTGATATTAATACTCTTAAATTCTAATGGTGAATTATCTCCTCTTCACATGGTTATGTTTAGACTTCCAAAATAGAACCAAATACCAGTATCTGAATAATTTTTCTAAAATTCACTTTGGTAAAATTAAATGAATTAGCAGGCTCTATCTGTGTCTCTTTGCCTGTCTTTCAAAGGTATTCCTACAATTTCATAATTTTAAAAGGAAAGGATATTTCAAAATTAGGTAGAACTTACTTTGAAAATGATTAAAACTATGTTGTTAAATGCATTCCAATTTTTTTTTTTCTGCCCCAAAGCTTCTTCCAATGTAGATTTTCTTTTCCTCCCAAAATAAAAAAAAAAAAAAAAAAAAAAAAAAAAAAGTTTTTGAAAACTTGACATTACTGAAGAGAAAATTACCAGCTCTGGGCATTTTATACTGCTGTTTACAAGCTGCTTTTACCTCCACAGCACATTAAGAAGAAGTACAGATTTTTTTAAACCTCAGAACAAGCTCTGGAAAGTAGTGAATTGATATGAAACCTGATAGATTCCATGGCTGTTAAGATGAAACAACACAGAGTGACAGGCACTGTCACTACATCTACCTACATCTCCCGACTCGCCAGGCAGATCAGCTGAGTGCAGCCCTACCGTATCCTGACACGCCCGAGCAGCACATCATTAGTGTTATTTATTCGCGCTGCTTTAACGCTTGGCGCAGAACACGGATCAAAACAAGACAGCCCCTGTCTCAGAGAGCTCGCAATCTAAATATAGAAGCTGAAACAAAAGATGAGTGTAGACAGACAAGGAACAAAGGGAAAGCAGTGAAATGTGGATGATCTTGCCATATCAGGAGACTTTTGCTTTTACGCTGCTTTGTTTTCAAAGAACTCTTTGGAGTAATAGAGTGAAGGAGGAATTTGGAAAAGGATCAAAGAAACATTTTTCAGTTGTTTACAGAGACATCCTCCCAACAGACAGCAGGATTTAAAACACAGAGGTCCTTGTATAAAAGTCAAATAAGATGGCATCATAGGTTTAGTAGGTGCAGAAATGACCTTTTGAAATACCAAGGTGTCAGCTGAATTATTTTGTTTGAATCAACTGATTTAAAGAAGGAAAAACAGGACAGTATAATGACTCCCCAAATATTTATTCGAGTTACAGTTGTGGAATTGTTTGAAGGTTTGTTTCTTCCAAGACTTTTAGGATTTAGGAAAAGCAAAAGCAAATGGAAAAGGAAAAAAAAAATAATGAATAGGAATAGGAAAAAAAAGGAAAAGGAAAAAAAATAATAGAAAAGAGAAAAAAAGAGAAAAGACAAAATAGAAAAAAAAAAGAGAAGAGAGAAAATAAAGAAAAAAGAGAAAATAGGGGAAGAAGAAGGAGAAGGAGAAGGAGAAGGAGAAGGAGAAGGAGAAGGAAAAGGAGAAGGAAAAGGAAAAGGAAAAGGAAAAGGAAAAGGAAAAGGAAAAGGAAAAGGAAAAGGAAAAGGAAAAGGAAAAAGTTAAGAGGGATGAATATGAAATAAAAGAGCTTAAGCAATTTACAAAGTGGATACAAGAGTTTAATGCATTAAAATATTTCTTCTGAGCGCTAGTAACTGTGTGTGATGTGATCTTGTCTTGGGAGCAGACTTGCTTAGCCCTCTATGATTTGAGAGTACTGAAGGACAGATCTCTGTTCCCTTTTCTCTGCTTAATGGTTGGCTCTGCTCAGGCACTCCAGCATGTCTTTAAATCAATAGTCAAATAGTTCAGTGCAAGACTACAGGGAGGTCATAACCTGGAATCATGCTATCAAAGTCAGGGGATTTTCTATGATATAAACCTGTTGTTAGACAGGAAAGGAGCTATGAAAATGTACTTCAAAGAAAACATATAGTTTATTTGAGGCAACCTAACTACTGAACTACATTTCCTTTCTATTTTATATATGTGACTCTTTCGCTTCCATGGCATTATTTACTTCTAAAGAATGTACTAGCCCAAGGCATTGAAAAACAGATGGTTTCTTTTATTTTGCTCTTATTATCAGCTCTTCTTTTCTTTTTTTTTTTTTTTTTTTGGGGGGGGGGGGGGGGGGTGT
>VZSE01003462.1:1031784-1136086 GCA_013398275.1 Promerops cafer | reverse complement strand
GGGGGGGGGATCTGTGATAAATACACATTAGGCTATATTTTGTTTTTTATTCCCAGTAAACCTTTTGGCCTAAATTTGTAAAATGTTATAAATTTTTGAACTAAAGATTTTACTAAAATTACCTGAATCATACTTTTTAGCAATTTTGCTTATTGATTTTCTAAGAGGCTATATATATCTAGTAGAAATTCTTTGATTTCACAGAAACATTAAAAGTAGCATACTGAGGTTACTATTCAAATCCAATATCATGTCTCCCATAGTAGCCCAAAACCACAATGCCAGAGTTAAGTGCAAGAGAAGCCAAATGGAAAGTGGCTAAAGTTCATGTCTCCTTATATTTTGATTCAATCTTCCATGCTTATATGTGTTTCTGTATTTCTAATGCATCAAACAGTTCAATGACATTAAATGATCTCATTATGGACACTTCCATTATCTCAACAGAATGTAGGTGAATGTCTGGGGGTAGAGCTGGCACAAAGCCCAAAGCTTTTGTGTTGCTTCTTGAAAAACATCTTATTGAAGTGAAGGTGAGTCAGGGGTCATTCACAGAAAGAGTAAAAAACAAAGAAGGTGCCTACAGAAGACAGTGCTGAATTTAAAGAAGACAACTAGAGAGAAGTGCGAAAACCAAACCAAAATAGAAACCCCACACCAAAAGTAATCAAATAGTAATCAACCTCAGTAAAAAGTGGATGAAATAAATGGATTTTTAACCACTCTGTAGAGAAACCTCAGGTCTATCAGTTTCTAAATTGATGCCAGAGACAGAGGTATGTTCTGAGTGATATCATCTTTACCTAAAAAATGTTATTTTGAATTTCATTATAATGAAAATTATTGGCATAAAATGGCTGTCCTTTTGCACCTCTTGTATTGTAGAAGATAAAACTAATATGTGGACAAAATTAGTTTCCTAGGTTCTTTACTTTAAATATTTCCATTAAAAATATTCCTAATAGCTGAGTAGTAGTTGCATGTTCATGCAACTTAGTGGTTTGCTTAGCAGTCCTTGTTTCATCATCATTGTTTTCTGTCTTGCAGATTCTATGGAGGAGTAATATCATCTGTTCCTCCAAGTCAGTGTCAGACTGAAACTATTTAAAAGCCACCACCACTGAATTGGAAAAGATTCTGCATGACAGCTACAAGCTCTTCCCTATAAAGAGTCATATTCTCTTCACTCAATGGATCTAGAAGATAGGCTGATGATATTAAGCAATTTATAAAGCCACAATCATATTTATTGGGAAGTAGTGGGTGTGTTTTTTCTGTGAATACAGCTGGACCTTTCACCTCCAACACAGATTCCTAAGCTTACTTGCAGCAGAGAGTGCAGTATACAAGAAAAGTTCTATTTATGAGTTAACCACAACTCTGTTCCATAAAAGAGTTGAATACTGTAATAAACATGGAGTGAACATTACAGAGAAGGAAGTGAAATCTGTTTCCTCCAAATGCTTTCACAATTTAAAGTTTTGCTGTTTTCTGTAGTTTGTTGTTCATTCAGATCTGGCCTACCAGGCATGCATATGAGCACAAAAGGAAGTTTCTACCAGAAATAAGACATTATTTGTATTAGCTCTGCTTATCTAAATAAGTGTGACTGGACATTTTTGCAGTCCTTATAACACTCATTAGGACAAAATTACAGTGAAAGGAAACTATCATCAGCTTTCAATATAGCTACAAAACCTCTGAATTAAGGTAGATTCAGTAAAGAATATATATAATACAAAATGTGTATAAATTGGCTTTTAAAACCAGAGGGTACTTATTGAAATGAACCTTTGAGAATATGAATGCTATATCTGAATCAAGTCTGCACTTGTGAAAAGGAAAAGCTTTGATTTCTTTTAAGTTTGGCCCAAATAATAGACAACACAAATATTCCATCCATGGGTAGTGAGGAGTTAACTGTTTCTATAATTGTATTATCTGCTGTTTGCTCCAGGTGGGAGAACAGACTCATCTCACCGAGAAATGCACAGAGGCACAGACACAGAACTTCACACACTTTTTTCAGCACACAGTTATATTTATAGTTACACAGTTTGAGACACACAACCACTTAGTTTCTCAAAGTGCATCTGACTTTGCATAATTAGTATTAGAGAATGAAGAGACTAAGGGTTTTTTTACACGTGGTCAGTCCCAATACAGCTATCTCTAAGAGAGGGGAATAATCCATAACTTACTGTCCCCAAGTCTAACACACACGTCCCACAGAAGGTGGTACACGAACAATAGACGAAATGTCAGTCCTAGCCCCAGATGAACTCAATGTCAATGTCTTCACTGACATTAATGGCAGAAGCTGCCATTCGAAAACAGCATGGGTTTATGTTGAGGCAAATTAGAATGACTGGAACAGATCTTCACCTGAAACAAATTAGCCTAGCTCCCACTGAGGACATGGTCCATCACCCCTACGGTGCACAGACGGTCCAGTAATCTAAGTGTACTATGAGTGTCACCCTATTTCCTTGTGGATTTACATTTAGCTGTTGCCATAAGCATTTGATAAAGAGCTAGCACATACCTGGGGGTTATAGCACATGTTACTGTAGCAACCAAAAGAATAATATTTTTTCATACCTTAGTAATAATTTCAAGAGAGATCAAAGGGGATGGTGAAAGTCAAAGAAATCTGTCCAACAGTATGTCAGAGAAATATATCACAGTTATGTCAAGGGTTTTGCAGGAAATAGCATGTACTAGTTTTCAATTATAGCAGCAGAATCTGCACAAGGTCTAATGATCAAAAACATTGATTTATTCCTGCCACAAACCTTCAGTCCCCCCCGGCTTCTAATTAAATCCATCTTGCATTCATGTAACCTTCTGCTGTACACAAGATAAAACCACTTGCTATACCTCATGCCTACAGCCCCTATCATTACTCTGACAAAACACTACCCTCCAACAAAGGACCCAAGAGTGGCCCATGGGGACAGGAACAATATCTGAATCCAAAGAGATAGGACAGAGGGAGGGTGATTCCATCTCAACATCAAGGTTTTATTATTCATTGCAGAAATTATTTATGACTGAAAATAAGACTCTGAGTGCTACACCTATCAACCTTGGTGTACAGTTGTAAGATTAATTTTTGAATGAGAAAAAAACAAAATGTATGCAGCTAATGATCTGGACATACAATCTAGTAGGTTACTTACACAAATTATGACACATAAACTTAAGACAGAGGTCTGCACTCTGATAAGTCTGAAATTCTTCACTCTCTATAGCTAAGATTTTATTTCTACCTTTCTAAATACTGAGGACCTAGATGGGTCTGGTTTCAAGAGGATAAATGAAATACAATACAAACTCTTTGTTGCCTTGTGTATAAATGCTCTGTGCCCTGAAGCAAAATAAATAATATTTTTTTTAAAATAAAACAAAACTAATATAGCAAGCTTTTATTGCAATATTTCACAGCTGAAATCCTTAAATTAAAAACTTTAATAATGATATTTTTTTCAGTATAAGGTATGCAAGTGTCTGCAGTTTTCTTCCATGATACTCACATTCACACATTGGTGTGTGCCAGCAGCAATGTGACAATTTACAATCCTAACACTTTTGTATCTTAAGTGATAACACTGTGATCTTTCATATTTTTTCAGATGTCTTCTGCTTCAGCTTGCCTGAAACACAAAATCTACTGCATGTTCAGATGGATACATCAGGAAAATATTGCAATGTCAATAAAATATTACATTTCAAATTAGAGATTATTTTGTTGCTATTTAAAAGTAAAAGGAAAAAAATCATAAATATGCCTCACTTCAAAGGAATTTCAGCTTTGGGTTTTCAGTGATTAGTTATCCTTATTCATCTTCAGGTAACCCTAAAGCATTCATCTATTCAGTTTCTTAGTATGGGTTAAGGAGTGTTTCAAATGGAAAGTATTTAATAAAAATACAAATTCCATTCTGCAAATAATTAACCATGTTTAAATAAAATCACATATGTGCATATATAAACATTCAAAACATAGTTTCCAATTTCTAGCCTTCTTGTAACTTAATTAATAAAACCCTGTCATTGCTGAAATGGAAGTGTTTAATGCCAATTAATTGTATTTTTTGTTAGAACCATTAGTCCAAGAGCAGAGTTAATTCAGTTTGTATTACTTCTCCTTAGTTAAGGAAAGGAGAGGGAACCTCTGTTTTCATTCATCTACATTTTATGCACCTGTCTTTCTAAATCAGTTAACACAATGGCATTTCAACCTAAAATTTTTATAAACAGTAATAACTAAAGACCATGCAGCACATTGGAAAGAAAACAAGAGTCAGTATACCTGGCATTCATCGTTTTGTATGTTGTTCCTGCCTTACTTCTGCTCTAAGGAGAGAGACAGAGAGACAGAGATTGTATGAAACAGATTTTTAAAATATATCCTAGTAAAAAAAAATAGTACATAAAACTCAGCTCTAAATTTTTCATCTAAATTAAAAGCTTTAAAGATCAGAGCAACTTGAAGTATGTATATAAATACATATTTCAATTTAAGCACTGGACATGGTGCATGCTCTTAATGTCAAGAGTTGTGAGGTTTTTCCATTTTTCTTCCTTATTTAATGAATATGAAAGTTTTATAATTCAACAAATACCATCATTTTTCTACTAGAACAACCAAAAATGTATTCATTCATCCATGCTGGATTTTACTAATAGGCTTTTTATTTTTTATTTTTTTCCTCTATTTGATTTATTTATGCTATGTATGACTGACTATTAACCAGTCGCTGTCACTCGGTTTTGAATTACATACTCAAATAGCCACAATGAGTTTCATTGTCATTTTAAAATACTGCATAAAGTGCCAAATTTTGATTTTGATACAATATTATTAAAAGCACATAATGCCTCAGGAATTCTCCATTTATTTTCTACTATGCTTGTCCAATCAATATGTTTTGCTTTAGAGGGATCAACACCTGACTTCTTGTTTCTCTGAAATAGTCCTTTGTGAAAGGGGTGCTACTGTGTGGTGATGGGTGCTAGGGAGATCAGTCCTCCCTGGGTAGTTAAAGAAAATCATTGCACAGAAGGATTACAGCTTTCTACATGAGTGAAGCAAAATACTTTGATTGATAATGTATCTACTACTGTTAAAAGAAGAGACCAATTGAAAGGTGACTCGTTCAACTGGAAAACCAGGCGACTGGACATCATCTATAAGGAGAGGGCAAAATATTTTCCAGTGCTTTTACAAGAAGTTAAAAACAACCAAATTGATGCATGAAAGCCTTTATTAATTTCAGTTGAGTAACCAGTTTATCATAAGCCACATTGTCCCAATATATTCCTAAATGGCACATGTTACTAAGAATTATAAACTTGCATGAAAAAACTAAAAGAAGATACATTAATCATCTTACACATTTTATCTGTCATCCAATACTTTGGTGCGGGAACCTCTTTCCATATATTTTGACCATTCCATTTATTAGATGCTATATCTTTGGGGCAGGATGATGTCTTTATGAGGCTGTATATTACCGAAGTCATGGCCACTGTTTCATTTAGGGATTAACAGACTTTGTGAAACAATTAATAAAATGTAAATACCACTCAGCTTCTTTGCTAAATTTTGTAGATTGCTTTTATACCTTTTTGCCGGTGATAAACAAGGTAACTCCACTCATATCAATAGGGTGGGGCTACTTTATATGATTCAAGAATTTGGCTTAGATATCTGCTTGCTGTAATTCATTGTTTAACAATTTCAAGTCAGGCTGCCCTTGTGCAGTAAATTGTGAACACCATATAGTTCTGCACTTGTGCAGGGAGACAATTTTCACCACTCATTAAACACTTCCCTTAGAGCAATTTCTGGACCTGCTCATGTTTTTCTCATTCTTAGAGTTGGTCTATACAAAAAATTCTCCTCTCTACTGCATGAGTGCTTTTGCTATGAAGATGCATGCCTGAGTGTACCTATTCTACAAGCATGCCATTGACATAGTCAGAAGATTCCCTTGTGAAGTGTTATATAGGGCTTCTCATGCAAGAAATTAAGGAGAAGACATTAAACCTGGGGTTGCCTAGGTATTATATCTACTAAAATGCATTTTCAGAACTGCAATGGCCTCGTGGACCTGTGACTGTGTGCCTTCTTATGTTCCCAGTTACATGCCATGTCCTCTAGTTCCTAGGATTGCTCCAAACAAAAAGCAATTCACATGGCGAGATCTGATGTCTGCTCTTTATTTAGAGCCACAGAAATACAGAAAGACAAACAGAAATTGATTTAGTAATTGAGCTACCTCAGCTTGGTTTGACATGGATTTGATGGAGGCAGTTGATCTCAAATCTTCAAAGCTGTTTAGTCTACCATCAAACTCTACATCCAAACAACTTTGAATCTTTAGTCTTTTTAGTCTCCTGGCTGCATTTCCCAGTACACCAGGATCTTCTTGCCCCAGTCTTCCTTTTCTGTTAGGGACAAGAGAGGGTGGGAAACATGGGACATTCCTACAAATGCCCATGGCTAGTCAGAGCTGCATCAGGTTCTGCTATTCAATTGTCTGCTTTGTGCCTCATTTGCTTCTCATTATAAATTATATATTAAAAAAGTATGTAAAGTCTTACATGAATGACAGTCACTTGCTCAGTGTAGTAGTGAGGGTGGAGATGAGAATCAGTCTGCACAAGAAATTAGGTACCTGTTCAAGAAATTTTGTCTCTTGTATAAAAATGCACTCAGCAGCATGACTGCATGACAGCTCTATACCCACAAAGCCCACTGCTTTTCATTTATGGAGTCACAAAAGCAGTGTTATGAATATTCCAACATTACTTTATATGTTTATAAGGTTCCCCCCAAACCACTTAAAACCAGTTACATTCATCCACTGTCCAGAGACAATACAAGCAAAATCCAAGGGAGAAAAATTTGTTGTGAGGAAATTTAGAGGAGCACAGATAACCAGGCACAAAATGAATGGACTTCTGCTTCTTTACTGTGTAAACAGCAGATTGTGGTACTGCTGTTGTTTGAGGATAAAAATGTTATTTTACGATCCCACGCAAAAGATGTTTAGTTTCTTCTCAATCTGTATAATAAGCATTAAAGAAGAAAAAGGGCCTGTCTTCCTCCCTCAGTATTCTACATTCATTACCTTTGCATGGAAAATATGTTCTACTCATTATCTATTACCAAATAGTGTATAGATTTTCCACCAGAGGTCAGGACCCCATTGTGCTGGATACTGGACAATGACATAGAGGCGAGATACCTTGAAAATGTTATAGTTTCAACAGACATGAACAAACATAGAAGATAAATAAAGTTAGATTGAGTAGCTTACTCAGGGTCATAGAGAAGTGTGCAGTAGTTTGGAGATCACAATTCATTACAGCAGGAAAGTCCAGCTTAGCCAAGGGATGATGTGCAACCCCTGTTCATGCCTGAAGGGCTCTTAGGAAGGAGAGAGCAGGTTGTATCAGAAAACTCACTGCCATACCTCTTCTTTCTGGAGCTCCTCAGATGTGGACAAAGAGAGAGGACAGAGATTAACACCTTAGGACAGATGTTAACTGGACCAATACCCCTCTGCAATGTATCTTTGAATACCAAGTGGAGTATAGGATGGCTGAGCTTCCTAAGGCAGATGACAGAACGCATCAGTTGCAATGAAGAAGCAGATAATAAATCCAGTGGGTTGGGGTGCATGTTTCACAGTCTGGACCACTCTGAAGGGAGGGTAGACATGGCAGAGGGATTGAGTGACAATGACAAAACCATGGGGTTTAATACCACTGAAAGAAGACAAAGGCCACATATAAAAGTTTACTTCAAAAATGTGTGATATTTCCTGATATATCTGCATACTTCATTTGTATTTTCATTAACCCACTTCTCTTATTTATCTGTTATTCAGGTTTTGAGGCCAGTTCTTTTTCTAGTATTGACTTACTGAGATACAACCATTGTTTCATTTGGCTGTGGTCAGACCCCAGCATCCATGCTCACACATCTAAAGCTAGACCTGGAGAGTAACAGAGTAAATCCAGCTCCACTGGGCACCAGCCTCACAAGTAGTAATTAGCTACATAAGCTGTTCCTTTGAGTGTTGCTGGAGGTTTTTTTTCATGATTACTGTGAGGTAAAGCCTTTAGGCAGATCCTCCAAAGTCTTATGAATATCAATTCCAGAAAATAATTTGAGCAAATAATCAAACTAAGTCTCACATATACTTTATAGATGCGCTCTAGTCACGTCCACATTTTGTTGTATGGACCACTGACAAATGCAGAATGAACAGTTTCATTCAATCACCATTTATTCTGTCATCCATTTTTCTTTGCTGGCAAAAGTCATTCCTCTCACTTTGGCATTTATTTATGCTATTTCATGGAGTGATATAGTGAAAAAACAAGCATTCACTTGAATATTTCTTCCCTCATACGTAAAATATGAGGGACCCTAGGGGACTAGGTTTTAAAAAACAAGAGTCTATTTCCAACAGTAACATCAACAAACAGAATTTTTTTCAGATACAGGTTATTTGAATCCCCAAATATAATATTTCTCTTTGATTCGCTGCTCTATCTTGCCTACAGTTAGCATAAGAATTACTTCAGCTCAACAAAACTACTTACAAAGAATATACATGCAGTTACATTGAACTTGGCTTAAAGAACAGTTTGGTTTCTGGAAGGACACTAAAGGAGCTAAGTCTTCATTTTAGTTTTGATATAGGAAATTTAGTCGCAAACCTGAAGTTGGTATGGTTCTTAATCTGTTGACACCAAATGAGAGACATCAAACCCAACAGTGATATTTAAAAATATCCCCCAAACAGTAGTCTGCCCTGAATGCATGCTGAAATTCACACTGACATGAAAAATATCTCCATAGGTCTACTTATGGAAAGTCTGGCCTTGTTTTCTCCAGTTCACAGAGCCTTGTTTTTATTATTTCAGTTGAAAACATGAAACAAAATTCTTATACTGGTCATAAAGTGCCTGTAACAGATTTGTTTCAACACTGTGTAACTTCCACTTTACATGTAGCCTCTGTCAATTTCATAAATGCCAAAAAACTCAGAGTGATAATTTGTCTTTGTTTGAAAAAAAAAGGAGAATTAGTTTTTAGAGATTTTATGCACAATTTTATTTGTGGGTTTAATGTGTTAGTAACAGATTTTGTGCTAAACTTCTTAATCACTTTTTCATGAGGCATGATTTTAAAATATTGTTTGACTATAATGAATGTTCATTTTCTTACAAACACCATATGAAAATATGACACATGACATGCTTTCTCAAAAGAGCAAGTTATTTCTGGTGCTGCAGTTCAGAAGTATTGATACAAACCATGTGATCTACTAAGTATGATAACTACATAACACTTTTTCAGGACAGTAAAACTATTTAGAAAGTCTGCCTTTTTAGAATGACCCTGAGTGAACCTCAGAATGTAACAGATTTCCCAAGTGAGCCATAAACCAAACACATCTATAAGTCAATTATCACTTTCAAATATCAAAATATGGTAGATAATAAAAAAAAAAAAAAAATACTTTCTGTAAGACATGAAATTCCAGCTCAGGATAAACATATACAAAGAAAGAAAATAAAAGGAATTGAACACAAGGACCACCACCTTCACCAAAACATCACCTGTAAAATTAGTTTCCACTTTCATTATTGTCTTTGGTATAATAAATGGAATACAACATGTCAATATTTTTTTCTTTATTTCCCTTTTTCTGATTAACTGATATATTGCAGTTAAATAAGTTTGCAGTGATAATAATACTGCAGTACAGTAATATTGCAGTGAAAACATAGGACAATTTTGTAAATTCCCATTTTGGACAATTTTCAGTGAGAACTTAGATATTCTACTTAATGGAAACCTCAATACTACCTTAATTGTACTGGATCATCTGGATTTATAGCAAGTTTCATCCTTAAGGGTGTTTGGTCCCTTTCTGTAGGTACCTAAACCATTCACTCACTGTAAAGAGATCCTGTACAACTAGTTTAATGTATATGTAGTCATTAAGTTAACCTATATGTAGTCATTGGTTAGGGTGAATTTTTTCACACAAGTCTGTAGGACAAAGTAATTTTTTGACAAAATGCTATCAAATAACAAAAGACCAAAAATACCTGGAAAATAAGGTTTTTTCTTTCAATTATCTATGGTAAAAGAAATTCCACTCCCCAACCGCACTCCCTACCCCCAAAAAACAAACCCTAAGAGAGAAAATCTGATGCTGTTATTTGTGAGCTCAGTAGTTGGTATTCCAGTACACTCAACAGCCCCAAAGAGATGATGGATTTACAACTTGATATGGTGAAAGGCTGGAACCCATAAGAGTGTGAAGTGACACTGTATTGGGTTTGCATGGCCTGGGTTTGGAAGTCGGGGGTTGCTACAGGGGTGGCTTTTGAGACAAGCTGCTGGAAGCTTCCTCAGTGTCTGGCAGAGCCAATCCAAAGATGGACACTGTGATGCTGGCCAAGGCTGGGCCAATTAGAAATGGTGCTAACACCTCTGTGATAACATATGTAAGAAAAAATGAAAAAAAAAATATGGTTTTAATTGTGACCAGAGAAGAGCAGAGTGAGAACATGTGAGAAGAGCTAGTCTGCAGACACTAAGGTCAATGAAGTAAGGGGGAGAGGAGGTGCTTCAGGCACCAGAGCTGAGAGTCATCTCCAGGCCCTGGAAAAGACCATGGTAAAGCAGCTGTACCCTTGCAGCTCTTGGAGACCCACGGGGATCCAGAGATCCACCTGCAGCCTGTGGAGGAGCCCACACTGGAGCTGATGTATACCTGAGAGGAGACTGTGACCCCAAGGGAGACCTATGAAGAGAGAGGCCAATGCTTCCATGGGGTGCCTATCCTTGAAGGATGTCACCCCATGGAAGAGTGACCCATGCTGAAGCAGTTTGCAGGTAGCTATTGCTCATGAGATGGGGCCATGTTGGAGAAGCTTGCAAAGAACCATCTCCTGTGGGAGGGACCCCACAGTGCAGCAGAGGAAGTACTCCTCTCCCTGAGCAGCAGAAGAAAACCTCAGGTGATGAACTGACCAGAAACCCCTTTCCCTGTCTCCTTGCTCTGCTGGACAGGGAATTAGAGCTGGGAAGGAAGAAAGGGTGGGGTGAAGGTGTTTTAAGGGCTTATTTCACTTCTCAGTATCCTGCTCTGATTTTGCTAGTAATAAATTCACTTCATATCTCTAAGTTGAGCCTGTTTTTCCCATGATGGTACTTGATGTGTGGTCTCTCTCCCTGTCCTTAACTCATGAACCCTTCATTAAATTTTCTCTCCTCTGCCCATTTTGCAGAGAGGAGTGAGACAGAAGCTTTGATGGGTGTCTGGCCAGCTTTAAACCATGACATCCATTATTAGAATGGATGCTTCTTTTTATTCTACTCAGCAGTAAATTGCACGGTTCTGAAAAAGATATGGTGTATTTATTTATAAGAATCCACTAAAAAAACCCAACAAATAAAGGAGATAAAACTAGAACAGACTCTACTTATTCTATTTTTAATATATATCTATTTATAGAACAATATTTTCCAGTTAAATGGAATAAACTATTTGTTATAAAACTTACTTATGAGAGAAATGGGTATTTTTCATTTTTTCAGTTCAACAGGAAAACATATTTTGACACGTTAGTGTCTTTGATACAATCTATGACTTGTGTTTTAGAAATACAGTAAATGTTCTCATGGTTCACAATTTCAATTTTTGAGTAATGCTATAACTACCTATGTTTACTGTTGTCATTTATATCAAGAATAATTTTCATTACCTTCTGATTAGGAATAATATGTAATCAAGATTCATATTAACTATGAATTTTAAACATGTAAATGTAATTTTTAAAGTAAAAGTATTGACATTGAAACTAAAAAAAGAACACAAAGACTGATTTTAAGGTATACAATCTCTCAAGTACATTTCATCTGAAGTTCAATTTCTATTTGTTTAACAAAAAATTGCTAGGGAAAAGTATAATCACTTTAAATTATTTGAGCTGGCATGATTTCTACAAGATGCACATGCATATTCATCTAGTATAAACTTTGGAAAATGAATGATCTTTATTCTAATAAATAGTAATGATTTCATACAATCACCTTTATCTCAGTGTAGTTCTCTGCATTACCAGTGATGGGATTCACACCAGCTGACCTATAATAAAAGACAGTTGCCTTAGACACCAAAGCAATGTTCTCATAGAGCAGCAGAGCACATTTTTAAATTAAAAACATTTCAAGGGAGTGATCAGTATCACTTGGACAATACCATAAAATTCATTACCGAACATGAAGAATAATGAAGCATGACAGCCATAAAAGGCATAATGAAAATGCTCCGTTAATAAGAAGAATGGATTTACCCAATTAGAGCTTTCCAGTGATGGGTTTTGGGGTTTTTTTTTAACATTTACCTTCCATTTGTTTAGTTGAGGCTGCTTTTTTCTGCCTTCTGCTTTTTTCTGTGGCACAAAAACCACCACATCAACATGATTAGTAAGATTTCTAACATGGCAGATAAATGGCAGTTATACAATTTTTCCCTGCAGCCTCTGCTTTAAGGTTAAACTGAGGCCAGGCTCACTTCATTCTAGACTAAGCTAGCCAAGCAGGAGATTATCTCATGCCTAGCCCTTAGGGTCCTTGTAGGTGTTTCTGCTTTCTTAATACCATGCTGAGAGGGTGTCCTGGTTTTGGCTGGGATAAAATTAATTTCCTTCTTAGTAGCTGGCACAGTGCTGTGTTTTGGGCTCAGTGGGAGAATAATGTTGAAAGCACACTGATGTTTTGGTTGTTGCTGATCTGTGCTTATCTTAAGCCAAGGACTTTTCAGTGCTTCAAGCTCTGTCAGTGAGGAGGGGCATAAGAATCTGGAGGAGGCATCACTATCCTGACGAGACGCATGGAGATTTTAGTCAGAACTGACTGTGCCCTCCTACCCCTTATTTAATGAGCTCAGGAGGTAGTGGAAGGAAAAATACTGACCCTTTGTAGGTCTGTCCTAGGACAATGTGGAGAGAAGACCAGGAGCAGTCTTCTTTAGAAGTTCTTTAATAGGCACAGTTAAGATTCCTTTCAACACTTGAGCACAGTGAGCTTTAAATGCCCATAACCTTTTTGTTGCATATGAAAGCAATGAACCTTACAAGATTTCTACCTGTTTTACATCGCCAATAAAGTGCCCAAGACTAGCAGGGGAGAGAAAGAATGCAAAATTTGATCTTTCAATATTGACATAAAGTCTGGACAATAGTACCCTCTGAAAGGCTTCCAGGATTTGGTAAACAAGATGACAAGCAACACTTGCAGAAGTAAGGTGAGGCAGTGAGGGGATTTTCATAAACATTTGAAATATATCAGTCCTATAAAAATAGGATAATTTCCATCTAGGCTGATACAGAATACACACTGGTATTTTACTTCAAAATATAAAATAGTTGAAGCTGTTGATTTGGTTTTGTTTTTATAAATATTAGGGGAACCTAAGAAGGGAATTAAAGAAAACAGTCTGAGATTATTCATCCTCTAAGAGCAAAATTTCAGCCTCCAAAAAAGATATAATTCAATAAACCTCGGATAGAAGACATCAAGGAATCCTCTCACCACATAAATTTCAATCTAAAAATAGACAACTAGATCAAAGGAAAATGTGTTTTTCTCATAGTAAAAGTCTATAAATACTGAAAAACAATAAAGTAAGATGAATGCACTGAAGGGACTGGTTGGAAGTGAGGATATAGACACAAGAACAGAAAAACTTCAACTGAGAAACAAATCATTTATGTGCCTTCAGAAGCAAGAAGATAATGTATAGCACTGACAAAGTAGAGCAGGCTGATAGTAAAAAGTTCCAGAGCTTGAAGAAAACTGAAGGTTAAATATCGTAAATGAACTAACCACAACAATTATCCCAAATTATGTGAACAAAAATGTCATGCTTAGATTAAAGAATATATTATTTGGTTTGCTTTATATCATCATGTGTCCATTACAGTGCCTCAGAAGTGCTAACATTAAGGTCACTACAAGGAATAAAAAGAGAAGCATAATTTGATGCTTTAAGTAATACTTATTATCTGGGAAATTGTAATAATTATTTACGATAAATAGTTAAATAATGAGATACCAAAATGACTGAATTTTGAAATATCCAAGAGGAGAATATGAAGTAGCTGTAGCATAAATGAAGTAGCTAAATCTACACTGGCACACTCTTAAAATACTGCGCTTTGTCTCAAACTTCACTCATTCAAAATCTGATTGAAAAGTTTTCTTTCCTCTCCACACTACATCCTCTTCATATAAAAGAAACTTCTGAAAAAAATAAAACCTCCAAGAAATCATGGTAAGAACAAATTAAGAGGAACTGAAATGAAAAAAATATGTATATGGACAACACTGCTTAGAAGTATTTTTCCAGAAGAAACATGCAACCTCTGGCAAAAAGGTGTTAAAAAATATATCAAACGACTAAATCCAGACCACAGAGTTACAGCAGAGCAAAGGTTTTCAGAGCACAAAAGCAGCTGTGCATAGCCAGACCAAAGGCTGGCCAAGCCCCATGTCCCACTTCCATCAATGATGACAAGCAGATTTCTAAGAAAGATCAAAATGATGATGCATGCTGTGAATGCTCTCTGAAGTCCACAGTGATTTACTGCTCAGGAGCTTCTTGAAACAGAAACAGACCATTAATAGAATCAGGTCTTTGGTATTTCTATCTAATACCTTCAAGTGATATTTTTGTCCAATTCCTTTTTCAACGCATGCAAACCTTTAGCATCTAAAATATCCTGAGCAAAATTATTTCAAAGTGTATCCCATGAAGATGCAGCTGCCTCCAACTTAATACTCAGGTTTGGCTTGGTTTCAGAGTAACCTGTTTTTCAGATGTCAGGAGATAAGTAAGCTAACACTTTACAGGGTAACGAAAGTAAAATACACAGATTGAAGGGAAAGAAAACAATTAGCAATTTAGAAATTCAGGAGAAAAATACTGACATGAAACTACTCAGATCTATGGAAAAAGCATAGAATTTGCTTTTTGGCAGCACCAAAGACCAACCCACGCCAGAGCACAACAGGGCTGACTGACACTTCCCACCATCATGAGTGCTGATCCAGAGACGATCACAAGGCATGCAGGCACAGGAAAGGTAATTCTTGCTCCTCATTGGGTGCTCTAGCCAGCCATTAAATCACTGTGTGCTTGTAAGTGGTTCAAATACTGCTTGCAGTGTCTTTTTGTATAAAGTAAAGAATACTGAAAGAAAAGTGACCTGGGGGAAGAGAGTTACCTACCTACATATTATGTAGACAACTACCTCCCCCCCCCCCCCTTTTTTTTTTTTCTTTTTGCTTTGAACCTACCACCTGCTAACAGCATGTGATACTCTCATTCTCACTTGGGAAGAGAAAATGAACCATCTGTCTCTTTTTATCTATTCCTTTTCCCTTATGATAGGACAGATTTCTGTCAAAGCCTTCCCTAAATTGTCACTTTTCAGATTGAATAGTCCTGGGCTATCTATAAATTCCCTTGACTGCCATCCTATATTTTTGATTATTCTTTGTGGCTTTCTGTGAACTTCTTCCAGTTGTTACATCCTTTTTTAGATTTTGGGATAAGAGCTTTTTCTACCAATATGATTATGTTTTCTGTTTTCTTTTCTACTCTTTTCTTTATAGTTACTCACACTCAGTTTATTGTTGACCACTGCTAAACACTGATCTGACATTTTCATGGAGTTATTCGTCATAAGATCCAATTTCTGAATTATAATAGTCAATACAGAGCACATCACTAATGAATAAAGTATCCTTTAAAATTAGAATTTGTATCCAGATGAGGAAAATAAAAAGAAACCGAAACATAAGGTCTGTTTTTTTAAAAGTATATGTAAAAAAAAGGATTATGAGAAAGGAATAAACTTATAGACAAGTAAAACTAGTATTAAAACATGTATATATTGTTTGGTTTATAAGGCAAGAGTTTGGTAGCAAAAGGGCTACAAAGGTGGCCTCTGTGAGAAAAAAAGCCTGGGGCTGTCCATCTATTCGATACAGCTGATTCCAGACACGTCCAGAAAGGGCCCACTGCTGGCCAGAGCTGAGGCCATCAACAATGCTGGTAACACCTCTGGGATAAGATATTTGAGACAAGGTAAAAAGCTGCACCGGAGGTGTGAGAGGAGTGAGAATATATGAGAGGAACAGCCCTGCAGACCCCAGGGTCAGTGCAGAAGGAGGGCAGGAGGTGCTCCAGGTACTAAAGGTGAGATTCCCCTGCAGCCCCTGGTGCAGCCCATGGTGAGGCAGCCGTGCCCCTGTAGCCCATGGAGGACCGTGGTGGAGCAAATAACCAAATAGCTCTGGTAGCCCCTGGATAATCCCAGCCACAGCAGGGGGATGCCCAAAGGAGGGTGTGACCCCAAGGGAAGCCTTTGCTGGAGAAGGGTCCTGGCAGAACCTGTGGCCCAGTAAGAGACCCAGGCTGAAGCAGTCTGTTCCTGAAGAACTGCACCCTGTGGAAGGGACCAACAGTGAAATAGTTCATGTAGGATTGTCTCTAATGTGAAGGACCCCACAATGGAGCAGAGGAAGACCACGAGGAGCAACATTAGCCCCATTTCCCATGGGTACTGCTCAGGGCATGAAGGTAGAAGAGTCAGTGGTGAACATGAGCCTGGGAAGAAATGGGGGTGTAGGTGGTTTTATATTTGTTCTTATTTCTCATTATCCTACTCTGTTGGATAAATAAATTAAATTTACTTCCCCAAAGTAAATGGTGTTTTGCCTGTGATGACAGTCAGTGGGTGGTCTCCCTGTCCTTATCTTGACCCATAAATTTTTCAAACATACTTTTTCTCCCTGTCCTGTTGAGAGATTATTGAGATGTTACAAGAACAGAAAAGATGTGGCCACAGCAGAAAAGCTGACTGAATATTTTACATCAGTATGGAAATCTGAAGGAGCTTTTCCTATAACAAGTGAGTCATTGAAACAGTCTCAGACTGAAGTGTCAGTGGAGGATGTTTTAGAATAAATTAGTAAAATAAAGAGTAAAATATATCCAGTACCATATGTTATTCATTCGGAAGCTCTGAAGGAGCTCAAGTAGTAAATTGTGTAATTGTTAACTGTACTATATAATTTATTACTAACATCACCATTAGTAAAGGAATTGAATTTTACAAAAGCTACAGATTTATAGATTTATCATTCAGGAAGACATGTGAAATTATAGGTCTGTACATTTGACTTCCGTAGTCTGCACATTGCTAGAAACTCTTGGTAGATTTAGCAGAGACATAAGTGTACATGGAGCAATAAGATAGAACACAGGGCATTTGTAGAGAGAAATTCTGGTTTACAAAACTTCTAGAGTTTGTTAAAGAGCATGAAGATAACTTTGATGTAATTGGCAGAGTGGTTTTGGATTTGGAAAACCTTCTGACATATTCCTGAATAAAGAGAGAAGTCTATGACAAGATGGCAAGAAAGGTTTTTCCCACAGTGGGAGGATACTGCTGTTGATGTGTCTGAATGATTTGAACTAAGACTTGTGATGTTCATCAGATAAAAGATACTCTGTGGAAAGGTGATATGGAAAAGTTTTCTGATGACAAAATTATTACTCACTGTATTCAAAAGTGAAATTAATTGCAAAGGTTTGCAGAAAGATCTCAGAAAACTGAATGAGTCAAGTTCAATGTCACTAAATGCAAAGCAACATAAATGGAGGAAAAAAAGATAACGTAGCATAATTTGAGTTTTTAAATTACCTGTTATGGTAAAAGCTCTTGGACGGTTCAGTGGAAAACAGACAGCATAGTAAAAAATAAAGTATTAGGAAATTACTAGAAATTACAAAATAAAAACAGAGGACAAAACAGTCACTGTGGTGCTACATAAACCTGTGTTGGGTTAAAAATGTAAATTATTCTCTGCAATTCTGGTCACTCAGTCAAAAATGACATAGCAGATTATTCTTGAGACCTTGCCCTTCCCACTTCCAGGTGACAAGTTCAGGATTATGGAGTGAGCTAGACTAGACCTGACATGAGGCTGACCCCTATCTGAATTTTTAATTATATCAATTGATCTAGTAAAGGATTTTAAACTTCCCCGCAAACCTTGTGTCTCTAACTCTACCAAGATCTTTGGAATAATAACATCAAGCACTTCCTATCAGCCTCTACTTCTTTTTGGTTAATCAAGCAGAGAACTTAGGCTTCTTCTCTAAGCAACCTGTAGCCTCATAGTCCACACTTCATCTCTGAAGGCCATATTTTTGTCTTCCAAAATCTAATCCAAATTAATCTATTTTAGGAGGTCTTTTGTAGCTGAAATCCATTCAGAAACTTGATTTTTCCTTCCTCAAAATGAGTGAAATACACATCTTGCTTTTCACCATCTATTATTAGCAAAGAATTCTTCCCTGAACAGCTTTGCAGGAATATTTAGGTATAAATGTTAATGTGTTATAAATGTCCATCTGATCTGTTAGAGCATGGTGGTAATAACACCAGGATTGTGGGTTTGATCTCTGAATGGGCCATTCACTTCAGAGTTGGAGTCAATGATCCTTGTAAGTCCCTTTCAACTCAGAATATTCTGTGATTCTGTGATCTAAAAGTACAGGAAACATGTAGGTATCTTTCATAGTGGGTAGTCTAAAAGTAAGTTCCACTTACAGCTGAAATCCATGTCCTTGTACCTTTTTCATTTAGGCTAAAGAGCAGGGAAAAAAAAAAAGAAAAGGTTTAATTCATCATCATAATCTTTCTGCTACTAGAAATAGAGGAAGAAGACTTGTTTCTGGACACTTTTGGAAACATCGATTGAAGAAAAATCTTTGTCCAAAAGCATGTTGAAGTACCAATGCATAGTAAATTCAGATACAGTTCAGCTGAATATAAGACTCTAGGTACAAAATGAATACATCAGCATTCATTTGTAATTCGTGGCTTTACACATAGAAGTGAATGAATAATCCCTTAACAGAGGAAAACTGAAGGGATAAAGCAGAGGTCTCATGTTTATTTCCTCACTTTAATGACAAAACCAAGAAAAGGGGTAAAAATGTCACTGGCAGTTTCATGTGATGGATTGGTCTATATGCCTGAACATTAGGAACAAGCAACCCTCAATATCTGAAGAAAGACTGCCTAGCGTGTAAACATTAGATAGAATTGAAAGTGGCAGTTTCCATGGGCCCCCTACCAAGAGAATGCACAGGGGGTGTATGTGCTTTATTGCTTGACACTCATGCATAAAGACAGCACAGCTTCTGCAATCTAAGTGAATCTCCTTAGGTTTAATGTTCCATTGAAATTTTGCTGAAATGTAAAACATATTTCAAAGGAACAAAACATTTTCTCAAGCAGAGACCATTTTACTGTCATGGTAGATTTTTCTCTTTTATGGAAACTAATTCCTGAAATAGACACATATTGGAAAAGCCAAACTGCCAGGGTCACTGCTGGCACCACAAAAACGTTCAAAGTAGAATTTTAACATCAAAGAATGCCTGTAATTGAAATGATCATTCAAAGCATGCCAGCAATGCTGTAATAGCTGTACCCATGCTGCACCCCAAACCCCTTACACACTGTGGCAGAGTCAGATTTCACTGATCCTTGGTTTGGTTTTTACTTCTACTTTGGACCATTTAATTTACAATATGCATCCTGAATCAACTGTATTAGCATAACTAAGCAGTGTCAAAGGGCTGCACAGGGGTAAGAATAATTGGCTGAAGGTGGTGGCATTCTGAGCTTCTTAAACCAGATTTGCTGAGAAAGGCAATTTTTCATGAAACTAAAGATGAGGCATAAAAGAACAGAGAGTCAGGCTCATATTTGTTTGAAAAACAGCAGGAAGGTTTTTTCCTTCAGGTCTTTTCGTTATATTCTACTTAAGAAAGAACACTGACTAAAATTTCTTTCTTCATTAAAAGGTTTTTTTCATCCATGCATTAGTTAGCCTTAGTGTACGATTAGCATCAGGAAAACAGTGGAGTTTTGAACACAGAGCACAGAGACTCTGAAAAACAAAAGGTATTTGCAATCTAACAAGACTATCACAGCATCTGCCTTGTATAAAACTCACAGGGGAAAATACACATTTAAAAAACAATTTGGTTTAAAAATTGAAATAAGGGACTTCAGACATTTTTTTGGAGAAACAGCAAGGGATAAAATACAGATCTATAGAAAGAAAATGCTAGGCAAAATTAAGGCAAACATAAAAATGAATTCCCATCAACAACTATCAATGAGACACTTCTAGTCATATCTCGTGTTTTAAGAGGATAGCATAACTATTTCAGTATCAAGCTCAAAATATCATCTAAACGACCATGCTGTGATAATACTTCCAGTGCTTCTCACTCAGCATGTAGGACAAGAGCTTCATAATAGGCCCATAAAAAGAGGACAAATATGAATTTTGAAAGAATTGTATTGGTTTTTTTTTTCACAATCCTTCAGCTCTATAGCTAGATGCTCTGTTCATATTTCAGGCCAACTGCCATGAGTATTTGTTGTTATCAAGGGGTTTTCTTCCTCTCTTTCAGTTTTTTTTAAAAACTTCCTTTGTGAGTCTAAAAAGTTGAGAGATCTCTTGCAGCTGTTAAGTATCATCTGTCATCATTGGGCTGCTTCCACCACTCCCATGTCTTTAGGAAGCAACCTTGCTTCCTCCTGTGAGTCTCACTCCAGAATAACTTTGGGTTAAAAAGTCCTATGGGTGACAGATGTAGAAGCTGCAAGCCAGCTCTCTTGGTTGTTTATGCAACAAAGGCTGAATTTCAGCCTGTTCACATTTAGGTGCTGAGACAAACAGGTTCCCCCTCTGGAGGCTTTCAAACACAGTTGCTGTTTGCCATCCATTATGAAGGAATGCTTGTTATTTACCATTGGAGAATAAAGTGTAAATCTTAGTCCAACTTTTGCCTTTATGCCTCTCAAACTGGAACCCAGACAAAGCATGTTTTTCTTTTATAAGGAGATGGAAACCTTCCTTTAAAGCAAAAATTCTCCATGGAAACTGACTGAGAAGCTTTTCGCTGTGTTCTGTTTGGTTTTGGTTTGGGGTGGTTTCTTTTCCTTATTTTCTCCTTTTAATTTTATTTCATGCAAATTTACACTGCAGATACTATAAAATGTAGTGCCTATCAATCAATGTTTTCAGTACTAAGCAATACTTCAGTGTCTTCTGCTACAATTTTGGAAGCAACTGTTTTAGATGAACACGTTTTTGTGTATTTACTCTTGCATTCGTTTGTTCATAAGTTTATGTGACCTATTTTTTTCAAAACATTTTTAAATAAGTTATGATTTGAATTAAGAACATGAACCCACCTTTTCATGTCATTACAGTAAGGATACAAGCAGACAAAATAATTTTGGGCTACATAAAACACATCCATTTTGGACAAATTCCTTCTGTTGATGGAAAAAGTGGCTAAAACAGCAACATCGATATAAATTAAGGCCTCTTTCCAGAGATGTTCTAGAAGCAGATCTGTGGCCAACTAACTCTTAAGAAGGCCACCAAGAGTGGTAGCGACAACACATAAGCCTGGCTTTTTAGACCATTTTGCCTCCATAGCAGTACAGATACTGACAGGAGATTAATCCCTCTCCTGCAGCATGGGAAAATTGGTCAGCTGAAGAAGATTCTGGCTGCAGACCTCCATACTAACAAAGATGATACTGCTCCTGGTGATATGTGAATATTATGAGAATTAGTTACAGATCCCTTTCCTGCTATGTTTACATCTGACTGTACTACTGCAAGGAACACTGCCAGAGTAATACAAATAGGTCTGCACACTTCTGGGATTAGTTTCAGTAAACTATTTTGCTTGTGTATCCAACCATGAATCATTTATGACATGAAAGTATAAAGTAACCGACAAACTGCTCACAATAAAATGGGGCAGTGAAGGCATTTGTTATGAGTATTGTTCTTATGATTGTGAGTACCTTACTGCATCCCTAAAATTCACTTCTCATGCTTTGATAAGGGATACTGTAAAACACAAAAGCGGCTCAAGAAATGAAGGTGAAAAGGAATATACCAGTGGCTATATTTTAATTGCCTTTGAAAATTTCATTTGAAAAAAGGGAACTGGGAGTAGGTAAAAGAACAGTACTTTGTTATTAAAATATTATTGCAAAAGGAAACAAAGTCAGACATCTGCATTCCTATTAATTAATACCTTATTTCTTGAAAATTCCTATTGTTCTTATTGACATTACTTATAAAATATTTTGCTCCCATTATGATACAAGTCGCGGTGGCCAAGTGTCTTAAAATGGATACGGCCTTTTAATATGTTAAAAAGTTAGAAACTGGTTTTATAGACAGCTGAAAAATGATTAGGTAAGGCAGAACTCTACTAAATGATGTATGTTTTGTTTTTCCCATACAGTTTTTATCTAGTTTGATATATTCAGCCTGCAGCTGTAACATGACAATACTATGAAACACACACTTCATTCTTACTGATGTGTTGAAATACCCAAGGAAATGCTTGTTGCAGATTTGTTTATTGGTTTCTTCCATTTTAACTAATAAAAAGTCAACCATCAATATGGTTTCTGTAATATTGCCAAAAGTTGTCTCTGAATGGGGTTAATTTAATCACAAATACTCAGTATTCACAGTAAGCACACCATCATTCATAGTCTTTCCTAAAGTAATTGAGTTCATAAAGAGAATAGGACACAAGAGTTGAAATCCCTAATGCCAAAGCCCGAATGGACCATTCAACCGTAATTTTCATGAACAGACGTATCACACACTTTCAGCACTTCAGGTGTTTTATTTTCTGAATTCCCATAGGTTCTCTCCCACTTTCTCTTTGAAAGGATGTTGCTGTGACCTGGTCCTCACTGTCACAGCTGCCTGAGCTCTGCCAGTAAGTGACAGACAGTTCACATATTTAGCTAATGAGCTTCACTTCTAAATGGTACTGTTTTTCTTTCCAAAAGCATATTCCATACAAGGTCAGTAGAAAAACTTTGGAGGTTCACAGTTCATTAGGGAAATCAGCCGAAGGGCTTGCTGCAGCTGGAGTTTATTTTAAATCATACTGGCATCTGTAAAGAAACAACATTAAAAAATTATTGTCAACAATGCTCTATGTCTGTTGTGGTCACCTTCCAGGGAATTGATCCAAATGAGGGGGCCTGCAACTCAGGAATCTGAATTTAAAGCTATACTCTCAGGAAAATATGGTGACAGAAAATGTTGGACTAGATTTTCAGCTGGTGTAACATGTATAACATGTAGACTTTAGGACCTCAATCTAGTTTGACATCAGTAGAAACAAACCAATTTACTGTCTTTCTTTGTACGATGCAATACAATGTATATCAGTATATTAAACGTTTAAAGTTGTCTCATGGGGGCTCAAGTAGTACAGCTAGGGGCAGTATGAGCAGGATGAAGAAGAGTAACAGTCCTGGGAGCAGTGGTAAGGTACTCTGGACCAGAGATAGTCTTTCATCAGTCCTTCTGGTCAAAGGGAAGGATTTTGAAAGGTTCAGTTGACCCTGGCGAATCAAAAAGTGGTTGTAGGCCTGGTGCCACAGCCAGGGGTTTGGCTACTTAGACCATGGGACTTGCTGTGAGAAACCTGATCTAGTGGGGGCTGATGGACTCTGTCTGTCAGAGAAGGGGATGAGCATTTTCTTGCTGAGATGGTGAGGAGGGCTTTAAACAAGTTGCTAGGAGAGGGAAACTTCAACCCATCCTACTCCTACCAACATAATGCCCGTGCCAACAAGAGATGCTCAGAGTCTGTAAAAGAATCACAGGTAAGCAGGAAAGCATCTGAAGAGCAGCACAAAAGGAATTCCAGCCACTCCAGCTCAGCTTCATCGGCTGGCCAACATAAATGTCTCTCTGCAAACACACGTAACATGGAGGGTAAACAATAGAAGTTGTAGACACACACATCCCTACAGGGCTGTGACCTTATTGACACTACACAGACAGGGGAGGATGGCTCCTATTACTGTAGCATTGGAATGGAAGGATACACACTTTTTAGGAAGGACAGGCAAGGAAGGTGAGGAAGGAGTGTCTTCCTTTTTGTCAATAGCCATCTGGAATGCATGGAGCTCTGCTTGAGTCTGTTTTGCCTGTGACAGTAGTTGGTGAGTGATGTCTGCCAGTCCTTACATCAACCCATGAATCCTTTGTTATCTTTTCTCTCCCTTGTCAACCTGTGGAGGGGAGAGATAGAGCAGCTTTGGTGAGTGTCTGGCATGCAGCCAGGGTCAACCCACTGCATAAAACTAAAGCTCTGAAAGAATTAAACCTGTCCAAGTTCATCAAGGGCATCAAGAAAAGCTTCTATAGGTAAGTTGGTGATAAAAAGAAGGCTGGGGAAAATGTGGGTCCTCTTTGGAAGGTTTCTGGTTACCTGGAACATGGAGAAGGCTGAGGTACACAATGATTTTGTTGTCAACAAGCCAGTCACATCCTGGGCTGAATCTAAAGCAGCCAGGCCAGCAGGTCAAGATGTGTGATTCTGCCCCTCTATTCTGGACAACATGACAANCTCTGCCCTTGTGAGACCCCACCTCAAGGATTGTGTCCAGCTCTGGACAACATGACAAAGATATGGACATGTCAGAGCAAGTCCAGAGGAGGCCACGAAGATGATCAGAGAGCTGAAACACCTCTCCTATGACGAGAGGCTGAGAGAGTTGGTTTTATTCAGCCTGGGTAAGAGAAGGCTCCAGGGAAACCATAGAGCAGCCTTTCAGTACCTAAAAGGGGCCTCCAAGAAAGCTGGAGATGGACTTTTTACAAGGACATGCAGTGACAGGACAAGGGGTAATGGCTTTAAAGTGAAAGAAGAAAGATTTAAATTAAATATCAGGAACAAGTCTTCACTATGAGGGTAGTGAGACACTGAAGCAGGTTGCCCAGAGATATGGTGGCTGCCCCATTCCTGGAAATGATCAGGGACAGACTGGATGGGGCTTTGAGTAACCTGGCCTGGTGGAAGGTGTCTCTGCCCATGGCAGAGGAGTTGGAACTAGACGATCTTTAAGATCCCTTCAACCCCAAATCATTCCATGATTCTTCTATGCATTTATTCTATGATTCATATCCAAGTGTACTCTATTTTTTGCTCTCTGCCCACACTATCATCTGCAAGTTTAAGTTTTTATTCTGCTACCACAGAAATCCACCATCTGTTGCAAAGAGCATTTGTTGTTCAACTTTTAACAGTCTTAAGTGCCACATTAAGTGACCCATTTCTGGGTCAAAATCCTTGGGTGAAAGAACTATGTGGGATAAATACAAACACAAGTAAATCCCATATTCTCTTCTAAATATCTATATCATAAACATATTGAGACCCTCATTTACTATCCCACAGATACAACTCCCCCTCCTGCTCTGTTCAACTGAGAAACCCTTTTCCCAGAGCTATGCTTTCAAATTTGTCCTTTTAATTTTTTTTTATTTTTGAGACAGCTGCCCATCGTTTCTTCTCACATTCACTGTTGTTGCTGTTATTTGTTTGCTGTGGCACTTGATTCCCTCAGTCAGAACAACTGCTTTCTGTAAAGATATTAATTGATTAAACTACATAATTCAATGACAACTTGGCTGCCTTACCCTTTTAAGTTTCTCTTGCCTTGCTTGCACCACATTTACCACGTTGATCTGAGACTGCGTGTCATGGCAAGAAGCAGAACAGCACTACAGCTTTCCTGTGGAGAGGAAAAGGCACTTTCTTCGACCTTCACTGCAGGTCACTCAAGACATATTCCTGGTTTCCTTGTGGGTCTTTTCCTCCTATGTGGGTCTTTTCCTCCTATTGATGGTCATTTCTAGGTAAAATTTCCCTGACACGTGACTCAAAAACATTTCCCTCTTCCCTGGGTGTGTGCCCAGCTCCAAGTCAGAATGTAACATGAAGGTGCACCAAGTCTTCTTGCCTGCAGCTGTATGCCCTAATCTCCAACAAGAGGAAACTTTAACATGTCAGAAACATGTATCATTGTCCAAACAGGTGCCAGTCTGGATATTCAGGGAGACCAGAATCCCCGTGTTCACTAGGGTGCTTGTCAAAGCAGACACCTCTGCAGAGCCTGGGTAGCTGTCCACAAGCTGACTGCTGCTGTGTGACAGGGCTCAAACTGTGAAGTCAAGAGTCTCAGTGGTATGAAGATTCTGTGGAATGAAGAGATAGCCCCCACAGAGGTTTCACTCCTCCTGGCTAAACAAACTCAGTTTTTCTCTTCTACCTGAATGTGTTGACCTGTGCACTGAGTGAACTCTCCAACCTCCATTAATGTGGCTAGTGAAAATATTTTATGTATTGGAACATAGACCTGCACTGCAACTGGTGGAAAAGATACAGAGCAGTCATGTCTTGTGAAGCAGACCTCCAGCATCTACCAATACTCATAGTCTTTCTGCATGTATCAGGGATGGATGATAGTCCTAATTGAACACTTCATGAGCTGGTGATTAGAACATTATGCTTAGCTGGGGACACCATGTGTTCGCTAATACAGTAGAGTAACCAGCAGAAGAGTTACATCTCTACAATGTCTTAGTCTCTTGGGTCAGTACATGAGCCTTTGCCTTGATATGTGCAGAAAATAGTTTTATTCCTACACCCGAGCAAGAGGATACTGCTACTGACTGCTCAGCACTCACTAGAGCCAGTCAGCCTTTAAAAAGTTCTAAGCACTTGTCCTCCAGGAAACTTGCATCCAGCCTATATGTGATCTGAAATAAGATTCTACATGGGTCTAGAGCTTAGTACACAGGTCCCAGCCATCCCTCCAACTTCCATGATAAATAATTATCTTTTGGTACTGTCTGGCTGTTAAATATAAAGAAATGCTACAGATCATCATACATGTTTAGTACATTTTTCTGTTTACTGTTCTTTAAGTTTCTTCTCATTTTCTTTACCATACTTAACCACTTATATGCATTCCTCTCATGCCTCTTTTTTTAGGCAGCTTGTGGGTGTCTGTATGCAGGCTTTTCAAAATGGATGCTCTGGAAAAGAGAAGCCCAGTAATCTCCTGAACCAACTCTACAAAGAAAAATATCTGTCTTCCTTTTCCATATAATCCATGCTGTTTCTTGACTAAAACTAAAGCTTAACCTGTCAGGCTTACTTTAATCCTTAAAAAATACTACAGAAGCAATGATCTTTGTAGAAGTAAACAGAGATAAGCCTACTCTGAGGAAGTGAGGGGATTAGTTGAGTACCTCTGAATGGCTAAACCACTTACAGTCATTCTTTGTAGTGTATCCATCATGTGTTTATTATCCTACTATGTGCCAAGAAAAAGAGTGTCAAAATAAATATGGGCAAAGCATATTCCTTAATCAGCCTTCTTTTTCACTGCATGCATATACTGTATAGAAGAGCTCCTACATAACTGCATGACACCCAGGGCGTTTGTTTATCCGGAGTGGAAGAAGTTCACACAGTTGCTGAAAATCATAAATACCAGGCTCGGATACAGATTGTTATCGTTTGCTTCGCTTCGCGAGAATAACCTCCATGCATTACTTTGACCAACACCATTTTAAGCTAGCACAGCTAAATTATTTGTGCTTTGAAAGTCTAGCAAATAATTCATTCATCTCTCAGCAGGTATTCAGAAAAGAGATTTTCTTGGCATGCTAAGCAATATACTATCATCAGAACTATCACTGTCCTCTCACGGAAAAGGAGAAATGAGCAGATATTGGTGGCTGGACTGTGAAATCTTGTTTCAGGTTGTTAAAGTTCATTTTAATAACAACCAGATGGTAAGATGCTCTCAGAGAAACATGTTATTGATCAGATTATTTATTTTCAATACTTTCTTCGATGGCTTTCAATACTTTCTTTCAATTACTTTCTTCAATGGATAAAACCTGACAGTCTTCTTGTAAATTGTGTTTGAAATGAAGATTAACAGTTCTATTAACATGGTTTTTTCCCCATTCCTTTAAGACAAATTGACGTTCTGGCATTAAAATACATCAAGAAAGAATGTAGACAGGTATAACTGTGGCAGTAAGTGAAATTCTTTTAAACAAAAATTAATCAGAGCTAAACTGATAGTTCAACATCCTGTATTTTAAACACATTAGACAGGATTTTGGAGAAATCACGGATATAAAAAATATATCTGTCTTTTAGTGGGCCCAGTGCAAACCAGTTTGGTAAAATGTTTTTAGCAATCAGTAAAATAAGGTTTTGGATAGCCTTCTTGGGGATATTGTGGACAAAAACATGCATCCCAAACTGAGTTTATTTAATGACTGAGATTATATGACTTGGCTGACTACACTATCAGAAGCTAAAATTTGTCAGTCCAGAAGGTCATTCTGTGTTCCTCCTAAATTATTAGGAATAGGATTTCACTCCTCTCCAAAGCAGCAGAAATATGTTTTGTTTGGGATTAGGTTTATTTCTAATTTTTTTTTTTCCTAAATATGATGGAATTATTTTCAGCCTGATGGGCTATTTGGGGGATCATATATGTAGATTTTGACCAATTGAGACAATGTCATGAAAATTATGTTGCATTCTGGGAAAAAAAAAAAAAAAGTTGGTGAGTTTAGGTTAGGCCCTTGGGGAATTTTAGAGCTGAAAGAAAATATTTACTTAAAAATTCGATATCCAAGAAGCAGAAGTAATGTATATAACAAGAAAAGGTACTTCGTTTGCCAGGACTGAAGAGTGGGGTGAAGTTTCCTTAGATTTCATGACTTGCAGAGCTGGTCAAAGGTATGTTTTCAGACAAATACACCTTTTATTTCTCAGGGGGAAATGTGTCATGTACAGCTGAATACATTCAGAAAGCAAGGAACTACTCTGCTGAGCAGGTACAGCACTGGGAGCAGTCAGGGAGTGAAAGGAAAAGCCTCAGGCACTGCAGAATTTCATAGCCAGTAAATCTTTGTGGTCATGGAGCAGAAGTTTGAGAACATTATGTTTTCATTTGACGATCACATAGTGGAGATTAGATAGTGAAGATTAGGTCGGATCAAAATGCCTAGATCATCCTGTGAGTTTTAGTCCACAGCATAAGGACATGTAAAGCATAGTTATGAACTTATGCATAGTCACATATTTATTTTCTTATAAGGCAGTTTATACTGAAAGAGGATAAAAGACTTTTATGTGAGAAGCTGTCATAAGGCCTTGACATAATTATAACCAACCTATAAGCAGTTTATTTATCTGCTCATCCCTTTTTCTTCGTGACACATTTACCCATGTATGGAACAGATATACCAACCTGCTACACAATGAAGAATATTTGAAGCAGTAATTGGATACAGGCACACAAATGGAGAGAAAAAAAAGAAAGTGAGAAAATATCATCCCAAAGTGATATCTGTTTGAAAACAGGTAATATTCAAAGAACCTGAAGCATTTAAAGTGCCAGTGACAGCTTTACTTTTAATCACAAGGACATTCTGGTGTTGTTTCTACAAACCTCTGCTTTGATATTTTCCTACCTCACTACTTTATGTTCTTGCTTATCCTACTACCATTGTCTGTCTCTAGACTGTGAGCTCTGCAGAGCAGAGCATCTCACTGTGTTTGTTTAGTAATGAGGATACCAATCTCAGATGAAGCCTGTAGTCACTGCTGGAAGACAGCTATAAGGATTTTGCATTCACTTCAGAAACACATGTAATTGAAACAGTTCAACATTTTTACTTCTTTGCAGAAGTCAATATACCACTGTGGGACAATATTTTTTCCTTCCACACTCCGTTCCCATACTCCCCCAGTGCAATGTAACTCTTTTCCCCTGTTGTGTCAGTGGAGGTTGTTTACTGACATTAACTTAATCTAGTTGAATAATTTCTTTAACACCAGTTAAAATTCACAGCTGTGTCTGAGAAAAAAAATTTATTCAGTGGCCAATTGATTACTTCTACAAGACATATGTTTAAAGCAATCCAGAACTACAAAACTGCCCTTCCTGGGCATATTAACCCCATTTTTAACATTTTAACATTTTTATAATGATAATATGTGAGCTTTTTACAGAAAAAAACACTGCTCCACTGCTGATCATTTGATATGCAGAGCAATGACAAATGGTGGATTTATGTCTTTCAAATGGTAAACAAGAGGGTTGGGATATGGTTTCCCATGTCAAAAATATTTTCTTTAATATTCTAATTTGGATTTAAGGGAATACTTAAATGGACTATCCAGTTTACCCTTTTACATTGTACCAGTTATTAAATTGATAATTAAATTACTAGATCAGATATCAGATGTGTATTCAGTACTGGTTTTGCCTCAGACTTTTTCTCTGAGGATCACTCCAGGGCTCTGTGATTTAAGTTCCCTAAACCAGGAACAGGGACTGCAAGACTGTATTTTTCCTTTTGTAACTGGGATATAAAGAGTGTAAATAGGGAGTATAGGAACAGAGTAATACTTTGTAAGAGTATTTCTCTGAATAAATTCAAGTACTACTACAATACCAAGGGTAACACAACAGTCTGGTTAAAAACAGAACTTTGGGGCTCATACAATATAATAATATTGTATGGGTCAAGAGGTAGGATGATTTATTAATAACCTATCATAATTGGCAAAACTGTTAATGGAACTTGAAAGTATTTAATATTAGGTTGTGACTAAAGCTTTGATTACCTCAGGAATGAGGTAATCTAGTCTGAGATCCTAAAATATTATGTCCTTTTTACCAGACTGTATGCTTGCCGCTTTGTTTTCTGAATAACTCTGGAAAAGCATTTGCATAAAAGACTGCCAGAAAGTAGGTGTACAGTCAGGTTGATGGGCTGGCAGTTATAGAAAAATTGTTGACTCCTTTGACTAGTGATCTGTTTTTTTAATATAACATCATTGCCCCCAAAAAATCAAACAGAGAATGTGTCTGCTTAAAGAGAAGCGGCTGACATGGGTTGTAAATTTTAGAAAACCAAATTCTCCTCCTGAAGCATAGAATGGATATTCATGGGAGGAAAGAATAATGAGCTGAAAGCCTTCAGACTGAAATAGGCTTAAAATAGCTGCTCTCTGATTTCCTAAGAAATTTCCCAAGCCACTGGGATAATGCACAAAGGAAAGTAGCTTTCTCAACAGTTAGTTTCAGAGCCCTTCACTAAACATGCCCATCAGCTGTGGCCTGAGCCTTCTGCCTGTTCAGGCCCTGCTGAAATGCCTGATGCTTCTCACGGGCTGCTCTTGCCAGCGCTGGGCTCGCACGGTGCATGGCAGCACCGCTTACTCTGCAAGAATGCTTAGGCAATGTACAAACCCAATGAACAGAGCCGAGGCTTCTGAAGCCTGGAGAGGTGAGATCTGGAACAGATCAAGTGAATATGACTTCCACCCATGGTCCTTAACTTCTAGGGTAAGTAATGAACCTCATAATTTAAGTCAACTTAATTAGAATAATACCAGGATAGAGAACAATAAGGAACAATAATTAAACCTGGTACTACAAACCAACACAGAGCAAGTGCAGAATGAGCACACAAGGGGCATGCTAAAGGTCTTTTAATCAAAGCAGATTGATGTTAAATGAAAAAATTAAAAAAAAAAAAAAAAAAAAAAAAAGCTAAAACCAGAACTTTAAATTAAAAACACAGACAAAAGTAACAACAACCCTCTGCTGCCTCTGAAGCAGTGAGGAATAAAAAATACAATGAACAGAGAAGTAAATAAAACTATTTAAGCAAAACAAAAGACAAATGGATCAGAGAAACCTACCAAAATACATTCCTAATACATTTTCGATTTACAGAAGCATAGGACTGATATTCACCTGTATTTTTATTAGTTAAACTCATGTACTGTAATGGTGCAGACGGATATAATTTTCTTTGCTTAAACTTGACAGCAAATGAAGGCAGTGAGCACAACACCGAAAAGCCCATTTTTAATTATATGAGTGCACTGAGGTCCTTGAAACAAGCTGAGTAAGAACTTTATATATTTTTTTCCTTGGTTTAGATGTGTGACTAAAGAGGTTACTGGCCCTCACAGCTGTTGGTTGCTGGTCACTTCCCCTTGCAGACCTTGCTACCCTCTCCAGTCTGCTACCTCAGTAACTAAAAGGAAATAATACTGCTCAGCAAATTTAAATGCTAAGTTCTGGACTCTATCACCTTCCTTTTAATTTTTCTTTTTTTTTTTGCCTTCACTTTTTTAAATTGAAACAGAGTAGAAAGTGACAAATCATGCAGATTGGAGCTGTGGTAACCTCCAGTAAGAAGCAGGAGCAAGTAGAAGTTGCTTTTCAAGCTGATATCACTAAATCCAGAAGACAATTTGTAAATAAGCTGTTCCTTGTCTGAGTGGCACGCGCTAATTTTAAGGTTAGATTTTCCTAGCTCATGTGTCCATGCAAGTAATATTTTTGCAACAGGAAGAGATGGGAGGAAGATTTGAAAATAGTCTTCAAGAGACCAAGAACTTGGATGGACCCGGTAGACACTGCAAGGAACAAGCAGAGCATGTGTGTGTGTCACAGTTTTGGCTGTGAACTAGTGTTAACTGTGAGTTTCTTCAGAGCCATAGCTAGGATTAATATGGATGTAGACAGTGTATGCAGTGGTAGGAAAACTGACTCAGTATCCAATGTGGAGACAAGAAGGCTCTGGGGAGACCTTCTAGCAGCTTCCAGAACCTAAAGAGTGCCTATGAGAAAGATAAGAGAGGGAATTTTGAGAAGGGCATGTAGTGACTGCACAAGAGCTAGTGTCTTTAAAATGAAAGAGTGTAGGTTTAGATTAAAGAAAAAAAATCTTCACTGTGAGACTGTGAGGCACCAGCACAGACTGCCCAGAGAATTTGTGGATGCCCCATCCCTGGCAGGGTGCATGGCCTGTTGAGGTGAGGCTTTGAGCAACCCGGTCATGAAAGATGCCAGCCTCAGACAAAATCACTGATCCTGAGAAGCAATTTGGTCTGCCAGAGACTACTTTTCCTGTGTGTCTGCAAAGTATGAGACAAGTTAAAATTTGCTGTAGAAGGAATTTAGAAAAAACACCTTAATGCTGCTACATGGGAAACTTGCCATTGAAAAATATTTGAACACAACCTGTTTATATATTCTGGCAGTCTTATTCATACTGAAGAGCAGTGCCCTCTTCCAACACTGAGAAGTGACTTGTATAAGTAGTGCTAATAATATCACTGGAAGCTGCGTGATAAGAAATATGTTTCTGATATTAGTCAAACTCCACAATCTGGATTTCTGAGGTGGATTCAGTTTATAGAGATAGCCAGTATGGGAGCAGGGCGAATCTTCTGATAAGTTAAAGAACCAGAATCTGTACATTATACCTATATTTATTCTTGGACTTTTTTATTTATTTTTAAAAAGGAAAAGCAATCATTTTAGTTCAAGTCAATAGAAGCACTGACAGGACAAAATAGTTCAGTTAAACAAGTCTCAGCATTGTATTTAAGGAAATATCACAGTAATCACAAAGTAAGCTGCAGATGCACTGATAGACTCATGGACAGAGACATGAACTAACACTGAAGGGAAGAAGGTGCCCTTGCATTACCACAGTTGTGCAAATTCATGATCCTGCTTTTCCATATTGAGAATTGCTTGAATTTAACATCTTTGACCATTAATAACAATCTTCTATGTATCCAGCCATCTCATATAAATACAAATCATAAAATCATAGAAAGGTTTGAGTTGGCAGGGACCTTAAAGTTCACCTAGTTCCAGCCCTCCTACTGTGAAGAGGGACACCTTTCACTAGACCACATCACTCAAAGCACCACTCACCCTGGCCTTGAAGACTTCTAGGGATGGGGCATTCACAGCTTTTTTAGAAAACCTGTGCCAGCGTCTCACCACCCTAATTCTTTCTATTAACTAATTTAAACCTTCCTTCTTTCAGTTTAAAACCATTACCTCTTGTCCTGTCACTATATGGCCTTGTCAGAAGTGCCTCTTCTGCTCTTTTGTAACCCTCTTTAGGTACCTGAAGGTTGTTCTAAGGTCTCCTTGGCATCTTCTCTTCAGAAGACTGAACAGTCCCAAGACAGACTCTCAGTCTGTCTTCATAGCAGAGGTCAGAGCTTCAGACCGCTGATCATCTTTGTGTCCTCCTCTGGAATTGCTCAAGCAGGTTGATCTCCCTCTCATGCTGGGGCCCCAGAGCTGGAGGTACTATTCCATGTGGGTCTTCATGAGAGTAAAGGGTGATTCCAAAGCATAAGTCTGACAGGATTGTATTCTATTAGAGGAGAATTGCACTTACACAATTAGTGAAGGAAGTTCTAACTCAGGCAAATATATCAATATTTACAGTTTAATCATTAAATCATGTTTGTGCCAGGCACAGTGGAAGCTCTGTCCATAGAAGATGACTCCAAGGCATTACAGTAATAGATATAAAAAATTAGCCAGGGATGAGAAAGTACTAATGCAAAGAGATGGATGAATTTCCTGCTGATGTCAAATGCAGCCATGCCGACTTTAATGGGACCAAATGGAAAGAAAGAGTGTGATTACAATATGATAGGAATTATAAATTCATTAGAAAGTATAAATACTCTTCCTTGTTTACATTTAAGTTTTCATTTTAATTGTACCTTAATATGTCTTCCTTGGGAAACAAATAGATGTGACAAATTATGCCAGGTAATTTGTTGTAATAGGTGCAAAGAACTAGAAGCCTGCTGTGAGCCATCAAACACATTTGGAGGTCAAAACCATACTGTTTAGTTCTTAGTTCTGGGAAAGAAATTATTCTGGTAATGTTACCTGGATACCAAACTGCACACAGACACTTGACTTTGCTGTTAATGTGTGAAAAACTTCTTCAGCAACCACCTGCTTACAAGCAACTGTAGTGGACTATCTCGCTCATATTATGCAGGGAAACTGCTTCTCTTTCTATTATAGCTGTTTGTAAAGTAAAGCCATACGCATTACTTCCAGCCTTAATTCCTTAAAAAAAAATTATTTTACAAATGTCTCCTTCTCTTTTTTTTTTTTTTTTTAATTATTCCTTTTTCTATGTCCATGGGAGCCTGCATTTTTCTTTTAACCTTTCCATTTCTGAAACCCCAGAAGTGGCCATTCTACCTTTGTGGACATAACGGGTTTCTCTGTATTAATGTTATGCATTAGAAGTTTAAGCCATTAGTGCTTGTACAGAGAGATATATGATGGCCTCTAGTGGTTCTCTGTATGTGTGCAGATCCACTCTTCAATGCCCCTCTCATTTTATGACTATGCATGCAGGAAGAAAAAAATTATTGATGCCCAGCTGTTGCATTTTATGAACAAAAACCTTTTGGCAACAGTAAAGAGACCTGCACAATATGCCCAGAAGAGAGAAGGTGATCTCCTCCATCAAAATATAAGCTGGAATGTTTCTAAGCACCGCTCAGAGTAGTCAATATAATGCAATCACAAATCACCTAAAATGTTCCTTGTCCTTTGGGCTGAGCACCAGAGATGAGATCATTCATTCTGAATGGAGGCATCCTTCCTGTATTTGACAGCCAAAATCATAGTGACCTTGCATGCAGAATGGGTTCCCAACTCTGTTTGCAGATGAAGAACTGCAGGATGACTGACTGTTAGCCAACAAATGCGTCAGTCTCATCATTCTCCTGAGTCACATCCAGGTCTGTACACCACTCCGCGCCTGCAAATGCAGATGCATGGAAGAATCTTGGCTCTCCTAGCTAGGCTGGAGAGTGCATCAGTTGTTCTCACTGCAGTCCCTCAAAGTGAAGGTACCTGCCTCTCAGCTCTGACTGCCATGCTAACAAATCTGTACCCCTCAGGACCCAACATTGGCTGGCCGGACTCAGAAGCTCCCTGATCCGAGTGGCCAAGGAATTAAAACATTATGGCTAGCAGCATACTCCTCTGCACGATGCTGCAAACATTCAGGCTATTTTCCCCTCAGGAATTCTTTCACAGAGGTCTGTGCACTTTGGAGGAGCAGGTTTTCCAATACAAGTGGAGAAACAGCATGTTCCATCTCATTTGAACTCTGTTATTCTCTGAAGGATGTGTTGTTCTAGGCTAGGAAATATTTTGATTTTAAAATGCAGCCATGCCATGTAGATAGTTTTCCTCTGAAAAAAAAATGGATGGTATGGTGAGTAAAGCATCTGAATAAAAAAAATATTTATGCCCGGTTAATCCTCTGAATGGGCAAAATAATGTTACACTACTTTACCCCTGTGATTCTTCAAAGGCCTTTTGATCTACTAATGTTGGCATCTCTTTAGGTTATAGCTCTCATATTTTAGGGATTTTGATTACTCTAATTCAAAAGAAATCTGCACTGCCAATAATTTGGCATCTTCTATTGTAAAAAATTATCCACAAGAGAAATAAAGAACCATGGCAACAAGAAAAAAATACATTAAACTAATAAATCTCAAAGTATTTCAATTCCTTATTCTTGTTTTTTATTCTTCTTTTTTCTCTAAGTTGTTCATTTTTTTACTCTTTTTACGAATTCAAACTTTGGTTTCGAAACTTGTTAGATAGAAAGGCATAAGGAAAACAAAGAACTAAAACATTCTATAGATACATCAGTTGATGACAATCTTTCTACTTTAATATGGTTGTGATATACTTAAGTATAGTCTTCAAATATTTCTTATTTACACAGATGAGCAAGTTATGTGCTTAAATGTGTATCCAAATATCCAAGCATACAGTTTTTAAGGACTGAAATATTGGAAGATAAATTCATAATGACATAATTTCTTTCCCAGAAATAAAAAGAGTCTAACAAAAAGTCATTTAGGACAAAATAATGATAGGTCTTGAATCTTGACATTGAAATCCTAGCAACATAATTAACAAGCAAAGGGTAGATTTTTTTGACTTTTGGCTTCCCAAGAATTTAGAGGGCAAAAGATAAGATAATATGGCTGAGGGAAGTCAGACATGAAAAGACAACAGGTGAAAGGCTGAAAACCCTCAGAAATTATCTAAACCCCTTCTTTCTACATTATAAGGCATTCCAAAGTGATTTGAATAACACGGAAAAATTGTCAAGAAAATGCATTTCCAGCTGACCTCTGTCAAGTTTGGTCTCAACCTTCCCTACTCATTTCCCAACAAAGTTTTCTGACTGTAATTTTCTATGTGTGATCATTGCTTCTCATCCACCACACAAGGTCTGTGCCTATGCTTCTTTGTTTCTTTGCATTTTTTGAAGGCATAAATACATTTTCAAAAATAATTCAATTAAAAACAAAACAAAATATCCATACAAAAAAGCAAACTATGAAAATAACTTCTTTTAGTAAAGAATATCTGTATATAGATAATTTACACATAGCACCTATTTAGCTACCCACAGCAGTGAACAATAAATATTTTATTCCATATGCCAGTATATGATGACGTTGAAACACTTTCTCTTTTGTCTGCAGACTCATCTCATTCCCTGTGGTACAGTGTATTACTTGTTTTGCTGACAACAAACACTCAAACATCTGACATTAGATCACTTTCAATTAAGTGTGTTAGAACCAAAGACTAAAGCTCCAGGGAAGAGGCATTTCGACTTGCTGCCAGTTAAGTATAGGCTGTCCTTGTACTGGAAAGTACAGGTGATTTGAAACGAGTCCTTTAGGTTGTCTAGATTGCACAGATCAAAACTGTTGTATGAATTTATTTACATTTGACTCTTCCTTTTGGATTTCCTTATTGTGACACATGGTTTTACTTCTTTTCCAAGATCAGCATTTAAAAGCAAAACTCTGAATCTATCAGTTTCAAGCTTAAAAAACAATGTATCAGCAAAATCTTTTCAAAACTGCACCTAGCTGAAATGGCTTTTTCATTGTTATAATCATAGAAAAGATATCTAATAAAGATTAGAAGTGACTAAATGAGCTGTATGTGGGGGAAGAATCACTTAAGCAACACTACAAAGCATATCTATATTCTTAATATACTGAGTGCCTTCTTATAGCATATTTCTGTACAGACTATTTGAGGAGACTGTGTGCTTTATTATCCTTTCTTGGTCACTATGTGCTGAGCTGAAGAGTTTTAGGGAACTGGACAAGACAAGCAGCTGATGATATAGAGCCTAAAAAATTGGCCTGATTCACAGGATTGCTGAGAGCCTATTGAAGTAATTGGCTCCACAGCCACTTAGCACTGCTGAAAATAAACCATTTTCTCTCGTACTCACTAGTGTGAAATGAAGCATGACCCAAAACACCTGCCATCCACAGCTGGTTGGAAAGTTCAAGAAGCTTAAAAAGAATCGGGAAATAAGATTTTCACTTTCTCTTCTATTTTCCTATAATTTTTATGCAGTTGCCTCCCTTCGCTTATGAATGGAAACCCTAATTTCAGATCCCTACCCAAGAGAATTTCTCTCATGCAGTAGAAACCAAGCAGCCAGCTTGCTTTAAAAACTATGTAGGTTCAAAAATATCAAACCCGGGATGTTATTGAAAGGGGAAGGCAAATATCTGTCTTATTATCAGGAAGCTGATACATGGCTGTTCCACTTGGAGCTATTCTCAGGGTACCAGGAGAGTCTGTTTTCCTTCCATCCTGTACCTTTGCTACTGTTAACAAATGCTGCACTGAAAATCTTGTCCCTAAAGAGGTCAAGAGTAAAACTGTTATTGATTCTTAGAGCCAAGGATTCAGTATCTTTATGTATTTTTCCCTCCATTTAGTGATAGATGTGTTTGTGTTTAGAAAAGATAATTAAATAGCCATTGTGATATAACCTAGTAGTGCTCTTTGGATTACTTTCAAACTTTATATTTAAAGAACCAGACTCTGAAACTAAATGAAATCTGTACTTAATTACTCTTCTGTAGACATATTAGGTTTTTGTCTTTTTCAAAGAAAATCGGACGCTATTTTTCCCTTGAGCTAGAAGGCACAGTGACATTCTGAGTAAAATGGATGCCAATTGAGCCAATATTAATACAATTAGAATAGAATGCATCAATAACTTAAATCCTTTGTGACAAACTACAGGAAAAATCATGTAGTCTTGCAATTAATTTCAGTAGTAGTTTCATCTGTAGTCTTGCAGATAATTTCAAAGGCAGAACTGCAGGATAGGGTGTGAATTAAAAAAAATTATTAAAATGGGAAGGAGTTTGCCTAATAAAGTAAAAACATTTCATTGAAGACTAAAGAGCAGTTCAGGTTTTGGGAAGAAACTACAAATTTCTAAGTACAACTGTGTTCTAGGTGTGCTCATTTAGACATTGCCATGGTAGTGGTGAAATAATTTCTTTTGTGATTCCCTTCACTGTCTGCCAAAGCCCTCAGAAGACTTTTTCCCTATTATGTTGTTTGAGAATGTTTAACCTACTCAGATGAGATGAAGTACAAAGAAGGTGACTATTAGACCAGTTGTAACAGATATTAGGTGATTTAGGGCAATTGACGCAGTCCATAGTTTGTAGGATCCCTTATTTTGCGGAAGGTTTATGTGGGAATCAGTTCTAGATAAGGATATTTGTGTATAGATGTATGTATGTAGACTACAACATGTACACCAAATGTCTTAGCTGTTCTACAATTAATATGATCAAACAATGACATGGAGTGACCTCACTCACTTTCAAGAAGATATGGTTGCCCAGTTGTGTCTAGTAGATGGAGATGCTCTAGGGTACTGCCATGGTTTAATCCAACAGCTAAACCCCACACAACCAGTGGCATGATGGTGAAAATACAGTGGGATGGGGGAGAGTATTGGAAGGGGAAATGGGAGAAAATTCATAGATCAAGATAAAGACAGTTTAAGAACCAAAGCAAATGTTGTTCATCCAAGTAAATCAAACAAGGAGCTCATTCATCATTTCCCAGGGGCAGGCAGGTGTTCATTCATGCCCAGGACAGTAGCGTTTCCTGACATTTAATGGTGAATTGAGAAGACAAATGCCATCACTCTGAATGCCTCACCCCCCCTCCCCCACTTCTTCTTCCCCCAGATTTCCATGCTGACTGTGATCTCATATGGTATGCAATATGGACGGGAGCGATGCTTCTATTTCCTTTTCTCTCCTGGTGGCAAGATTTATTGGTGAGTTTATACTTCATTTTGAGACTGCATGTAATTTCCATTTTGCTACTCGGAGCAAATGGGTGAGACCAGGGAATACAGGAGACAGTCCTGAAGTTTATTTTAGTCCAGAAACTAAAATAAACCCCAATGAAACACTGAAATCAGAATAAAATTATGCATTTTAGTTTCTTTTTGAAGGAAATAAAAGCTCTGCTTTTTCAGGTTAATTTTTAAATAAAATATTTGAATGGCCATTGAGTTGGAAAATCACAACAAATTACTCAGGAGTTATTTCCGAGAACATATCTCAAATATGACTAAATAAATAAATAAAAGAAGTAAAATGGTAGAATCATACAATTATAGGGTGCGCTTATTTGGAAGGGACCCATCAGGATAATCAGGTCCAACTCCTGGCCCTACACAGGACCACTCCAAGAGTCACACCATGTAAGCTTTGCCCAAATTCTGTCAGGCTTGGTGCTGTGACCACTTCCTTGGGGAGCTTGTTCCAATGCTCAACCACCCTCTGGGTGAAAAACTTCTAATATCCAATCTAAACCTCCCCGATACAACTTCCTGCTGTTTCCTCGAGTCCAGCCACTGAGCAATCAAGTGTCTGCCCTTCCACTTCCCCTCATGAGGATGTTGAAAATGGCAGTAACGTCTCCCCTCAGTCAATGATAGGAAAAGGCACTGAGCACTGTTATCCAAGATTCCCTCCTTTATTAACTCTTGATGCTATAAGATGGGAAAATGTATTTAATGAAAAACTTTTTATAGGTGTTTCCCATTTTTCCTGTGAGGTGACCATTTTTTTTCTTGAATTTATGTCCCTTATAGCAGTCCTTAATTATATGGTGAAAGGGAACATTAAAGGTAATATTACATAAATCTAATAAGCTTTATTTTTTATGACTTTTTTCTTCATAGTACAGTTCAATTTGAGAAATATTGTCAAAATTAAAAATCATAAAAACTGCATTTAAACTTTGCATCTGAAATTATATTTGTTGAGAGTTTATGGCTTAACCATGAGCTGTCCCAGACTTTGCAACTCAGATAAGACTTTGATATGCAAAGGAAAACATCCGGCGTACCTATAAATCAGCTGCTTGTACAGAACAACTCCTTGCTACAGAAGATCTGAGGGAAATGGACATTTCTGAGACGGACCTGACCCATTTGAGGAGGTTCATTTATCTTTTCATTTATAACAAAAAAAAGCCTAGAAAACTAATTTAGAATTGTTGCTGAAGTTTATAGACTTAAATTCTGCATAGCAGCAGTTAGGTAAAGTGACTGTTAATGAGAATTGCAGACCTGCAATTTCAAAGTTCTTAATGATGATGAGGATGGAGAAGTCAGAGATTTTCAGTGGCTTTTCTCAAAGCACTGAAATCTTTTATGTCAGTTTGTGACTGTATCCCTACATGAGAAAAGTCAGGTTCTCTGTTTTGAACATTCTGACCCAATTTATTTTATTAAAGGATAAATTGCAACAGAGAAATGGTGGCAAATTCTGACATATAAATATAATTTCTTTTAAGAAGTATGTAATGATAAAGCTTAAAAAAATACAGACATATTTACATTCGGTAATATATCTGTTCTGAAATGCCTGACTACTTCCCAGGGTTTGAGGAACCAAAATTGCCTTAACCTGATTTTGCCATTTTATCTTTCTTCTTAATTTTTAGTGAAAGATGATCATTAGGGAAAGGCTAAGACTTGACAAAAGGCTGCATAAGAATTGTGTGTCCTGAGAAGGATAATAATGTATGTATGTAACTTCAGAAGTCTTTTTAAAAAGAGACAGTCTGAAATTCCATCTTCAAATACTCATTTTGTTAATCTCCTAGAGTTTGTAGAGTTTGTTATTTGCTATGGCTAGTTCTTCTCTTGCTATGAGACACTGGACTATTAACAGCTAATGACTCAAAACAATCAGCCATTTGAGGAAGTAGTAAGAAGCAGACCCTGTGAGGAGGGATAATGCTTTTTATCATGCCAAAGTCCTTCCTTACACAAGGGGCTAAGTTGTGAAAACTCCCCTTGGGGGTGATATTGGGATGTTGACACATTCACACCTAGGCCTGAAGATATTCATCCCGTCCAAAGGGGCATAACTGGATCAACTGCTCTGACATGAGGGGCAACTGTTGTGTCTTAGAAGGTGCAACAAACAGTGGAGAACTCCCCATTCTGGAGAGGTACCTGAGCATTCCCGCCTAGGCTGAGCATGTATTAACCCTCTGAACTTTGTATTTCATTGGCTACCACCACTCCTGACGGATCAAGACTGCAGCAACCACTTCAGCAAACGGACATCTAAATTGCAACAATCAAGTGTTGTGAAAAATTGCAACAAGTAAAAAGCTGTATTTAAACATTCTGAAATAGATAATACTATTTAAAATAATTAATTAAATTTTATGCAAATTGGATTGCAAATCGTAGGGCAAGAGTACTGTCTCCTATCAAGAAAGGATTTTCAGAGATTCACAGAATCATGGAATCACAGAATGGGTAAGGTTGGAAAGGACCATAGTGGGTTACTCGGTCCAGTCTCTCTGCTCAAGCAAGGTCATCTTTGAACACATTACAGAGCTTTGCATTCAGATGGTTCTTGAATATCCCCCAACGAGGATTTCCCAGCCTGTCTGGGCAATGTGATTCAGTGTGTGGTCCCCCACACAATAAAAGCATTCTTCCCCATATTAAAGATCTTAATGAAAATATAGTTTCCTCTCTGTTATGTAAGTCTTAGATACTGCTCCCCAAGGTTCACAAGATTATCATATCTTTTTGTCTAAAAAAACGATCACTTGTGGAGAAGTTTAGGATATATCAGGGAATTTATATGTCTGACAGCTCACTAACAACTTGACATTAGTTGTAATGTACACAAGCATCTAAAACAGCAAAGCAAAGTAAGAAGGTAGATTATGAGATCTTAACATATAAGGAATAATAGGTAGCATCATTACACAAGGAATTCCACAAGTAGAAAAAAGAATGTGGAAGATTTTAATCAGGATAAAGGTTTCTCAGTTTGACTTGAAGTTTGCAGAAGAATATTATGGAGTCAGATGTTTAGTTAGATTTCTTTTTTGAGGAGGGGAATGATAGAACAGTTACCAAACAAAATTAATGATTCTCCCAATAGCTGCTGTGAGCTTAAAACTACAGCCACTTCCCACTCCAGTTTAGTTTTATTTGATGACTTGAGAAAAACATTCTGAGTTTGACACTGGAAAATTAGACAAGAAAATGAATGTGAGATGTCATAGATCAGAAAACATTCAGAAAATGTGAGGATGGCAGATATACAGAAATATGAGAAGTACCATTCCTAATGAAAAAGGATCATTCACTTGGCTAGTAATTTTTTAATATGTTTGTAATTTTTTTTCTGCAGATAACGTATTTCACTTCAAGTTTTTGATATATTTTACAAATGCTAATGAGTTGAGTTCAGAGCTGCAGCCTCCTGATGTTAAGTGGATGATATTAGTCCCATATCACAGAGGAGAAAACTTGTGCCAAGCCCTTGTAAAAGCAGCGAATTTTGCCCTGTGTGATTCTGGAAAGTCAGTGTGTCTCCACACTAACATGGGAATGCACTGCTGAACAGATTAATGATGGGTTGTGTATAAACTTGCTGTGATTGCTCCTCTGTGCACAAATGCATTGTACATGTAAATCAAGCCTGAGTGCTACTCGGCATGTATATTGTAAAGGATTTTAAGAAACAAGGCACATACAAAGAAGATAGAAGGAAACAAGCAATGCACAGGTAGCAGGATCTGTCTGAATAGAACTGATTACACACTCGAATTTTGGTTGTATTTCAGCCAATCAGCCAGAATGCAAATGTGAGTACTTGTAGAAAAAAAAGGGAAAATATATGTCAGCAGGGGAAAACTACCTAAGAAGAGCTTGGTGCAGATCACAAATTAATAGTGTGTCTTTTGCTCCCATCCCAAGCCAATAAAGCTGCTCACTGTCCTCTACATTCAGCTTTGAAGCCAAAATTCATCTCTGAGGGAAACAGCAGAGCAGGAAGTGGCAACAATGATCCTTGTCATTTAACCCTTTCTTAAAATGGAATCCTCCTCACAGTTATTCAGAAATCTCTCTCCTATATGAGGCTCACTTACTTGCTCTTAGGAGAGAAGAAAAAAAGGAAGACAAACAAAAAAGCCTAAATACTACTTAATCTTTTCTGATTAAAAAAAAAAAAAAAAAGTGCTTCAGGAGATATTTTCCCGTTTTTGATTTCTTACTCAACATATAAAAAACATGCCATCCCTGAGATGAATAAAAGGGTTATTTTATAAGGACAATGGTGCCTTGATGAAAACGTGTTTTGCCACTTGTTTTATAAATAACATTTCCAGCTTGCCAACAATCTCTGGGACCTTTTCAGAAGTCTGGAATCATCGTCCATTATTTAAAGCAGGAAAAAATTGAATTCCATTATAATTTTTTTTTCTCCTGAGCAAAAAATTTGATTTCATCTAAATAAATAGTAAAAAAATGGAGAATGTTTGTAAATGCTGGGACTAAAATCTATTTTGAGATACACCTGAAAACATACACATTTATCTGCCTGGTCTGAGACCACTTACAAAGTGAAATGCACTGTCATATTTTCAAGGCTCAGTTTTAATCTTTTTATATTTTAGAGAGCTAAATGATACAGTAACAAGGTACAGAAAAGAGCTTTTCTTGGATAACCAGATTTTAAATGGGATGGGGTGGAGCTTTATCAAGGTGTAGTAAAGATAAAGTAGTAGGAGGGCACTAGTATCAATAAGATGAGAACATATTCTTCACAAAGTAATTTTGACTGGAAGGAAAGGTAATCTGTAACTGATGCTTGCAATGACATTTCTAGTTCACTGGAAATTATTGTAAGATTTAGAAACATTGAGGAATGTAGTTGCACCTACTCTCCAGTATTCTGAGAGTCTCCAAGATTCTTGGCAAACACAAAATAGATACTGCCTCCCATGAAAAGCCCCCAAACTTGGTGATACCCTTAAAAACCACAGTTAGTAGATAAGGCACAAAGCTGAAGCCATCTTCTGGTTCATGCTTGATGGATAATTTTTAAATTTTATTCCATGATTGTTTCATACAAAATACATTCAAGTTCTTGCTTCACAGAAAGATCTCATAGACCATCCTGGATAGTGTTACCAATCATTTAGAAAGTAATTGAATAGCCACCTGAGTGTGCTGAAGGTCCCTCATCATAGGCATTTAATAGACACATTTCACAAAAAAAAAATGTTGATAAAAATCAGATAAAGATTTCAGACTGGAAATGAGCAAAAATCTCAACAAATCTATTGTTGGGATTGTCTATAAACAGTTTGGGCCCATCACTTTAGAAAGTACATCACTGACACTTCCAGTGGCTGCAGTAAAAGATAACCTCTCTCTCTACAAAATTCACCTTATTTGGATCCCTCTCTGTACAGTACCATGAATGTATTTTTCAGCTCCTTCTAAAATTCTGGAGATCACAGGGTCAGGACAAGCAGGCTCCAGCACAGCATCTGTGCTTTCTCTCCAACACCCCCTCTCACGAGTAGGCTGAGGGTGGGCAAAGTCTTGAGAGGGGACACAGCAGGATAGCTGACCCTGACTGACCAAAGGGGATATTCCACACCATAAGCCATCTGCCCAGCAATAGGGAGAGAGGAGGAGGCAGGTGGGGGGAACAGGGGTGTTGGCAGGGAATTTTTTATGATGGTGCTTGTCTTCCAGAGCAACTACCAAATGCATGCTGAAACCATGCTTCCTGAGAAGTGACATTGCCTGTTGATGGGAAGTAGAGAATAAAATCTTTTGTTTTCCTTTGCTTTTGCATCTTCACCCTTTGCATTTCCTTTATTAAACTGCCTTATCATCTCCCATGAGCATTTTTCCATCTTATTTTCTCTCTGCCTTTTCCCTCTGAGGAGATGAGTGACAGAGAGGCTCAGTGGGCAACTGGTGTCCAGCCAAGTCAACCCCTTACACAGAAATTTTGAGCTTTTTCACTATCAGCCTTATTTCACTTGTCCTTAACTCTGTCCAATTCCTTTTGCACTTTTTAACTTGCTACTGTTTAGCAGAAGACATTTTCATGTAGCAGCTGTAGAACAATAACAGAAATGTAGAAGAAAGTTTTGGCAAGCCTATCTCATCAGTATCAGTAACTGAGTTTTCTTCAATGTCATTAATACTATGTGAAAGAATAGCAAAAAGGATTTCACATTTTGCTTTCCAATTCAGCTCATATACTTTTCAATTCTTTTTTATTCATATGGAAGAAACTTGACAGATTTTGAATATACCATCAAAACACTTTTTTTCATCTTGAACACAAGGCCTGTCCAAACTACAGCTGTTTTCCCAAAAATCATGTAAAAAAGACCACACTGTAGAAAAGGAAAAAAGGAAAAAGAAAACAATAAATTTAGAACAGTTTTCCTTCATATTTGAGCTTGTGTATAAGAACATTTCTCTTTACAAAACATTTTGAAGTAAGAAATTCAACAAACTAAAAAAAAAAAAATCTGTAATGAGAAATGGATATCAGTTTAGCTACTTTGTTTTTGTGTCACTCATCACCACAACATTGACAAGATTTCAGCTATCTCTATAGGCAATAAAATTAACACCTAATAAGTATGACACATTCAATTTTTCATGTCTTTAACGAGGCAAATTTCCATACATGGACCTTTTTCCTGATTTTTGTAGTTATATGCGATGAAATTTGTTTTTAAATATGCACTCTGCAATTTACGTACTTCAATGGGTGTATTTTAGGCTCTAGTTCAGAAACTGGTGATGGATGTCATTTCTTGAGGGAGTTCATCTTAGGTAATATTTTGCACTTAAGTTTTGTGTCTTTTTTCTGTGGCTTCCAAGCTACTTTGTAATGTTGAATGATTCTTCATTATTATATATTAGATAGATAGGTAGATGTAAAAGCTATTTCACTCTTGACCAGAGAAGATGGGATTCTCCTAGCAAAACATATTAAATCAATGTCAAAACTGGTCTTAGAAAACTTGAATGGTTGCACTGTGCTCCAACTGACTAATTATACCTCCTATTGAAGTCTTCTTATTTAGGTAGAGACCTTCAAGGTCAGACAGTATGTACTGAAAATACACCAAAGGTCTATTTAGTTATTGAGGCAGATGAGAAATTATGCACCAGCTTTGTGTACAGGGTGGTGAAAGAATTGTGTTCTACGTGTGCAGATGCACCATTGCACACACTGGTTGAAATTATATTCTTTTATTGTGTGTTCTGAGAAGGAAGAACTTTGTCTGAACTCTGTGTCCAGAGACAATAACATAAAGAGCATTGTTTCAACATGACACCTACGGAAATTAATTCCTTGATGATAGTACTTGTTTGATAATAACTAAGTGCACAGAATTTTCTCAGAGCTTTATAACTGTTTGATTTTTTACAATTATTATTTTAGGATTAAAAATGTCACATTAAAAATATAAATTCACCACAAATTAAAGGCAGCAATAGCAGACTGACAGTTCCCAAAAGCTGAGAGATTGTCATCTACAGATCACATATCTGCAGTGATATTGCAAAGATCAGAGTTAGGGACTTGTTAAAATCTTTTATCTATATGCAGAAGTGAATCTCAAATAACTGTTGATAAAATGTGTGGATTGAGAAAAATACCTTGGAAAACAAAGTTAATTATAAAGAAAAGACAGAATAACATATTGAGCTAGGCTAATTAAAATAACCTCTTTAAAACAGCCAGGTTTAGAGTTTTACACATAGAAAGGCTGTACATTAAGAAGGAAGACTTTATGGCTTGAAAACCTTTAATCTGGAAATATTTTAGTATTTTAGGATGCATTTCTTCTTATCTCAGAAGACATTTATAGGTAGGAAAATTTTGCTGTTTCTTCCAATTTTTTGAGCAAAGAAGTAACATGTATTTTGGCGATGAATTTAAATATGGATATAATGAAAATAATGAAAATTATGAGAGAATTCTGCATAATATTCTCATATCTGACTTTTGGAAAAATTGTAAAACAGGAGATACCAAGGGAAATAGCTGTCAGTAGCTCCTGAATTCTTCCTCTGAGACCACAGATGATTTCAATCTCTTTAGCTGTAAGCTTTTTACAGCACAGTGCTGTCTTCATTAGAAGAAAATTCTGGACATTAATCAGCTTTTTAGCAAAAAAAAAAAAATCATGATAAAAACAGTGACCAGGAAACAAAACTTTACAAATTAAAATAGCCAATAGACATACTTTTTAATTGTCAGACTGTTTAATAATTTGAACAAATGATTAATTGATAGAACAAAGGGATCACTTGGTGGTCTGTCTTTTCATGTTGAACTGAAAACACAATTTAGCAAAATGAAATTTTAGGATGTTAGGAAACTTAGGAATGTAAAATAAACATGAAAATATTCAGAAGCTGATCAGATAAACTATTGCTCCTTTCGGTCAAACATCTGAAAGCAGAAAATAAAGACCATCTGTAAATTACATACCCTGGTATTGATGCACTGTTGCCCAGACTCTGATCTCAATGACTCTTTGCAAGTCTGAAGAGTGTATAGGCAATGACTAGGTTACAATGTGGGTTTATCCAGATTTAATACAACAGGATTTTATCCAAATTTCAAACTACTAGACAAGTTACAATAGTACGTATTACACCAATCTAAATTTTACTGTCAGAAAAGACTACAAAACTCTTTGCATGGACCAAGGAAGATATCCAGAGCCCAGATGAATTTTAGTTCTTCTCTGTCTTAATTTTCTGTCATTAGCCTGGTGCTAAAAAAGAATGCATTGTCACAGACATATATTTTTTAATTATATAAACTAGTGAAATCACCCGGCTAGCATACGAAAATACGTATCTCAATGCGCAGACTGTTTACACATAAGCAGGACACAAAAAATACTTACATGCCTTATAGGTAGGTACAAGAGAACTAGATTGGCCTCATCTGACTGACATATTTTAGGGCAGCAATCCAAAACACTTATCTGCTCTTCAGTGGCACTGACTAGAAGACAAAAGATTGCATTGCACAGATGGGTAGAATATGAGCTCATGTGAAATCAAGGGAGAATAAAACCTCTCTCAATAATTTAGGATCATTTCAATCTACAGTTTCTTTTAATTTACTCCCTGAACAAAGCTGCTTGTCACTAACATGAATCTGAGCAGAGAAAGTTGAGACAGACTGAATGGGAGCATAAATCAGCACTTTGCTGTCAGTTGCAAAATTAACTTTAGTAGATCATCAGAAGCAGGAGTTACCTCTGGTTCGTAGTGCAAGGTTCCATCCCTGAGCTAAAGCTCTAGCAGGTCCTTGAGGAGTAAGTGACACCTTTACAGAGAGAGAGAGTGCTGAGTACAAACCTCTACAAACCTTTCCCTAACCCTCAGGACTCTGGCATTTCTCCCACTGTCACAGCTCATGCCAAGAATTCTTTTAGCTAGTAGTGGCCCTGAAAAGCACATATGCTGAGTGGCTTGTACCACCAGCTCCTAAACTAGTCTGTGCAGCTGTGTGTTTCTTGTTACCGTCACCTTTCTAGAAGTGTCACATTAGGTTGGAGAGTGATTCGAGAAGCTTCCAATAACCTAACTTTGAGATTCCCGTTCAGAAAGTGCCTGTCACTCAATCCAGATGGCAGGAAAATCAAACAATAAAAAAACTTTAATTTGAAAAAAACAATGAATAAAACATGGAAAGCAGCCATGAAGATTCCAAAGGCTTGTTGGAATTGTATATCAAAAAAGAATAAAATATATGTATTTAATATCTTATTGATACTGAGATTAAGCCTATTAGGCATTTCTTTCCAGCATTCATCAGACAAGCTGAGGATGTTTATTAGCCTGCATAGTAGGACACTTTGCTTTTTTTTTTCACATTCCATATCTGCAACTGGATTTTGTAGAGGAAAATAAAGGAAGCATGCTGGATTTTATACTTCCACTACTACTTAAAGTCTGTTCAGGGGTTCACTACTACTTAAACTCTCGCCTCCTTTTTCCTGCCTTCCAGAACTGATTAAATCTTAAGGAGACAGATTCAATCTTCGTCACCTGAACTTCATCCCTTTGCAGTAAAACTGCTAATGTTATTTAAACAGTTCAGTTGTTTCCTCTGCTTGACTAAACTACTAATAGGTTGTTAAATAACTGAGCTAAAGGCGAAAGGTACATTTCACAGTGAAGCTTTCCTAGAGACTTTCAGAGAGGATATTGACTTTGCTTTAATTGTCCATGACAAGCTAACTTTTAAGTTCCCAGCCCAGAAGTCAACTCTATACAAGGGCACTGTAGGTTTGAACAAGAAGCAGCTTCTCATGGAAGTGCCAAATTCATTTGCAAGGAAATTGAAAGGACCAAAATACTAAGTCCCCCTGGGAAGAATGCAAATCAGCATCGTGAACCTATGTGTGGAGGAGACTTCTTCAATAGTGATGAGGGTAGGCAGGGAGGGTGTTGAGGCTTTCTGTTTGTGAGACAATATCTAGAAAATGGACTTGTAAAAATTGGCAAAATTAAAACAGAGAGGTACCTTGAGATCTACGGCCTGCCCAGATCCTTCTCTAGGGCCTTCCTACCCTTCAGCAGATTGACACGCCTGCCCAATTTGGTAGCATCTGCAAAATGAGGTTGCACTTGATTCCTTCATCCAGATTATTGATAAAGATATTAAACAGAACTGGCCCAAATACTGAGCCCCGAAGAACCACTACTTGTCCCCCCCCTGTGACTGGCCACCAGCTGGATGTGTCACCATTCACCACCTCTCTCTGGGCCAGGCCATCCAGTCCCATGCTGGCTGGGCCTCATCCCCTGGTTGTCCTGCACCTGCTGCATGACGGTACTCAAAATTTTCTATTCCATGACTTTCCCTAGAACCAAGGTAAGGCTGACAGGCCTGTAGTTCCCTTGTAGATCCTCCTTCCAGCCCTTCTTGTAGATGGGTGTCCTATTTCCAACCTCCAGTCAAGCGGGACCACACCTGTGAGCTGTGGCTGTTGGTAACTGATGCAGAGTGTCTTGGCAAGCTCTTCCACCAGCCCTTTCAGTAGACTTGGGTGGATCCCATCGAGCTCCACAGACTTGTCTGTGTGTGTGTGGTGTAGCAGGGTCACTGATCATTTCCCTTTGGATTATGGGGGATTTCCTTCTGCTTACCTTCCCTGTATTACATCTCAAGTTGCTGGGTACCTGGAGAACAAGGAGTCTGATTATTAAAGACTGAAGCAAAGAAGTCATTAAACACCTTATTCTTTTCCTCATCCTTTGTTACTATATTTTCCCCCACATTATATAAAGGATGGAGATTCTCCTTAGCCCTCTTTTTGTTGTTAGTATGTTTATAGAAATATTTTTATTGTCATTTTAGCAGTAGACAGATTAATTTCTAGCTGGGCTTTCCTCTAATTATCTCCCTTCACACCCTCACAATATTAATTACAATGTCTTCTAAGCTTCCTGCCCCTTCTTTGAAAGGTGATACGCTTCCCTATTTTCCCTGAGTTCAAGCCAAAGTTCTCTGTTCAGACAGGCTGATCTTCTTCTCTTCAAGCACATCTCTTGGCAATGGGGATGGCCTTCTCCTGAGCCTTTAGAATTTCCTTGTTGAAGAAAGTCCAGTCTTCCTGAAATCCTTTTTCCTTGAGGGCTGCCTCACATGGGACTTTGTTATGAGTATACTTTTCTGACTGCAGTCCAACCATCAAAGTGGCACACAAGCAAAGAGCTCTTTCCTGCTGCGTGGTAGACTTCTCATAGCTGAACTATCACACGTCAAGGATTGTACACACTCTCTTCACAATAGGTTCATGCTGGCCAGACACACTCACTTTCAACAGCAGTTGAGAACAGACTTACTCCACCACCAGGTAGGCTTAAAATGATGTATATAAAGAAGGTTGGTCTGGACAGAGAGTTGCGAATTATTTATGTGATTAAAACTGTGTATTTGCAAAAAGAATATAAATTGGCCAAAACCAAAACTCATTCAATTCATTCAGCTACGTAGAATGACAATTAGGAAAGAAAAAGAAAAAAGAAAATTTTGTCCAACACAGATAAGATACAAAGCATGTCAAAAAAAGAAGAGACTCAGTCCTCCTCCAGAGCAGACACTGTTGATTTGTGGCAAGATTTGCCACAGAAGCAGCATCAATGTAAACTTTTCATGACACAGAATGTAAACCAGAGTTATGCCCAGGGCCTACAATGTGATAAAGTCATTCCTCCCTCCTGCACAAGCCGTGGGACCATCTCTAGGATACCTTGCATCTACTTGTCTCATCTTCAGTATGTGGAAGCAAGTCCAGTCCTCTGTTGAAATGCACAAACTGAACAGTTAAAGTGTTTAAGATGATTTGGACATTAAACACTCACAGTCTTTCTCTTTACATCACCTCCAACAAGAACATCATCTACTCACTGGAACAGTTGTAACTTTTCAGCTCCATTACACTTACTGGTTTGATGTACCCTCCCATCAATCATGCCTTTGTACCTGACAGCTTTTCAGGACAAGCAGGATTACCTGTTTACACATGGTCATCTGGGTGCCCATTTTCTGCTCAAATGAGCTTGTTTCCAGGGTTTGACACTGTGCCCCTTTTACTGCCAGCACCATTGGCACTAACTCTCTTCTCATTCAATATGACTCATCTGCTAACACCTCCCACTTCTACAATAGATATGGGAAAAATCCACCACAAATTAGCTAGGGCCAGTTATTCAGAAATTATTACATGTAGTCACAGGTCCAGCACAGCACACTGGGGGACGTGTTTATATTCTCCACACATTTCCTAACTCAGACTTAACACAGGGCATCTGATGCTTGTAGGAACAAAATGTTCATTTATACTAAGTGTAACAGTACATTTAGCTCTGTGCTCTCATTACTACAACTTTATTTTCTGGAAGCTTACTAACCTAATTGTAATTTATAGACCAAATGTTTCAACTTAACAAAAAACCCATTCCTTTGTTTTTCTCATAAAATACAGAGTTAATTTAGACTTCTGAGTAATAAGGTATCTCCAATATCAGCATATTTCTAGTTCATTTACTTACACATAGTATGCTTTTTAGACTTAAATTTTCTCTCACTTGCTTTTTCTAAAAGGTAAAAATCTCAGCATGATAACTTCATTGTGTTCATGCTGCAACATCAAAACTAAATGCTTTCAGGCTAGACACTCAGAAATGACAAATGTAATTAAATTTTTGCTTTAAAATACTTCTCAGAGCTTATTGGTAGTGAGAAGTACTTCCACTGATGTCTCAGTGTTCTGACAGCTGTTCTTAGTGAAATCAGGTTAGTTTCCTCTTACCAAGTGCAAAAATAAAGATCTCCACTTTTGTGGGAGATGTAACAACCTAGTAAATATAATACTGGGCACCAAAGCAAACTATTCTCAGAGAATATATAACCTAATAACTTAGTGTCACAAAAAAAGACATTTGTGTTGTACTTACAATATTTCGCTTTCTGTGGTACATATCCATTCTTATCCATAGTTTTGAAGTTTTGCACGTTGCAATTTCATATTATGTACTTTTGATACAGAGACTGATCTGGGGGGAAAAGGATGTGCAATATGCTGAACATACCTAAGCTGCAGCAAAATCCTTGAGAAATGCCAGATGAAAAATTCCTAATGAATATGAATCGATGGAATGAAAGAAGACACAAAAATAAATAAATAAGGCTTTGCAACAACAGTGTTTCAAAGCAGGAGTTACTGAACAAAGAGTACCAATGCAGAAAGGATCTTGCCACTTAATGAGTATTTTTGTTAATGATCTTTGCCACCAAAAGTAGGACTATGCTAATGAATATTGTCACTGAAGAAAATTTGAGAGGCATTATCAATAGCAAAGATCAAGATAAAGACAGAGGAAGCAATGGATGACCTTGAGAACTTGAGACTACAATTTGAATAACAGTCTGCAATAGAAAAAGAAAGAAAAACAAGGTAATAAGCCCAAGGACTCCTGATATAAAATCAGTTTGAAATACAAAAGAAGGACAAAATACAGAGAATACAGGAGGGAAGGAGAGCTGCTTTGCCACAAATGAACCTGCAATAATCAGGCCAACAGATATTCTGTTAATTTTGGAGCAAACCGACTGGTTTAGTGGAGCCATAACTGTTGTCTACAAAATACCAGGCTAACAACAACAGAAAAAAAAAAAACACCCTCCAGAAGAGAAGGATGTTTTGTAAAGGACAATTTTGTAATGTCCCATTTGGTTGAATATTAAAAAACTTCTAGCTTTAAGAAGATTATGGAAGAAACCTCCTAAGAATTAAGGGAAGGAATATAAAAAGTATCCAAAAGTGACAGGGTAAATTTATATGTGGGGTCACCTTTTATATATCCCTGACATGGCAGAAAACTACATACAGTGACCACGGCCTCTGTGTCAGAAGCTGGTGGGATGATGACAAAATCTCCTTTTTCTTACAATATATTCTTGCTCAGTCTTCTTCCTAAGAAACCATTAGTCAATGAAAAATATCTCCACATATACAGCTGGTGATAACAGTAATTGTAACTTAAAAAATAAAATGAATAGACATATTTTTATCATTGTGATTTTTACTTTTAGGTCTCCAGAGCTAGGAAGATATGTTCTAAGTGTGGTAAGGACAACCATCTGGGTTATTGAACCACCACTGTATTAAATTTTATTTTGACAAATAATTCAGATGTTCAACCCAGAGCAACTCCTACAAATAAACAGTCACAAAAAATGAGATTTTTCCATCACATAGGGGGAACTTTGAATGGCTCTGCAGGCCTCTTAAAGCCTTCATCTCGTGAACTAGAAGGCATTTATGTCTTTGTGATATAATGTCCTCAGGACTTCAAAATTTACAAGATGTAAATTTCTGTCAGGCAAACATAAGTTTCTTCATAAAGGATAGTCCAACTTATAGTCCTTAGTTTATTCTCAACAGACATGTAAGAATTCTTTTAAATACTAGTCACTGTATTTTGAAATCTCAGTATAAACTTAGTAAAAAAAAAAAAATAGAAAAAGGTATTCAGAGAAATGAGTTTCTCTTTTGAAATGAAAAAGTGCAAATCAAACAGAAAGTGTTTGGTCTGACTGAAATCAAAATACGAAAGAAAAACTGTGGATAAAGGAGATAAAGGAGAGGTTAACAACTCTTACATGTCATCTCTGGGTGCCCTTTGAAGGAGTAAAGTTCTGCAGAGTCATTTCCTCTCTAAAATCTGAGAGTAGTATGGAAGAAAAAAGAAACAAACTTGACTTGAAAAAATTGGAATAAATGTCAAATCTCAACAGTTAAGGGCTCTAGAAGTACCATGGTCCTGTTATTCTTTAGAAAGAATGGCAAGAAGTAATCTAAGAATATTTTCTCCTGTCTCTTGAGCCTTGGAGACCTTTTTGTTTGTATGAACCCCTCCACATCTGACAAGGGCCCTCTTTACAGAATGGAATAAAGGGGTTTTTTTCAATTCTACCCATTAGTCCTTAGAATGAAGCTGCCGCAGACTTACACTTCTGAAGGAATTTTATGCCGCCTTAGGACAAGAACAAGAACAAATTTAATTTCTCTTCTTTGAAGGGTAAGAGATGCTGAAGCAAAGGCATGATAAACCCCTGCAAAATTAGGCAGTGTAGGAGTAGTAGAGAGTCATCTAGAAACTGGAATCAGATCTCTTGCTAAGGTGTAGTGGTTGATATGACATCTGGCCAAATCTGACTTTGGGTTTCCAAATGTCTTCCTACTTTTAGTTCCTCTGTCAAGAGTGATGCTTTATCTGAATTCACATATAGCTCATTGATTCACTGTTAATTTCCATTGTTTCTTTGCTAATCCTAGAATTCCAATTTTGCAACAACCTTGTGTTCTGCCCTTTTTCTGGTCATCAAATATTTTGCTCTGAAGCTCTCAGTCCTGAAAATGAATATGAATATATCCTGCATCAGAAAAGGAGAGTGGCAGAAAGGGAAATTACATTCGTCCAACATGCTTATAAATCCTGGTCATTTTCTCCCTATGGTGGAAAACAACACCTCTGTATTCTTCCCATGGCATCAGACCTTGCTTCCACTGGACATACACCTTCCTTTTTTGTCTTATTTCCAATAGAAATGCTACACACATATATGTCTTCACATAATCATTGTTGTCATAATTTGGTTTTGTTGCCCGCTCTCCTGGAGATGTAAAAGACACTGAGATATGGTGCTTAGGAAAATTCATTTGTGGTGGACATGGCAGTGCTGGGTTAATGAACTACATGATCTTAAAAGACTTCTCCAAACTAAACGATTCTATGATTCTAAGATAATAATTGCAGCTGTCAATCACAGATCTTGATGAAGCAGATAGAACTGATAGAATTTTTGATTCATGTTCTTTAATGAGCAGTGGAATGCTTTTCATTTCATAATACCTGGAAAGAATAGGAAGCCACATGACAAAACAGTAGTTTTCACAAAAGACGCCAAGCGGAGGTTGGGGATTCTCTGGGTGTTTGACTTACTTTCAGGTGTAAGTCCCAGTGCAGACTTGCCTACTAATCAAGGTGCACATATGCCCAGGTGAAGGTTTAAGAACAGGGGAGTAAAACTATTTTTTATTTTAATGGCAAGGAGAAGGGAAGGACTTGAGCTGTACTCCATTCCGCCAGGACATATCCAGAGTGAGATTCTAGTTCTTGAAATAATACATTACATAACCCCTATTTTGAAATGGAAAATAAGGAAGACTCAGGCAGCTACAGGCCAGTCAGTCCTACCTCTGTGCACAGCAAGATCATGGAGCAGATCCTCCTGAAAACAAAGCTAAGGCACAGTGAAAATAAAGAAGTGGTTGGTCACAGCCAAAATGGTTTCACTAAAAGCAAATCATGCCTGACAAATTTGACAGCCTTCTTGTGGGGTTACAGCACTGATGGGTAAAGGAAGAGCAACTGACATAGTTATTCAAGTTACAGTTCAATACCATAGGTCATCACTCAATATAATGAAAATTACTCTTTTCTCTGCAACAAGGAATGGGTAGTTGCTAAGAGGCTACAAGTGTGGCTGGCAGCAGCCATGGTGGTGTTTGAGAGACACAGAATGCCCACAGGAAGTAATCTCAGTAATCCTACACTGACAATGAAAACTGAAAGGTCTCTGAGGCAGAGTTTATTGACAAAACAAGCTTGCATTCTATGGGAGGAAAAAAGTACTTATTGAACTGACATGGTAAAAAAAAAGTAATCTGAACCTTCTTCTCCACTCCCTCCTTGCTCCACAATAGTATTCAGAAGAAAAAAAAAAAACAAAAAGGATTTTGTATGCAAATAAACAGGATGACATTTTTAAAATACCTGACTAATAACAATGAATTTTTCTAAACAGCCCAGAAAAGGCCCAGGTTTCTTGAGTCAGTGGGTTGTGGTTAGTGGTTGCGCTTTTCCCCCACCAGAATTCCTTTTTACTGAAGTGGTGATGATTTCAGCAGAGTTGCTGAGTTGGCTTTTCTTGTGGCCCATACATTCTGCATTGTGTCTATTATCAGTAATACATTCTTCTCCCCCAGCTTTGTAAGCACTTGGACAATAGTTCCACCTTTATCTTATCTCAAGTTCCCATCACAGTGGCTTAGAACAGTCCAAGTTCCAGGTATCCAGAGGCACATTGGGAGGGGGGGAGGGGGTGGTATCAGTGGCCACAGATGCCCTCTGTCCCATAACCTGGGGTGATCTTTCTTTGACTGGGATATGTGTATGAGCAGTTGCTTCTTTGCACAGTTTGCCAGTGGGAATATTTGTCTGAATGCATTACCACAATGTGCCAGCCAGACCTTGCCTGTGCCAGGCCTGGAGTTAGCACCATCCCATCACTCCATTCTGTGCTTATTTCAGGCAAAATCCTTCTGTGGTCTAAACAGTGTTTGAGACAGGCTACTGTGCTCTGTAAGTGCTTACAACAGGTCAAAGGGTAAGTAATGTTCCAGACGCGGGTCCTGGGTGCTGAAATTTTCCATGCATAAGGGCTGATTCAAGTTCAGTGTTTCTGCAGAAAGTTCCAGCTAGAAAAAATTCCATTGTTTCCAAGGGAAAAGATATTGTTTCTGACCAAGTTAAAAAAACAAAACCAGATTTTTCTCTGAGCAGCCTGTTTTGGTGTAGAGTCTGTTATGAATTTTGATCAATGGTGTGCTTGCTGTACATCAGAATATGAGTCTTTAGCCGGACAAGATGGACTTGAGAAAAAGGAAGGGAAAAAAAGATATTCGATGTAAAAGGAAACTGAGAGCCAGCTGGTGGGAAACCCTGCATTTTCTGGGTTTCAAAAGTCAATGATCTGATTTTCAGGGATACTAATCCTTCATGGCTGGATTGAAAGATGTTGGGAGCTGGTTTTGACCATAGTGGATACTATGTAGAGCTAAGTACTCTATTATGGAGAAAAAAAAAAAAAAAAGGAAAATATCTCAGAGTGTCTAATCATTCAACATAAATTAGTGAAAATTTGTTGCTTGCTTATTTTATGCAACAGATAACAGTCAACTGTTCAACTGTGACACTGGGAAATAATTTCCCTCTACGAAGGTACTATGGGAAAAAATCAATTCATATTTTGAAGTCCGTGGGTACCACTGCAATGAGTGCAGTAGCCAAGATGATGAAAGGATTAATATTCTTGAATTCATAGAAGGTTTTGGCTGAAGCAGGAGGCCTATGGGTGAGGGGGAAAGTTCATGTATATAAAACCCGTGTGCAATCTTAATTCTATCATTTTCTAGCTTTGATGTTCTAGGCTTATAGTCTTGAAAATATTCTCTTCTGTTCTTGGATGGTTTTTTTGCAATAAATAGAGAAAGAGGCAGAAGTTAAAGTGTACATTGTTTAATAAAAGCAGTTGCTGTGTTGCCTCCACTTTGTCTCTGGAGGGATGTCCCTAATGCTTATGTAAAGCTAATAAAAGGAGGGAAAACTTGGATCCTTTATTATTCATCGCAGAAAACACAATTATGTATTTATACAGCACAAAATATAAATTATTTACCTGATGGACCACAGTGGCCTCTGAAGAAAAATGTTATCTGTCTGACTAATACACTTTGAACACATACATGGGGAAAAAAAACAGTAAAAAATTATACAGAATCTTTATCCAATGCTTGTAAATTAATTGACTAGCACTTCAGAATAAACATATAGAAACCTTTGATTTTTCTTAAATAAAGCCAAACTAATTAGGTTTTCTTAGATATAGTGCAACATTTCAAATACTCATTGACAATGAGGCTTCAAATTTGCTTGAAATCTTTCCAGGTTATTTTTTCCACACTAAAATCTTCAGCACAAATATTTCTATTCTAAAAGGATGCTTTTTAACTTCCCTGATGCACAGTAAATACACTGTGTTAACAACTTCTACCAGTTCCAATACTGTCCTAGGAAGAAAATGTATTATTAAATCTAACAAAGTTTTAAAACTAATTCAGGTGTAAACTTCTCAGTCTACCTGTGCAGGTTTTGTGTTATGAAGAAAATTCTTCTGCAAGAGGATTGCCAAGCACTGGAATAGATTGCTTAGGGATGTGGTTGAGCCAACATCCCTGGAGGTATTTTTAAAACATGTAGATGTTGCACTTGGGAACATAGTTTAGTGGTGGACTTGGCAGTGCTGGGTTAATGGCTGGATTTGATGACCTTTTCCAACCTTAATGATTCTATGATTCTAAGACATGAAACAAACCTTATCTTCAGTGTATAGCACTTAGGTAGCTGGATAAAAGTGAAAAATTCAGTTTATTAATTAATTTAGGCTTACTGGAAGTAATAGAAATCTTTGAAAACTTAAACTATTAAAGTACTACTTGTTAATTCAATAATCATGTAATACTTTAAAAAAATTTCCCCAGTCTAAAGAGAAACATCATCTTTGCATAAGCATTTTAAATGGTGCAAGCAAGAGAGAAACAAAATGAGAAGGTATAGTAGATTAGGGACTGCCAGGAAAAGTTCTGGAGTCTGGTTTTCCTTTATCCATAGTGTTTTTACAATGTTAGTCCTTGAAACTTAAGTCTGAGATTAATTTTCAAATAAATAAAATTAATTACAAAGAAGTAAAGAAGTAAATAAAGATAACAGCGGCAATCATAACTTAGGAAAACAAAAAAAATATACCATGAAAAATGTTATGTATAATGGCAGGGCTCAGAGGCTGAAGTATTTTATTTCTTTCAATAAGTCTTCTATTTGTAATAAATCCTATAAAATACTGTTGTGGACACAAACAAAAGAGCTGCAAAACTTCAAGGAACTGATCATCAGAATGGTTAAATTGGAGAAAATAGGAAAGGTACAATAGAAAATACAATCTATATATTAGAAAAACTAGTTCCTATCATAAAATGAGGCCCAGATCAACCTTTTGATAAAATTTTCTTGAATTACAGCAGATAAAAATGGCCAGATTCAGAGGGAATATTCAGTAAGATTTGAAAATTCAAGTACTCCCCAGATAGTCTCTCCAGGATTTTTTGTGGTCCGAGGTCTTCATCCGCTTCTGGAAAATCATGTTTTAATCACATTATATATTTAAAAAAAAAAAAAAAAATAAAAAAAAAAAAAAAAAAAAAAAAAAAAAAAACAAAACCAAAAAAACAACAACAAAAAAAAAATAAATAAATAAAAATAAAAACACAACCACCCAGTCTGCAAGGGGAGAAAATCCTAAAAATGGCACCTCCACTAAAATGAAATAACATCTAAATAAATGATAAAAAAATACATGACCACTGAAACACCTTGATATGGTTAGCTGAGGAGGAATGCTCCCTACTGACAAAGCTTCATTCCCTCAGCTGTTACTTGTCTGTTGACTTACCACAGGCAAATCACTTCAACCCTCACCACTTCAGCTTTGCCATCAGGAAATCAGGACTAGCGCTTCATCTATTTTGTAAAGTGCTCTATCTTCTAATGGCAGAATTCTCAGCTGGTAGCTCGGCGTTATGATAAATATGAGGTTTTTGGCATGCAAAAGTGATTATGCTTTTAATGGAATTACAAAATACAATTAACCCTCAAGCTAGGTACTATGTGATAAAAGTAATCAAAATGTGTGACAAATTATCTGTTTTATTGTGCCTTATATCATAATTATGTATTCTTAAACTATGCTACAAAGCTCAAGGATGGTTTTCTTACCATTGAGAAGATAAATCTCTAGTGATGATTCTGTTTTTTTTTTGTTTTGATCCAAGCCAAGAAAATGTATTCTACTGGGAAAATCCATGAGGATCCCTTGAACAGGTTATGTAGCACTGTGTAACACTTTGAACTGTAAGCAAGGATAAATTATAAATTGTTAAATGCTGTTTAAGAGTACACAAAAGTTATAAAAGTGACAACAATAAACTATGCTTTGGTGGCAGCGAAGTGTAAATGGGCAAATATTAATAATTGCTTTGGCAATAATTTGGTTATGCCATCCCATGGTTTGAATTATATAAGTTCTTTACAAAACCTTGGTTACGAAAAGTTAAAATTAAGAAAAAATAATCTCAGGATAGTCACTAATTTATGACTGCTCTACTGAAGAGTGTTTATCATCAAAAAAAGATGGAAAACAAGACATGCATGACAAAAACTGTTTATCCCACTTAAAAAGTCTTATCCATTTTCTTCTAGACACAGTCCCTCAAAAGGGCACAGGAGTTTAGCCTCTGGACAAAGTGGTAAATTAAGTACACAATCTATATCGCTTGAGCATGAGACTCATGCCCACTCTACCAAGAGGTGATTAAATCCATGGGAGAAAAGAATCCATTGACTGACACTGAATACCAGGACTCCCCCTCACTCAGGAAGTCCCTAATTGTGAGTTTCTGAAGGCTAGAAGGTTCTTCTGGTGAAATCTCATTATGTTGTTTGTAAGCTCTTATGTATCAGCTTTTGATATCTACATATAATTTTGACCACATGCATGCCATCAAAACAAATAGTTCTCATATCTGAGCAGTAGATGGTTGGACAGCTGCCTTCTTGCTTCAGAGAATGAGCACAAGTAGCCTTAAAACACGGAGTACATTCAGAACAGTGAAATGAAGAACCTGCATTAGACAACACATCAGAGACCAATAGATTTGTTGAGGCTCATGGAGATTACAAAGATGTTAAGGCCAAGCCCACTGATCACAGCTTACCCACCAGTCCTCTCCAAATGTAGAAGGCAATACATTTGTTCAGGCAAAAATTTAACCATTATAAATCTATACTAATTTCTTCTGGTCATCCTCTACTCCTTCATATAAGGATTGTCACCATAACCTTCCATGTACCTGAGATAAGGCTGACCAGCCTGCAGTTCCCCAGGTCTTCTATGCTTGCTTTTTCTTGTCATCAGGAATCTATCTCAACCATCATGATATCTGAAAGATCACAAAAGAGCAGTCATGAAATGAGCGTGATAAAACAGTAAGAGGTTGCCCAGAGAGCAATATTTCATTGGTGGATTTTGCCTCTCCCCAGAAACCCTCATGTTTTTTGAGACCATTACAGTCAAGATGTCAAACACACCCTCTTGGCAACGCCAGCCATGAGGGCCAAAGCTAACACATTCCTGAGCTTCTATGCCTATACCCCAAAATCCTCTAGTCATTCTTGAACTTGCCAGGGTCTCCATGGTAGTACCATGGTGTTGATAGGGAAAATCAGGAAAAAGCAGAAGTCTGGGTGCCAGAGTTGATGCTGTGTCAGGTGTACTTTTCATCCAATCAAGTGTAATCAGTGTTTTGTTCTTGCCATTAGTCACTGAGGAGATGTTTGTATGGATTTCCACAAGTAGATGTCGCAATGTCAGCTCCGGCCAGCAGTTGTGGAGCCACACTGATAGGTGTTGGGAACAAGACACCAAGCTTCATGGAGAGAGAGGTGATGTGTGAGATTTAAGAAAAGGCAAGATGGCTTCATAACTTCATTGGATAGAGCACATGGCTCTAGTCTGGGCCCATGGTAGAAAAATAATGACTGATGGTCATTAAAGTTAAGCACATCCTTCACTTTATATTAATGCTGCATTCACACTTTCAAATGTGTCATATTTTTCATCATTCAGACAAGTATGCAGTATAAGACAGCAGACTACCTTCTGTCTGTCCTTACAAAAAGATTAATATGTTTCCCTACTCCTACTGTGCCAAAAATATGTTTTGTCAGTTGTCCTGTCCCCTCAGTAATTCCATAGGTAATTTCATGTGAGGTTCATTGGTGAATACTTTTCTTTAATGTAAAAGGGATTATATTCATTTTGTACTGATTGAATCAAATAAACAATTTTCCAGGAATTAAATACATTTTATAAAAACTAACTGCCAGCCATCTGCCTTGATCTAGTATTTAAGGATAATCCTTTAACTTGTGTCCAATCTAATGGCCACTTTCATTATTCAACTAGATTTAAATTCACATTCCTGTTTTTTCTGAATTTTCTCTTAAGAATATCCTTTATCAGGATATTCTATAAACAGGGAATAGAATCATAGCTAACCTTTGCTTGCAGTACTGTAACTTTATTTTTTTATTTTTATCTGAATTACACTAACGCTCAGCAAAAGCTAAGCAAATCCCGATTTCTCAGTTAATGTGTTTTACTTTAAAATGGGAATTATTAATCATTTAGTGTTCAGTCCCACAAGGCTAAGGATGAACATCTGCTGATAACCATCGCTGAGCTACTCAGCTGCTGATGATTGTGTTGCTATCACACTCAGAGCCTGATAAACTGCAGCAGATTATTTAGATCCTAAACTCTGCAGTGGGGATTATGTCTGCTTTCTCCCATGTCACATCTATTACAGCAGAGAGCTGACTGCTAGCATTTAGCAAATGCTGAGAAATTAACCACTACAGGGCTTTGCAGCAACTGGCTATAAGTGATGCTGATCCATAAAGATCATCCCCACCTGGCCACAGGAGAATAACTGGTGATACCTGTCCCCTGGGAAGTGTGCAGTGCAAAATGTCCCTTCAGGTACCTCCAGTAACACCCTCATAAGCCATTTAGATGTTTTTCTCCTTCTCACAAAATTACTATTATGTCTCAACACTTGCTGTCAAAGGAAAAAGAACAAAAACAGACAAGCAGACCCCAAACCCAGCAACCAAACCAAGCTCCGCTTCCTCCCGTGGGCAATCTTAACCTTTTCAGGCACTGTAAAGTAATATCAAAATTGTATAAATTTCCTTTTCCTCTTTCCAATGCCCTGTTGCCGTCATGCTTCACCTCAACCCCAAATCTCACTGCTCATTTCATCCATGACACATCTGCCTGCAAACCTGGGATGTGAGATCTGGCCTGCCTGTACAAATGCAGCAGCACAAGCTGGGAACTCCCAAGATTATGCCCAGCAGCTTATAGCCCCACTGTCCTGATCCCAAAGGTTATCTTGAGGGAAGCAGCTCTGTGCCAATATGGACAGGAAGCAAAGGCAGATTGAGTCTGCTTGTTCCCATCTGTGCACATATGTCCTGAGAGAGCCCTTGCCTGCGTCAGCCTCTCTTCTGGGAAAAACAGTAACAAGGCTGTGCAAGATCCCAGATTTTTATTCATGGAAAGCCTTGTGACAGTGAAAGCTGTACCCATTCATGTTCTTAATGAAACAAAGGTAATATGGTTTTCCAGAATTTCCCAATTTCCCAGAAAAAGGAAAAAAGTACTTACAAGAAGCTGATTAATCACTCATTCTGAGAAACTTGATTTTTTAAAATTTTATTTCTGTGCTTAAAGTGTAACATTTTTAACACAAATGTACATCTTCAAAGAAAATTCATTCTGGAAAAAACAACCCAAAAAACCAACAACAAAAGCCCCCCCCCAAATTTATTTTATTCTGTTTTGAGAGCATTCTCTGGGTTTTAGATCAGAATTTCACATGGGTGGACCAGTTCCTGGAAAAATATTTGGGTTTGATCAAAAGGTAATTTTCTGATGAAAAAAATATTCTGTTGGAAATCCTGGAGCAATTGTACTGAAATCCTTAAAATGGCTGCCCCCTTCATCAGCTGCATTCACCAGACCATGCCAGATATACTGGGTTTGATCTCTGTTAGTGTAAATTGATTCAGTTCTACTGGCCTCTGATGTGTTTCTGATGCTTTCTATACAGCCTGCTTCTGAGTTCACACACTGAATTGCATCCTGTGATTAACAGAGCTGTGCTACCACAGGGAATAAAAGTTCATCCCCAATGTTTACTACAGGCAATAAAAAGAAAAGCACATTTCCATTAGACAATTTTGGCTGGGCTTAATCACCCTGTAAAGGAGCTAGTACCCTCCTTTGAACATAGGCAGAAGATAGGGTGACCCTACTTGGACAGGTGACAAACTGAAGCTGCTTCCAGTTCTCTTTGTATGTGAGGCAGAAATATCTCCACGCCAGCCTCTGGAGACCTTGGTTTTTCCAGCCTTTGCAGCATTAAGTATGACAGTGACAAGAAAGAAGATGAAGAAAAATTATGAGGCTGAGTAATCCTTCCCTAGGACAGAGCTATCTCTTATGAACAGGTGCAGTTTTAACAAGAGGATGGGGAATAGAGCTCTATTAGGCACAGTTAGTGTGGCATTTGTGCTGTAAGTTACTATGTTACAAAGCCACGGCTGTGCAAGTGCCATTTCATCCACAGTGTGGATTTCACTGCATTTGACTTTTCTTGTTAGGCAAATTCCATGGTTTTAAAATGTATTTATTAATAGTCCAAAGTATGAGATACGTGAGTGCATATACAAATGGAAAGATAAGGGATCTTCCCCATAGAGGCTTTTGGGCCTGTTCTGAACAGACACAGTTCAATTCATCCTGGATCCAAAGTCTCTTTCAAAGCATCCCATCAATTTAAATCCCCTAGGTGTGGAATTAATAAGGATTAGATAAATTTAATAAACTATATAATCTTCAGAAAGTGATAACATTGTTTAGCTTTCTATCTCTTTATAGTAATAATCTCTTTATCCATACTAATAGAAAATGCCAAAGTTTCTATTACCATGTATCTCAGTCTGAAGCTGTTACAAAGGAAGAAAGTCTCCTGAAAAGGATGTCAGAGAAAGGACTTTGTGACTAGACCAGTGGGTTATGATTCACTGTAAGCTAAATCTACACCATTTATATACCAAAGTCTTTTTGAACAGTGTTTGAATTTTCATAGACTTGCACTAACTTTCTGTAGGGGGAGAAAGGGAAAAATTCACTCAGAATATCCAAAGACAACAACATAGGAACCTCAAGGATTAAGAACCTTCAAAAATTTCAAAATATATCTTTATCAGTTCTTATTTCATCCCTGGAGTAGAATTTGACAGCTTTCCCAAACAGTGAAGTCCTAAATTAATTTGCTTTAATCAACAGAACTAAAAAACTTAACATGTTCATTAAGAACACAACTAAAGATCTCATCTAAAGAGAGTTTCAAGAACTGTAACAGAAAGTTAATTCTGTTGAAGTCTGAAGAAAACTAGCTACTGATACTGAAATACATGTGGGTTTGTTTATTTTTTTCCAGGAACACTGCTTAATTAACCAAGATAAACAAAAACACTTATGTGTACATAAACTTTTACTTAATTGCTTTTAATACATTGAACATTCACCAAAAATATTCTTCTGGTTATGAACTTTCCTGTTTTCTTCTATTTCATCATTATCTCAAATCTCCCATCAAGTAGTTAATTAACATGAAAAGAGAGATGATAATTAGGATGATCATCTAGAGGTCAAGCAACTCAATGAGATATATCAAAGGCTAAGAGCAGAGTTCTAATCAAAGGAGTGTAATTTCAGATCAAATATTTGGAAGATAATTTTCTTGACATGAATTTGCAAACATTTAGGTAAGTATGTGAAGAACTTTACGTATGCAAATAACCCTGTTGAAGGGAGTAAAACTACTCAGAGGTGAAAAGTCATAAGTGTAGGGAGGGTGCAGGGATTGAGCAGCAGAGATTTAAAGCTCGAGGGATTTCCCTAAGGTCTGCCAAAGTCATTGGAGATCAGAGAAACAGCAGTACATATATGAGTCTAAAGAGGTGCTGGGTGCACATTTATGTGTAATCCTGTAGTGCCAGCTATCCAGAAGCTGTCTCTAGAAGGTTTCTTGTTATTCTTCTGCTTACCCAGAAAGCAAAACCTTTTGTAGTGTGAAACTTGTCCTTTGCTTCCTCCTCTTCTGCATGCAATCTACACATTTTGAAATAATAGCAAACCTTTTCCTCTGGTACTTTAAGGACCATCAGTGAAAGCCAAAGCAGATGTTCAAAAACTGAAGGTATTTTGAGGGCAGGGGCACACACACATCAGTTTGCAGCTTTATTTTTCAATGTTTCTTAAACCAAACTTGTGTAACAGTGTGACCAATGGGGATTCTGCAATCAGGTGAAAGTCCCTTTGGTCTCACAGGCAGAAGCTGTCACTCTTCCATTCTAAGCTGCACTACCACTGTGCTGCAACCAGGAAGAGAAACCTAATTTAGATAGTAAGGTGAAGAAAAGTGTTAAAGAAGAAAGAAGATTCCATATAATACTTGCTTCTTTATGGACTGTAGCAGTTATTAATCTGTGTTTGACTTAGAAAAATACACAGAATTCTCTGTTTTCATTATTCACTGCAGCTCATATTATTCACACAGGTCATATTCATGTTTTCTTTCCTGGTTTGCACATCTATGGTTGAAAGCACCCCCTTCTGGCCAGAGCACACTGAATTTGGGCAGCAAGCAGATGAAGTTTTTGTAGCTATCAACTGAAAAGATTCATGCAATTTTACCCGATGTATACTACAGAAAATCGCACATTTCTGTCAATGTATGTTCAGTGCACACATATCTATATCACACTTATGATATAGAAATTAGTATGAAATAGATTAGTCTAAAAAGATAAAGCTCTGTTTTTTTCTTATGTCACTATACTAGTAAAAGTTATTCTTTAAAGACATGAAAAAATCCAGAGTGAATACTCTTAGTGAAATACCTTAAAAAATATTAATCTTTCCACTTTGCTTCTAGATATTGGGCAAAAATGATCCTTTCCACAGTGAAGGAATGTGTTTTCTTATCTTTATGTAGGTATAATTGAAACTATTAAGATTGTTTTCATGTCTAGAGCATACATATGTGAATGGAGTTGGTAACAGATGTTACATTTGCAGTGGCTGCATTTACAGTAGCTGTTTATTCTGCTGCATTTCCTATAGCTCTCTTAGAAACAGAAAAAAAAGAGATGAACAATTTAAGACCTGTCATGGTATTATAAAAGAGAAAATAAGGAGTTATTTAGCAGAAACACATGGTGGAGATTAAGGAAATCATTCTACACTGCTCTGTGACTCATTCAGCTTCTTCCAATTGTTCTCCCTTTATTGTGTTTTTTGTGTTTGATCTCTCTATGGACCCAATCAAACCCTCTCACTTACATTTCTACTATAAGAAGACAGATCATACCTCTTCATTCACTTCCTAGGGAAGAACAAGGGAAACAAAACAATTTTTATCTTAGATTTAACAAATTTAGCTTTTCAGTTTCTTATTTATGGAGTTATTGGGAATACACTTTTTTAATTCATTAGCTGAAGAAAGCTGATTGTATATTCACTCAAAGCACACTATCCTTATTTATCTGATTTGTCGCACAAAAGTTGGTAATGTGTGCACAGACATCCTATTTTTCCAAGATGTTTTGTAAACATTCTATAAAGAATAGTATTCCTGACTCGAGAAGTATGAATTCTACAGCCTGTATGGCAGACACTTGGATCAATACTCTGGGCATTGGACTCCACAGCAAAAACTCTCAGTGCCTTTAATTGGGTCAGACTCCTATCTGCATGTTTCAAAATGCAGAAGCTGACATTGCATGCAGAATTAAAACAGAAACTGGAATTTTTTTTTCTCTTCTTGTGAGCTGTAAGCATTTGGGGAGTTCTGTGCAGCATTTCCCATTTTATATTCCATCTTGCTAGTTTTCTAAAGGCAAGCATAGAAAAATAAAAATCAAACCAGCAACGGGAGAGCATTAACAAGGAAATAAACAGGAGGTACATCCTGAGCAATAATTCTTTGTAACCACCTCTGTTAAATCAAGCCAGGAGTTCCAGGGAGTTGTATAGTTATACCTCCTTGCCACTAAGCACCTTGAGGCTTGTTAATATTTTTTTGTTTGCAGCCCTACTGCCCATTTTATGCCCACCTGGTGATATTTAGAGCAATATTACATTATTTCCACAACAGAGAGAGACCAAAAAATGATCATTACATATTATCTGACAGACCTAAGGGACAATCCAAGTAAGTAGCTTAAATACTGGAGGGTAGGGCCATTCTGCTTAATTAAAGAGGCCCAAAAGACGGCTGGTACATTGAGGCAGACCTGAATCAGGTTGAATTGGAATGAACTGGACGAGCTTCATGCTCCCCCTTGGACATATCTCATTTGTCTCAGGTGAGGAAGGTAAGAGGTCCAGGCTGATGGTACAAGCTCTGAGTGGCCCAGGTACAGCTCATCATCACATCTAGGTTATAATCCCAGACTTATTCCCATTCAAGGATATAGCCCAGACACACATTTCCTTCAAATTCCCTCCTCCAAGCTCAACAATGTACTGTCAAGTGTATACACTGGATGGCCCGTAATTTCTTCCACTTTCCCCACAATTTAATATCCCCTTTGTTTTCTGAAGTACTGCAAGTCTCTCTGTAATGAAAGTGTTCAAATATTAAAAATGCTAAACAAGAGCAGTTCAGTCACTGGTATCTATCCATTTCTTACGAGCTATACAAAGTGCTCATCTCCCAGAAACACCAAGCTTTCCTATAAAAGGGAAATATACTATAGAATTGGATACAAGAGAATTATTGTGCAATGTCTTCACTGAAGTGGTGATTAATCCACAATAATTTACCTTGAGTTATTTGAGTACATCTTTCACAGTGATGTGATAAAAACCTGATTTTCTGTTGTTTGTTGGCTGCCTGGTTTTAGTTGATGTTATATTTTTTTTGTCCTTTTTTTTCTAGGGCAAAGAAATATGCATCTGTGGATGAGATATTTGACTGTGGGCTTTATCCTTTCAGAAATTATATGAAAGATACATTCCTGGCCAAACATCACCAAATTCTGTGCCTGTTTCTGTTCCTTTACAGGCACCAGAAAAACTCCCTTTTGTTTCCTCCAGCAAAGCAATTTGTATAAGTCAAATGATTTCTAATTTTCACCAGAGGAATTTATAAAACACAGTCCAGCTCAGTTTCTGCTACAGCTGCCTCCTCCTTAGTTATTTATATGGCAATATAGTACAGCAAAGCAGGAATGGGAAAGCTGTGCTGACAGAAAATGAAGATAGCATAAACAATACGGATTACAGCACTAAAAGCAAAGCTGGATATAAACTACTACAAGTGGAATCAAGAAGGGAGAAAACTGTATGAAATATCAGATTGTTGAGAGCAAGTTAAGCAGCACAGTTGGAGCTGGGAAGTGAAGTATCAACATGATCTAGAGTCTGCTGCCTTCTGCTTTCTGTTACCTCCCTTTAATGTTTAGGTTATGGTTTCTCTGGGATCAGAAAAGCATTTAGTTACTCGTTTAAGCTGCATTTAACCCACCAAGGCCCTCACTTTGTAAGAGTATTCTAAATACTGCAGCAACAAAATAAACAACTAAAAAAAAAAATAAAAACAAAACCTCATAAAGATAAGTTCACACACATGTTTACTGTTCTTCCCCAGAGAATGAGAGATCATGACATTCAATATTTTGAGTGACACACATTACTGGAAAGCTTTTACACATTGTAGGAAACACCAAAGGAAAAGCACAGCTCTTTTTGCTTTTTTTATCCTTTTTAAAGAGTATACTCAAGGGTTTTTTTTGTTTAAATCTAAATACATTTTAGCCATTTAAGGTATAAGATATGCTACTTCTATAGGCAATAGATAAATTTTCCCAAAAAATGGATATTTTGGGTGTCCTGTAACATGCTTGAGTAACCTCATCAGCAGATGTGCTGAGAAACTGCCCAGTGTAGAAGGAAAATCCTTTCTGTACACTCGATGTACAACTTTAGAACTGCTGCAATTGGAGACCCAGCTCCTTGGTGAAACTCTTGACCAAGGAGCACATGGAAACATCCCTGCAACAGCAAACAGAGATGGACATTCAAATACTCCGTGTTTTCAAAGACATTCACACATCTTCACTGCCCAGAAGATACTCTTACAAGCTGAGGTGCCTTTTAAGAGAGGTCACCTTGAAAAACTCTGTAAATTAATACTTGAAAGAGCCCAAGGCTATTTTTACCTTGCTAGAGAAATGAATTTCAGATAGACACTAAAAGCAAAGTCAGACCACAGACGTTTACCTGTCACATCCTCATCTCTAGACAGTTTAAATAAGCATCTTGGTGCTTGCTCAGTCTGACAGTTCTTCATGTGTTAAAGGTCAGGATACAAAGAGAGGTGCCCAACACCTTTTGCAGTCGCCAACTTTTAGTCAAAGCAACAAGGACAAAAATGCTTGGAGCTCAATATTTTTTTATCATTTTTGATCATATCTAACTGAAATAAATTCTTGCTTTATTCCTCCTTCTTCTTACCTGATACCAATTGATACCAACTCTTTCACATCAGTGGAGCTATTTACAGGATTTCTATTTAAAAAAAATATCAGAGGATGAGATCCTAATGCTTGTGATCATAGCTAATGGGCTTAATTAACTGGTCGTGCTCTCCGGATTAGTTTGCATTAATAAGCACAATGGATTCTGTTTGCTTTCTGAGCAAACACACTTTAGCCTAAAGAAAAAGAGAAGTCAGAATCTCAGCTGTCATAAATACCAGTCTTTTAGAAAAAAACACAGCATTATCAGGGACTGCAGTTTTACAACAACTATTTAGCACAACTGTCCTAGCAAATAAGGCCACTGCAAGCTGAATAAAATAATCTTGTTTATCATCAACATGCTTCTTACTGATATGTTAAATAATCAGAACAATTATTTAGATGTAATCTCTCTCTGGTTTGGGACCTAATCTCTGTCAGAAGGGGAAACAAAACTTTTTTTTCTGCTTTAAGTCTCCAGCCAGGAGTTTTTCAAGCATTAGAAATGCCTTTGTCAGGGGACTAGTAATGTCAGTTCATATTTGTGTCACAAAACTTTACGGAAATGGCTGCTTAACCAAACAGGTGTGGAGGGAGAACAGAGAGGGAGAGTTCAGAGAAGAAAAGGAAAAAAAAAAAAAGATAAAGAGAAAAAACAGATGGTGACCGAGAGAAATGGGGGAAAGTATTGTGCATATACGAGTCATGAATTAAAACAAATCAAAGTTCAAAGAAACAAGCAAGCAAGCAAAGCCCTTCACACAAAATACTCTTTTTACTCAGGACCACGAGTCATAAAGCTTTAGCATCCAGGATTGTAGCAACCATCATTCCTCACCAGTTATTTGTTCCCACTTTAAGCTAATCAGACATCAGGCAACCAGAGCTCCATTATGTAAAAGTCAAGGGATATAAAACAGGAGCATCTTACATGTTGACCCTCCCTCAGCACAAGTGACAAAGAAATGAAGGAAACAATAGCTTGTACCTACTTTTTCATTTATGTTGCTTAGCCTAATTTTGGCTTCTTATTACCAGCAATTAAATTTGGCTCTGGTGAGCATATTGAAAGACAGAGGAGAGGCTGTGCCTGCAGCACTCAGGCAATAGCTGTCTGCACTGCAGGAACAGAGGAGTCTGCACCAGCTCACCGCTCCTTCATAGAATCACAGAACGGTTGGGACTGGAGGGATCTTCCAAGAGCATCTAGTTCCAACACCTCGGCTGTGGCCAAAGACACCTTCCATTAGACTTGGTTGCTCAAAGCCCCACCCAACCTGGCCTTCTCATCCACACCTTCTCTAGAAAATCTGCTCCTGTGTCCCACTACCCTCATCATCAGTCCTTATAATAAATCTTTATCCATCTAAAAGTATCTGTCAAACCAACCAATATCTCTTCAATTTAGTGGCAAGGATGCTGTGGGGGACCACAGCAAGTGCATTAGAGAAGTCTGTCTAGATGAGATCCATAGGTGTCTCTTTACTCACGGGTGCAATTGTTCTGTCATAGCTCACTAGGTCAGGCAGGACCTGGTGAAGCCACAATGGATGTCTCTAACTACCTCCCTGTCTCCCATATGCTCCAACAAATCTTCCAGGAGGATTTGTTCCATGATCTTACTGGGAACAGCAGTGAGACTGACTGCTGCTTCCCAGGGTGCTCCTTTGGACCCTTTTTACTGAAGAGAAAGATGACAAAGTGCTGAAGTGTCTGTTGCAGAGGACACAAGCCCTACACAAAGGTATCTTCACACAGCAAGGCAAGTTTAGGGCTCCTTCTGTCTCTAACACCTGCAAGCTTTGCATTACCGTAAAAAAACAGACTTCATGAGTTGTCAGGCCCTGTCTTGGTCTGCCTCAAGCTTTGTATGAGCTTTTTTAAATGGTAATGGCAATTGTCAAGTGTTCAGGTGATGACTACCTTTATTTTCCATTTACTTTTTTATGTGCAAGATTGTGCATTGCAATACTTTTATGTATTTTAAACTAACAGTAACAAGCAATGACTGTGCAAAAAGGCTTACCCATGGCTCTAGGACAAAACACAGCCTATAAGGAGGAAAAGAATGAGATGGGCTTGAAAATACTGGCATGGGATGACAGCAAGGATATGAATAGTACACCCTAGAATGTGGGCAGAAACAGGGGTAGCAAAAAGAACAAAGAACAACCCTCCATGGTGTGTAAAACACATGGACAATATACAGCAAATACAGATGCAATGTGGGCTTGCAAACAACTGAAGAAAGAGCAAGGTATACTATATTACTAAACACATATGAAACCAAGATCTTAAAAAGAGGAGAAAGAAAGAGTCACCAACAGTTTTGAGCTCTTCTCTGTAAAGGATTCATCATGATGATGACTGCCTATACGGCCACCTCTGACTGAAGGTACCAGAGGTGCAGTGGAGGAGGTGGGGACTATTTCATATAATGGGGTAAATATCAGAGAGTTTGTGTGCAGATCAGTTTATATGCATATAATTTGCATTATAAATGTTTTTATCAGTGTTACTGTTATAATAATTCTCTTATTATACTCTTAAGACTTTAATTAAACTAATAGTAAACTCTTGGCTATGCATACAAAGCGTGTTATTTCTGCTTATAACAATGTTTTGAATGTAATAAATGGGTGGGAGTTTAAGCAACCTGTTCTGTAACTTTGTTGCAACAAACCAGTAACAAAAGGAGGGTATAAAAAGTGATCTCTCAGCATGTATTTTTTTCCACTATTATCACCTCATGCAAACTAACCATCATAGAAATCTGGAGGAAGAAAGGAGAACATCCCACATGCCGCCTGTTCAGAGGTGGACAGCAGTCCATCCACAGGTTTTTATGCCATAGTACAAATCTCTCCTCCTTGTAGGCCATAAAGAGATTGGTAATCCCAATTTTCCTTTTAAATATCCTCACAACAGAGGACTGCTTCTCTGTTAGTAGGTTACATTCTTTTGTTTTATTGATATTAATTTAGTCATTTAAAATATAAATCTTTTCTCATCTGACAAAAGTGGAGAGAATTATTTGCAATATAGAACAGCAAAATATGTGTAACTCAGAAGAAACAATATACTCAGCTCAAGATTGTGCTTGAACATGGACTTGGCTTGTGCAGTAAACAAAAATCAGTAAACAAGTGAAAAAAAAATCTTCTCAACTCTCCCCAAACTGAGCCTATGCGGCTGAGTTTGCACACAGAATCTCTTTCCAATCTCTTTCCAGCCCTCAATAATTTGCCCTTCTTATTCCAAGATGGAGATCATAACAGGATCATGTTTTCATTGTTTTTACATGCACCTGTAAATTTACTAGATTCAAGGAAGTTTTAACATGTGTTTAATATAATATCATTAGGGATATGATTTTTAATGAGAAGAATATTTTTCTCTATCAATACTTGCTAAAAAAGTATTTCACATATGTATTCAAATCAATGAATAATGAAAAGCATGATTGTTTCCTCATTCAGGGCTTATCACTGAGTAGCTGACTAATTTGTCAAGTTGCTGAATACCTTTCACTCTGAATGACATCAGCGTAAATCTGATCAGTAAAATTCCAATAATACGTAGACAAATAAGAACAAATTATTTCAAGTGTGTTAAAATCTTCATCTACTGCTTTGACAACATATATAGTAGTAAATAAATAATTCCAGATTTTGGTGTTAATAAGTAAAAATATCCATACTGGCACACTAGCCACAAATGAAAAGCAACAACTAATCTTTTATAAAGAAAGAATTATTATTTTGTCAAATCAAGCAAGATGTCATTAATAAAGTAAGGATTGTGCTCAAAAAGACGCTTCATCATTAGACTGTAAGCCAGTGAGGGATATTACATTGAGGAAAGCACTGATAAAAATAAGTGTAGAAGATGAGCCTTTGCTGCCAGTCAAATCCTGCATCAGTTATATATTACATGTGAAAGACCTTACTGGCTGCAACCTCCTCCTGCATTAGCCAAATCTTACAACCAGGCAAGGGGAGAATCCTTTCATTAAAGAACAATCTGGATCACACCGAGCCTTTTATCATCTCAGAGTGAAGGTTGTTCCTGGGTACTGCTAAGATAAAAGGCATACAAGCAGGTCAACCCCATTGTATGGAATTGCTTTATGCAATCTGATTAAGTCTGTCTTATGTATCAATATATTCTATTTCTCTTTTACACAAGGTGCTGCAGCACAGCTGTGCCTCCATAGACACAGCATAACACAAGTAACAAAAAAAATCCCAGCCACTTTCTGAAAGATACAGTACCACTTCAGGGAGAAGGTGGGACAGCATATGCAAAACCCCATCAATTTGTGCTTTTTTCTTTTATGAAAAAAAAATCCAGTCCAATTTAAATTTCTTTTTAAAATTCTTATCTTCCTATAAATAAAATAAAAATATTAATTTATTTCCTTTTTAGCCAAAGAAAATCCAGAATCACTACAAGAATATAAATGGAATTTAACCAAATTTATCCAAATTTATGCAGAAAACAATGCAATTGTAATCTGGGTTTTCAAGTGTCACTATATGGAAAAAATAAATCACAATCTGTCTGGAAGAAAATATAGAAAAATTTAGACCATTAAAACGGATAAATTGCATGCAACATCTCTGCTGTAAATGCGACATTTTTCTAGTAGAAAGAAAAAAAAAAGAAATAGTTCCAAAAAAGAGAACTTACACCAATGGATATACTCATAACACATCAATTAATCTATCAATCAATCTATATTTTATGGACAGATCTGTCTTACTACTCAGTCAGACTCTTTTATTATCTGACTTAATCAGAAATACCAGCTCATTTCTGCATTCCCACGACACTGTTTCTACTTGTATTTAAAAAAGACCACACCAGCTTGGGTCACTTCTAATAAATTTATTGAATCAGAGGACAGAACTGCATTTTCCCACATTGTAACAGGATGTCACATCTGGAGGACCATGGAATCAGTAACTTGCCATCTTTCCCCCTGGGTCAAGGAATATGCAAATTCTTTTACAAAGCAGTATAGCTCCCAGATGGACCCACAGGCTTTTCGCTCAGAATATGGCAGTCAAATCCACGGCCTGAATTTGGTCTCAAGGGAATACAGTCAAAGCCTCCCTCTACCTGAAACAACTTGTAGGGTTTGGGTAAGTTTGAGTTCAAGAAGTTCAGTTTGAATTCTGTCACAGAGTGTGTGCATGTGGTACGCATGGGCTTGTCCCTGTGCACCAGTCCTATGAGCTCCTTATACAATGAATGAAGATGCAGACCACAGTTTGGTTGCTTGTGCTCAGGGGTCTAATTTTACTTCAGAGACATGAAGACCCATCTCACCTGGCCTCCAGACACAAAGAGAGTCTTTGCAGTCTTCCCTAGGTCCTGCTTCACAAGCCAAAGCAGAGGAGCACCATTCATATAGAAACCTTCTCATGCTAAGGCTTCCTTACCTGTGTCAGTTCAGCATCTGATTCAAATCCTGCCCACATATTCTTATTAACACCTCAAGGGATTGAGATGAACCCTTCTTCTCTAAGTCTGAAATATCTGTGATAAATTGGGATACTTTTGTTGCCTCCTGGTTAGTCCTGAAATCAATTTCAGGACACAAACAGTAAACTACTGTCCCCTTAAAAGTAGGGGTACAGAATTGTAGCCTTTGTGATCTTGAGGAATGTAATGGTAGTGTTAGTGGATAATAAACCATGCCCTCAGGGAAAAAAAAGGGGAATAAAAAAAACCCTCTTTTTTTATTTTTTTCAGCAAAGAATTAAAACCAAGACATTGCATGTCTGTAATAAAACCTAGAAATTTCTTCAATTAAGCTTGCAGGCTTCTCAAATGATCTTAGGTCTGTTAATTATTTGAATACTTATTTAAATAAGTAAATTATTATTTACTTATTTAAATGCTAATTTAATATTTAATTATTTAAATACTTATCATTTTAAAACAAGGATTGCAGCTGTAAATTGATATTGCAACAAAGTGTTTGTATGGGACCCTTACAATAAGCATGATAATAAAATCAGTAAACATCAGCTTCTAAGGGGTTGAATTTGCAATTCTGTGATCTGCTTCAGGTGGAAGAGAAGAAAATATCAGTAGACAGAACAGGACACTTGGCAATCACACTGTTCTGTCCTTGGCTTTTATTTAATTTAATTTTATATTGGTTTTATGGCACATCTGCTACCTCCTAAACTTCAGCTCTTTATTAAAAAACTTAACCCTTTTCTTTCACTTTATTCATATGAAAGGAGATGAACTAAATGTTGTATGTGTTATTCAGTCATGGAAATGGGTGAATTCAGGGATTTTTAGAGTCCTTGCTCTACCTCTATCAATGTTAGCTCTTAAAAGTGTTTAAAATCCAATCTCTGTTGAATGCAGCTTATGAAGCAAAAACCTTTTGACTAGAAAGACATTGTGTCACAGAATGACTACAGGATTCACTGAGTCTCATTGTGTGCAGTGCATGTTACACTGGTCATGCAAGTTTACATCAATCATAAAACATTGTAAAGCTCAGGGAAACCCAGGGGTGTGCTTACAGCATTTTCTTATAAACATGACAGGACACATCTACAGGCCAGTCTGCCACTGATTATACCAATTAATTTTTCACAGTTTTACCAGCCAGGCTTGACTGTAAATATCTCTGCAAAGAAGAAAATATTTATCTCAAATATTTCTCCAGTGTTCAGTGCTAGAAAAAGGCATGAAATCATCTGATTGCAGCATTTAATTTCCATCTGATACTACTCTGACTCCATCCTATTAGTTACTTGGTGTCTTCACGGAAGCAGAAGGAACAATCTTTCTCTGAAGGATGGCAGAAGAATGTTAATGTGGTTATACCTTATTTGAAAGATCTGCTCAATTCTGAGGAGTTAAAATGCCATTAATTGTTAGACCTTCATTCTTTCAACAGCTAAAGCCAGCATTTTGTAAAGAATTTTGTAGCACTTCCTGAGTCCAGCTTTGGTTATCTGCCAACACAATGTGATGCAGTTTGATAGACTCCCCAGATTTCCTTGTGTGAAACCATACCAAACTCAGTTTTTCATATAGTTGTTGAAGTGTCTCAGTTCACTTCCTTCTTACCTTTCCTCTTAAACACAATCAGGAAAAGAAGGTGAGAAAACACAGGTTGTACAACTGATGTTAGGGATAGGAGGAATCATAAAAAGAAGAGGACTTCAGGTTTTTTTTCTCAGTGTCATGCTTTTTCTTCAATATTCAGATGCATATGATGCTTCTTTGCTTTCAGAAGAGTATCTGTTCTGCTGCTTCTCACTTTATTCCTCTTTGCAAGAAAGGAATTTGTACTCCTCTCAGTCTTAGCTGCATCTTGCTAGCATGATCTATACCTGTAATGGCTCTCTTTGTATTTTCTTTGACTCTACCACATTCAGAGAGATAGCTACTTTTCTTTCTCAATAGAACAGAAAACCTCGGAATTTGATTTATCCAGAACAACCCCCAAAAATAATTCAGCTGAATTTCCTCTTGTTGTTCCTCTTCCTTACCATCACATTTTCTCTCTTGCTTCTTCATAAACTTATCTTTTTCTCTATTTCCTCTTTTGTTTTAATTTCTGTCTTAAAACATTAATGCTGTCACTATTTAAAAACTAATCGAATTGAAATAACCTCCTTTTTTCCTAAACTGTTTTTCTGTCCTTTTTATTTACCTCAATGGTGGAAAACTGTAATGCAGACTAATAGGTAAGTATAATAAATTGTTCATGTTGTTTACAATGTATAGCAGATTTTACAAAATTAGTCAGATTGTCTCTAAAATAGTTGAGCAATTTTGTAAAAATAAGGATCTTCCTAATTCAACTCACTTACAGAGGTTTCTGTTTTTGAATATGTGTCAGAGACAAAATGTAGTATAAAAAAGTCCAGCATCATTAAACACTGTATTTCTTAAGAACTGCTCCAGAGTCTGATTATCAAATTGAGGGACAGATAATTTAAGAAGTATAAAGAATAATGGCACCTGCTTTTTTTGCACAGAAATTTCTGCTATACAGAATCAAAGATTGGAAAAGACCTCCAAGATCACCAAGTGCAACCTTCAACCAAGTACTACTGTGTCAACTAAATCACATCACAAAGTGCCACATCTACTCATTTTTGAACACTTCTAGCAATAGTGGCTCCACCACACCCCCAGCTCTGTTCACTCTTCAGTGAAGAATTTTTTTAATATCCATCCTGAACCTCTCTTTGTCAATTTGAGGTTATTTCCCTTTTCCTGTCACACTGGGCTGTTTCTGCATGGACTAGAGTATGGAAATGAGAGCTCTAATCTGCATCCCTCACCTTTTATGCTTATTCCAGGTGGTGTAAGCCACAGGTAGATGGGTACAAGATATTGTAACGTATATGCAAACATATCAACATGCATGAGCACCAGACGAGATTTAACAATCTCTTTTTTCTTGCTGTCTAAGTCAATGTCCCAGTCCTTTGGAAACCTGAATGTAGATAAGCGTTCCTAAAGGATACCTCAGAGAAAAAGTCTAAAAAGGTTCTTCTGAATCATCTTTGGGGAATTCCATCCTTTTTCCTTTGGATAAAGCTGAAACTTAGACATACTACCTAGCTAAGTTAAGTATCTGAATTTTGATACTGTTACTCTTCCTATTATTGTCTGTGCTCTCAATTTCTCATCTGTGAAACAATAGCCACTCTATAGGCAAAGGAATGTTGCAATGACAAATGTGTCCAAATGGTTGCAGGGTTATAGTTAGACAATGAAAAAAGTATTGTTGTATTTGTAGATAAATTGTCCTGTAATGCCATTACTGTTTTCTCAGGTTTATTATTTTTTATTCATAAATAATAACATGATGTGCCCTCAGCACATATGAAGAAACTTGTGCAAATGCTTTACTATCAAAAAAACAAAAAATATATTTTCTCCCTAAGAGTTTGCCACCTGTGACAGGATAGTGAGAAATAAAATGTGGCAATAGTAAGTTCCAGCTCAGAAAAACAAAGGGGAAAGCATCTTGCTATCTTGGATTGTCTGATGGAACATCATCTAATATGTAGATGCGTCCCTGCCCCTCAACAAACCACGTAGCCAAAAAAAAACCCAATAAATAAAATGCTTCCCTCTGTGTTACATATCTTCTCAGCCCTGTGAGATGCAACACCTGATTTTATAAGGATTCTAAAGCACAATAAACAGTCAAACAAACTGCCTGGAGAAAAACATGCACACAAAATGCAGCTCCTGGTAAAGCAAGTCAAATAAGCTGTAATGTTAAATGGCAAATAAAGCTGGGAAGGTTAGATGCAAAGACAAACCTTACTCTCAATGCTTCACAAAGCCTTATTTTCCTTTTGGGATCTTCAGAGTTACATTCAAGACCATGCAGAGTTCCATTGCAGATTTCTGACCTCTTCCAAGGGAATGATCCAAAACCTTAAGCAGTCCATGGAGTAGTCTCTACTGGTTTTAAATCCTTTTGAATCTCTCCTTTGAGAGCTCACGGTTGGTTTCATTTCACCTAACGTTATCCATCAAAAACCTAGACATGTAGTCTAAGATAGTCAGCATCATACTTTAGATTTTAAATGAAGAGAGAATGGCACCGCTGAAAGTAATGCATCTATCACAGATATGTAATTTTTTTGGACAGGGAAGGAGCCCTATCTAAACTCCTCTATGAACTTTAAAGGGATCCTAGAAGGCCAGTTAGATGGACTGAAATATATAGAAAAATGTCATCCTCCTTTGACATGAAAGACAGCATAAGATTACAATTCTGCAATGAAGATATATATTTTAAACTTACCTTGAACTACATTCAACTGCCTTCTTGAAAATCCTGCCCTATGTCTTGAAAACAGGAGTTAAGATGGCAAACTTGAAATCACAGCCAGAAAAAGATTCGTAGCGATATTGACAGACAGCTTTAAGACTCTAGGATATATGCACGGTTTTGAAGGAAACCCATCGCAAGTTCAAACCTGCAAGAGTGTAATCTCATCATTCACTACTGGCTGCATTAGTTGTCAGTGCCTAGGTTATCTGGATTTGCACAGAGTTGTAAGCCAGCATTTTTGTTCTTCACTAGAGCAAACTCGAAGTTTGAGAGCCCAACCTTTGTTTGTTATATTTATTCGTTGTTTACCAGTGCCTCATTTTGCTATATGCTCAGTACAAAGATGTTTCTTGTCTGAGCCCCCATCTGACACTTTTTTTAAAAGATGACTGTCACAGCACATGAAAAAAGCACATAACAGGCCAGACTCCCATGTGAAATTCAGAGCAGGAACCATCGGTCAACAAGAGCCTGTAGTTTCCTTTAGCCTCTTGCTTCTACTCCTTGATAGAGGACAAAAAAAATATATCAAAAATCTGGCTTATGGAGCTGAAGAACTATTCTAAGTTTTTGCATGAGATAGATACACAGGGATTTTAGTGCCACTGTGTGACAGGAGCCTGCAACCTGCTGATGACCAGAGCAGTGTACCAACTTCAGCACGTGTGTGCTGCTGTGTGCCATCACTGACCTGGAGTGAGAGGGGTGCTTTCAGCATGCTGACCACGTACAGGAATCCAGGCATTGCATGAAATATAAAGGACTTCCACAAATAAGGAACAATTTGTTCAAAGCAAGTCGAGTCTCTTTTATTCATTTGAACCATTTGACACACTGGTGCAAGTGAAGAACCAGAAAACTGTTCAGGAAAATGTGGCTGAGGTGGGTGGAAGAAAGACTAAATCCTCTTTCCCTCCATCAGTGTTATACAGCTCTCCACATGGATTATAAAACAATATTGTTGGCTGTGGAAGACCTTTCCTATTTATCCCACATTTTGGAGATGTTGAAAACATTGATGTAGCTTTTTGGCAAATTTGCAAACAAAAGTGGTGATATATACAGTTCATTCTTGCAATATTTTGATTGTTTTGTGCAATTCACTTTCAAAGTTTGTGAGAATAGATTATAAGCTTTGCTTAAGACCTATACAATCACCCAAACACACCTTGCTAGTGTAAGACATAAATAAGCAAGAGTACCAATTCACTTCTGCGCTTGTATTTCATCAAATCACTTAAAACTTTTTAAAATAACGTAAAAGTAAATTTTCTGATCTGAGGGTCCCTCATACACACTCTGCCATGCTGTAAATAACTATCAGATTCAGAACAACAGGGAAATCACAGCTGCTGCAGATAGCACAAACACAGATCTCAGCATCTGTGATGGTATCAGTCTCAGTCACAGGGATAAATCTGAATATTTTAATATTGCTCATGAAGTCACAATGCTTCGTTGCCTTCTTGAGAGCTAGCAAGTAAGTAAGATGGATGTACTGTAACAGAAGAGCCAGAAAACTCAGCAGTCAAGGTTTGCCCCATTCATTTGTAAAGTTTATAGCCTTGGATAACACAGATTGTAGAAAGTGTAAATGGTCCACTATCAGAATTTACTGACCTGGAAGGAAAAGGATGGGAAATAAACACCTACAATGGTAATAAAACTGGGCAGCCTTGTCTGCCAGTTGCCTGAAATATTTTACTGTGATTCAAGCATCCTCACTAAGCAATTTATTGTCCAGTGTTGTATAATTAAAAAAATTGACAGCCAAAAGTTACATTCTTTGCAGCAAAGTCCATGAGTAGAGATGGCATTTCTGAAGCACCCTGTGGCAGGTAGGTTAAATCTATCTGCTCGTAGAGAGTGACAGAACAGGAGGCAGAAAGGTCGTTTTTTCCCTTTACAGAAGTGAGGAAACCTCCATGTTCCTTTGGGCATACAGAGCAAATACAGAGGCTCCCTGTGTTCAGAGGAAGTCAAAAGAAACTCTGTCTACCTTAGAAAAGTCACAGTTTTTTTCAGATGTTAGTCCTGAAAACAGATTTTACAGTCCTTGAACAAGTTATTAACCTTGGCATCACTCACAACAGACCACTTGCAAAACAGAAAAATACAATAAACTCTCTAAATATGTCATCCAAAATGTATATAAAAAATATCATTAAAAAAAGATCAAAGGCCTTGATAAACCCTTTATGTCAAGAAGAGCATAAGATGGTAAGATAATTGCTTAGGCAGCCCTGGGTAATTGATCACACCTGTTGTATTAGAGGGAAGTTAAGAAAAATGTAATCAATGGTGCTTGCCAATTTGCCTAAATCTGTCCATAGGTGTAATCCCCAACAAATGAGCAGACATCTTGGGTTTTTTGTTATTCAGATTGTTCACATGTCCTTTCAAAATCCTCTGTCCACAATTAAATCCTATATCCCCAAGAGCAGAGGAAAAGTTCCTAAACATGTTAATATTTTGTCTCTTATGATCAGTGAAAAACCTTGAATTATAATCTTTGCTCCTAAATATTCCCAGTGTGTCTTTCTGTGTATGACACTTTCTGGCTATGGCACTTTCTGTCTGTGCAACCCTTCTTTTCCCTACTCACATTGTAATTTCTGAACTTACTGGCAAGGATTCTTGATACCAGGCCCTTCCCTTCATCAAAAATGGTGGGAAGCTTGAGGACAAAGCAGGGTGAGAGGAATGATCCTTTGACATGTGAAGTTTTTCCAGTAATGAAGTGTTAAGAACTAGGTTGTGGAAGATGGACAAAATTACAGAATGTATTTTATCTGCTTCACATATGACCTCCAAAATATTAATATATCTAATTTCATCCAGGCTCTGATTTGCTCATTTTTTCACAGATGTTTAAAACCAGATTAAAAATAATAATAATAATAATAATAATAATAATAATAATAGTAATAATAATAATAATTTCCCTTCCAGAAACAGTGTCTTTCATCTCCATGGAAAAGTGGAGGTGATGGATAAAAAATATTTGGCTTTTGGAAAAAAAAAAATCCTCAAATTCCATAAATGTGTTTTTAATCAGTTTTAGTAAAATTGTTTACAACACAGAAGATATATTCCCTGAACATCTAGAAAATGAGATGGACATCAGAATTACCTTTCCCTAGGTGCAATACCTACAAACAACTAAAATTCAATGTAGGCCAAAAAAAAAAAAAAAAAAAAGACAGTTAACCTCTTCCTTGAGGAAAGATGACCTAGAGAGGCCAAACAAAAGGTCTGAAATAGATATGGGGCTTGAACTGTTTTTTCCTACAGGGAGCTTACTGTTTCAATAGCAAGATTACTTTGCTGAAAAATACTAATTAAAAATCTATCCAGTTTTAAATCTAACTTTTCTAACCACAGCATTATGATATTTTAGTTTCATTCTCTGTGAGCACTTTTTGTGCTCATTAAACTGAAGGGCAGACAGTTAAAAAGCTCTCCTAATTACCCACCTTTCCAAAAACATTTTAAAAATTTACTAATTCAATCTTTTCAAATAATGAAAAGACTTCTAATTATTTTTCAATTAAAATGTCACATTCTTCAGAATGTTTATGTCATTTGCATAAACCTCTCTTACTTCCCTTCAACTTAAACAAACTTTCCATATATTGCTATTCATGCTGTGATATGAATTATTTCTATGACTACTCTTCTGGAGAGGGAAAATTTGATATAATTGCCTTAAATATTTCTTTGCATGAGTAAGTACATCTTTGGTAGAGTAATGGAGTTTACAGGGCACAAAGTATGTAGTTAAAGTGATGAAAACCAGTAAATTTAAGGCATTTGTTAACACTGATGAGATACCTTGCTATGTCTGAGGCTGAACAAGAAAGCTTTTAGTTTGGTGAACCATATTTAATTTTGAAATATGACAGCCCTTCAGCAGCTGACCGATATTGTCGTGCCAAAGTCTTCTTTATGCTTCAGAGTAGCATAAAGATTTATCTCTGAAATGGGGTCATAGAAAAATTTACTCAACTTGCCAACAAGCTACCAAAAAACCAAGTTCTCCATTTTACAGAATACACAACAAACAAACACATTCGGTGTTACCAGATGCCTGTTCCTCTAATGTAATTTGTACATAGATAAACTCTTTAAATTACCACTACCACAAAGCAACAGTGATGACACATTCTCTAACACTGCCTAATGCAGTAACTGCTGAGGAGATGAACTGCATTACTGATATTTGACTCAGGTGTGCAGAGGAGAGATTTCTGCCAGGTATTGTTAAAGTAGTTCAAATGAACTTTCAATTCCAGAACACTTTCCACACCCCTTTAGATTTCTTGCCACACCTAGTTTAAAAGCATACTATTAAAAACACAGGAGGAAGATTCATCTCTTCAGAATTGCTACACTGGAGTGCCAAAATCCTTCAGGTCCCTCCCTAGGACTGCTGTCCCAGTTGGTCAGCTTTTATGTGGTGCATGCTCTGCCCCTGATTAGACAGCTCTAGCAGCAAACCCAAAATGATGGGTTCATTAAACTCTGTCCTCACTTGTTTTATGCAAGGATGACACCCCACTCATCCCTAGGGAATGGCATTACAGCTCTCCAGAGTCAAAAACCCCTGGCTGCTATGATGAGAATGAAAGTTTTGCAGCTGCTGGAAATTTCTGTTCAGAAATTCAGTACAGCACTGTTGAAATCTCCTGACACATTCTTTCCAATCCACCAAAGGATTTAACTTTTGAGATGTGTAAGGATGGAGGAGCATACCTTCATGTAGGTCTTCAAGAGAGGAAGAGATGTGAATCTTAGGGAGATCCCATACATTGTACCTAAAACCTAATTCCTTATACACTTTCCTGTCACCTTTGATACATATTTTCATGCAAGGAAATTAAGTGTAAAATGCTGCCATTTTTAGATAGCATTTCTGGCAACTGTTTTGCACAGATATAAGTTATTGCCTACTTCCAATGCTAAAAAGCTAGAGATTAGGGCAGGGAAAAACCCTTCATGGCTGCTTCTAGTTACCTAAAGCAGTTGAAATTTTTTATTTTTTTAAGGAATGAAAGAATCCTGAAAGGCAGAAAGGTGTCCCTTTCTTTCTAAAGAAAAATTATAGATGATTGTACAAAATAAGTTAGTGAAGATGAGGGCAGGTTTGCTAGAGAAGGATAGTAGTGAGTCTGGGATATGAAGGACATCAGCCTTCATTTGTACAACTCAGGCTCCATATGAAATATTAATCTTGCTTAGTTACAAATCCCACACTGTAATATTTCTTTAATTTGTTTATGAACCCCGAGCACCCTCTCCTACACTCCCCAGAAAAGCAGGAGCTCTTGAAATGAAACTCTGGTTTTTCAAATTCTTTATACGTCTTTGAATTATATAAACCAGAGAATGTGATGATTATTACACAGTTTTATATCACAATGCACTGAAAATTTCAACAGGATGAAAGTGAGAAAGAATTAGGGGAAAAAAGAACCCAACCGAACAACAAAACACCAGCACTCCAGATGGCAAAGGTAAAACAATAATTATAGAGAGGCTGATATCTAAAATCTGAAAGAAAATACTAAAGATTAAAAAAAAAATCAGTCTAATAGGCAAATAGGGGTAGAGTATGATAACATGAAAGATAAAAAACTGCAGCACTTTTGTAAATATAACAAATTCAAAGTGTTGATGGGAAAAACGCGACGAGCAAATCAGAAGCTGCAAAAGAGACAAATTAAAAAGAGCCAGAGAAAGGGAATCAGATGTGTGAAATGAGGTCACTAGACAAGTGAGAAAAGAGGTGACTGTACTCTTGCAGCAGCTAGCTTGTTCAGGTTGGAGCGAGCTCCTGCCAGCCTTTTTGGGATGCCGAGAGGATGTGCTGGGCAGCCCAGCAGACCGGGGCTGGCAGGTGGGCAGGCTGCAGGCAGGGACTCTACACCCCACCAAGCTGGCAGCAGCAGGTTAAATGCTTTCTGCAGAGTGAGGAAAGAGGCCCCCACACAGCAGAGTGTTTAAGCTAACAGGTGGGGTGAGAAGATCTGACAGACAAAGCTTATTACAGTCTCCCAGCAGAGCATGAAGTGGTTAGATGCTCCTAATGACCGTATACAAGGTGACTGACTCACTCCTATCTGTTGAACAGCTTGAAAGGAGGATATTTTACCCTGAGGAAGACTGACCTGTCTTCTCCATACCTTTTTTTTTTTTTTTTCCTTCTAGCATTTAATAATAAAACCTTCCTCTCATGCAGCAGATTGGCTGCTGCCACAATATCCCCATGGCCATGAAGCCAATCGTGTCCAGCAAGCTCTAGATAATCTTTGCCCTGCAGGAGCACAGAGAATGTCTCTGTGTAAAGCATTTGGAAGGGCATGAGCTGTACAGGGGAAACCCGAGGGGTTATTACCAGTGCATTGATCTCTGGTGTAGCTGCCTGACTACATCCCTTTGAAGCTGCAGGACATTAAGTCTGTGCCATGATTTTTGTTCTTCTCTGTGTTATTCTTAATAGGACTGCTAGATAATATTTTCATACTTTTTTTCTTGTCTTATCTGGTCTCTGAACACTGTTGAAACTGATAATGCATTTCAAACTCCTCTTGCAGAAAAATAGGCTAATGTTTAAGGAATAGATAAGCCACAGGGGTTAGGAATAGGGCTGTTTCAGAGAGAGAAAAAGAATGAAATTTTATACAGGTCACAGTGTGTGTAGAAGGGACACAGAAGTGTCTTCTCACTGTTGCAAATACAATTTGTGTGTTTATGACTGTATCTGCAATGGAGATAGCAGTACTGAGTAAAAGCAAATTTCAGCTTGAGCATTTGAGGAGATTTGGGACATGATGAGTACAGATTGTTGTCTGACATTCCTAATAACAATTCAAATTTGGCCATTCCCACAATGATTGTGTTGTGGTTTATTTTTCCTATATGTAAAATAGGCTACTGCCCAACTTATATGCCTACAGATATTTACTGTAAACAAACAAGCTATTTCTATTCTCTATGGACAAGACATATTTATTATAATATACAGTATAGCCCAGGGATAGATTCTCTGGAAGGGTGCTGGGAGAAGTACCTCTGTGCAGAACAAATACTCCTGACTGACCACAGTATTGCCTCTTCATCCTTGTCACAGCTTTATCTGCCCTCATACAGCCAGTGGGCATTCATCAGAAACAGTTGCCTGTAGCAAACCTTAGATGAGGACTGTGAAGAGAAAAATGAAGTTTTGGGGAAAAAGCGAGGTAGTGAGAAGAGGTCCATGTATTTATGTTTTCCCATAGGGTCAAAGCATTTGAAGTAGAGGGAAGGTGGGAATCCTGTAAAGGGCTGAGCTGTCCTTTCCTTACAAACAAGCACTGGGGTTTCCAAGGGTGTGGTGCCACAGGAAGGCCTCCTACTGAGCCAAGCACAAAGCCTGCAGCTCTCAGGAGCCAGCATGTGGGGGACCAGGTTTCCCATAGGCATCTTCTAAATGCTGTTTTTACTGAAGCAGAATGAATCACCTCAGTGCAGCAGATTCTGCTCAGACTCCTGAGCATTTGTACAGCAGTGTAGAAAAGCAGACATGTCCATTTGATGTATATATTAATAAAGATTATCTCACTTGACTCCTCATGGATCACCAGATCCAGCGACAGCAAATGGAGAGAATGAAGCAGTTCCCTCACCTGCTTCAAATATCTGGCTTTAAATGAGATGGCTTCTGTCCATGAAGTGCCTGTTTTCCTCCACTGACTAAAAAAGGATTGTAAACTACATACTCAGATGCATCTACTCTGTAGATACCTAAAGTTAGCAGGATGAATCCTTTTCTATCCATCTGAACCAAATCACAAACTACATTTTGTTAATGAAAATTGCCTTCCCACTTCTACTTTAAAGTTGTAACTTAGAAGGAGTTGAAGATCAAACATTGGAGATCAACCAAACATCATCAATAAATGGAGATTAGATGCAAGCAGTAGAATAGATGTAAGGAAAGAATAAATTGTATGGATAGGAAGGAGGGTACAGCTTTGCAGGTATGATGGACCAAATGTGGAAGGAGCCTGTGCTGAGGAAGGTATTTTATGAACCTGGACAGAGTTATCAAAGACAGAATGTCTCTCATATATGCGGCATCAATGAAGACAGAGACTTTGTCTGAAATTTTGCACTCAGGTTAACTGCAAGTGGAAATTCAGTAACTCGCAGGCCATCAAGCAAGGAAAATACTGAGCATATCCTTTGTCTAGTCTGTCTCTGTAAATTTGTGCGGGAAAGGTGTGGTTATTTAAGAATCTTAAGGTACGTCTTTATTATGAAGAGTAATTAAGAAGTTGAAAGTTTCAGCCTAATTTGCAAAGTGGTAAAGCAGAAAGTGTAAGCGTGACTGTCTCTAAACACCTAACTCTGCTCAGCAAGAAAGTACTGAAGGACCACAAACTGGACCCAGGATATTAACCTGGGAGCACCCCGGATATTAACCTGGGAGCACCCGGCTGTGGTAAGCTCATTGGTTAGCAATAATCACATTAACTGCCAGACAGTTCAGCTTGGTTAAGTCGGACAGCTGTGTGCTCAGATCTAAGTAGTCAAATCAGAGAGCCTCATTTAGACTGACTCCAGTGACTCTCAGGAAATGGTACTTCCATTCACAGCTGCTGACTCCTGAGAGCTGCTGGCTTTATGCTTGGCTCCTGGCTGGCTTGGCTCAGTAGGAGGCAGGTATTGCATGCTACCAAACACACTTTATGTTTCACCCTGATCCTCTTACAGAAAGAAGGAAAAAGCCACTTTCCACATCTGGAGATATATTATTCAAGGGTTTGTAAAGTCATCCAAACACAAAAAGTTAACATTTTTTCACAATATTTCCTGTATATCCTATGGAAATTCATTATATGGCTTAGTAAATTCAAAGGTCAGGTTTTGCTGACTTTTCATTGATAGTTTTCTCTAATGTGAGACTTTTTAATAAAGCATCTGTTGAACATACCAAACCTGCCACATCACTTCATTATTATTAAATATTTTGTCAGCTTCATTGCTAGACACTGTGATGCAACATGATATCTGATTAGATAGTTTTATTTCTTGGCTGACAGTTTCACTACAAATAGAAAAGGAGAAAAAAATTATATACCACCCTCATATCTTTTTCTTGCCATATTCCCACCAATTACCTGGAACAAAAAAGAGTTTGTTGGACTTCAAAAGATGAACTAGATACTTCGGTTTCAGACCTCATGCAGGACTGGTTCATGGAACATGTCTGGAATTCTTCTCAAATAATAATCTGTAGCTCATTAACCATTGTAACTATTTCCTGGTCCATTTCCTTCCAATAATAAACAGTGGCTCATAATTTGCTAGGCAAGGAAAACATCTACTTATTCTGATTCGTAAAACAAATTCTGCTCTTTATTAAGGCAGTTATAAGCACTCCAGGCTAGAATTTTGCACTTAGAAAATCCATCTCACAATTAAAATAACTGACAGGGATTGGTCATAATTCTCCTGGTTTTCAGGACATCCAACAGAGTAAGAAAAGCTCATCAATTTTTTGTATGTACTGGTAAGGCATTTGTTGACAGCATAGTGGCTTTTATCTATCAATATAGTTCCCCTGGCGATATATGTCAGTGCACCCTGAGACTTTATGGATTTATCCTTGTAAGGATTTTGACATGAATTATAACAGCTTTACCCTCAGTGTACAGACAGCAGACATGAGGTATTTGTCCAGGACTATAAAGAAACTATATCTAGTTTTCTTGAAACCTATCCTAAAATTTTAAACACAATGCACCATTATCTCTATCTTATGTCTCTGGGACATCATCTAAAGACATTCAGGATCCATCGAGGTAAATTTTTCAGCTCTGAACTGAGCCTTTAGAACATAAGAAAAGTAGTTCATGCCAGATGGGTTTTTTGGACTGTTGGAAAACACTGGGCCAGGGCATCTAATCACACAGAATAGGAAGAAAATATTTTCTGATGGTATAGGACATGTGGTGGACTCCAATTCTTTCTTCAATTTATTCTTCCTTCAGATTAGAAATCAAACTTCAGCACAAAGAAGTCGATGGCCAATGTAAGTAACATGCCAATGGCCCCTTATACCTGCCACAACCATGAGAACCTTCCCCCAGTCTATGAGAAATGAACACAGAGTGCTCTCTATGCCCACAAATGCACGTGCATGAAGCAAGAGCCGTAAGCAGGCTGGTGTGCACACACCTCCACACGTGTGCACACACCTCCACACGTGTGCACACACCTCCACATGTGTGCACACACCTCCACACGTGTGCACACAAGCATGTGCTCCATGTCTGCCCACTTCCCAGTTTCTAGAATGTACTTGAAGGATCCTGTCACCTTTGTGTTCCATTCACCTGAATGGTGAACAAATTAGATGGTAAAAGGCAGAAGAACTATGCTGGAAATAGGAAAGACTGACTATACCTGCATTATGCTCGGTGGTGAATTTAAAGAATAAGCAACTGAAGGAATAATCAAACGTCTGCAACAGTATGGGTTTTGACATGGGCTGTCCAAAATTCTAGAGTCTTGAATGGTGTGCATCTGCTTGGATTTTCAGGCTATTTTTACCACACCTTTCCTGTGACTTTGACCCACATGAAAAATCTCAAGTGAGTTTATCCTACAGTGCAGATCAATTAGCAGCCTTCCACAGCACTTTTTATTTCCCAGCAGCTGGACAAGAGTGTGGCCTTTCCTCCAAGCCTTTGTCACCTTAAGTGCAAAACCATTTCCCACCAAGATAACATAGACACACAGACCAAAAGATCAAAAGATCAGGAAAATCTGATCTATGTCTATAATCCACTTCTATCCTTTGGGAGTAACTGGATTCTTGTTTTCTATGATTTGTAGCCTCTCCTTCAATTCTGTAAATCACAAACATGATATATGACTTTCAGATATGCCTGTCGTGCTTTGCTTCATATTCAGAGCTGTACCAGGATTGATGTTTCCATGAGCTGTTTCTAGACATTACCCTGTTGCTGAAAAATATTTTTATACTTTTTAACCAGGTTTGAGAAAACATGTTTCTGGAGCAAGCACAGGTGTAGATTCCAGAAAGTTTGCTTTTTTTTCCCCTACAGCATCAGTTTTTCACAATCTCCCATAATGAGACTATTTATGGCTAGATCCTGATCAAAGGTTATGTCTTTTTCAACGTGACCTTTTAGATTGTGTCAGTTTGATCTTATTACTACATTCTGTAAAATAAAAATGTGAAGAAACTTCTGCTGTACTGTGAGAAAAAGAAGTAAATCTATTAAATAGCATCAATAAATCATACATTTTGAGAATAAATATTTTGGCTAATTGGTAAATGTTTAACAACACTCACTTAAAAAATAGCAATATATACAGCTTGATCTCAAACAGTTATTTACAGTTCTACTGGTAATTCCTCCTCCTTTAAAGGACTAAAGTGCAAAGGGTGGTTGTGAACACTGACCCGTCTCCCACAGTGTGTAGATACTCACACCTGTGACTGTAGTATGTGTATTGAAATGTTTAATTTAATTACAATTTTTTCATACCCATCTGAGTTTATGTTGAGAGCTGACTATAGCTGTGCTGTAAGAATGCTGTAAACCACCAAGAAATCCAAGATTCAGACAACATCAGAGTCAGTCCAGAGGATGAAATGGTATACACTGAATTTACTTACTAGATTATATAGGGCAGTATATGTTATGTTCTTTTAGCAGAGAAAGCATTATAGGGAAGGAAATAAGACAAAAAATCCACTAAATTCAATGGACAGTAACAAGGAAGAACTTCCAGATTACACAAGAAATCTCTGAAATTCTGTAGGAGAAACACTCCTAGAAGTTTGTAAGTAAAATTGAGGCAAGGGATATAATCGTGGGTGGCACAAATTAATTCCTAATAAGGCTTTTGTATGTATTCTCTAATAAGCAACTACATTCTTTAAAGTTAGCTATGGTCATCAGAAAAACATTTTCAAATCATGCATTTTAAATGACAAAATATATTATGTAAGTAATATATAGTTTTATTAAATCCCTGTTTCCAGCTCTTCTCACAGAGGTCTCTAGGGTACCTTATGTGAATGTTAATTCCTAAAAGAAAAAAAATGTATCCTAACTTGTGAGGATAAATGAAAAAAGCCTCCATTTGATCTCTGTAGTATGCATCAATTAGAATTGCTGCTGACAGTTTTGTGCAGCTTCTCGCAAAAATTTTCTTCTTGTGACTTACAAAGTGACTAGAAATGTAATATCTCCATAAGAGTTAGAGGCCCTGCTGTGCAATATACCCAGTAAATCAGAAGATCCAGCTTTTAAAATATTCTCCCTAGATCCAAGTAATTCCCTGTTAACTGAAGATGGGATATCCAAAGTGGATTTTAGGAGAAAATGGATGAACTGGAGTGGTTACATAACATCACTGAATGTGAATATCACTGCAGAATTCAACAGCTTGGCACACGTCTATATTAGGGAAGCCTTTTGCATATTATCTACTCAGTGATACACTATTTTACAGAAAAGTCCCAATTAAACCTTAAATGGTTCTAGTTAGAGATTTACATTTTGCACTCTGACAGATCTTCTGTGACAGGGCAGCAAGCTGCAATTAGATAACAAGCAAGCGGAATGAAGTAACTTCATTAACTGGCTGTTGGCATGGAGTTTAAAGATCTAATTCTAATCTCAACTATTGGGAAACAATGAGTATGTATCACATGTAACCTATAAAAGTAATTTATGTTACCTTTTGTCAAAAAACATCAGAGTCAACACAGATGACCCAGGAGTATTTATTAGGGCCTATGTATCTCAGAACTTGTTTAATACTGCTTAAAGGTGTTGGGCCATATAGAAGTTTGAAGGAGGGGTATCTCCCTTGATGTCCAAGAAAATGCACTCTTTTGGTTCCCTTGAAGATGTGAGTCACTCCATACATTATTAATGAAAAATACAAATCACTTTATCAGGAGATATGGACGTCTACCTATATCAGGAACCACATAAATGCATTAGAAGTGCAGAATTCCTCTCTTGACTCTTACAAAGATAGCAGAGCTCTATGCATTTTTGGAAAGCACCCTCCCATTACAGAGAGCAAATTTGGAGCTATTCCACTGCTCCAAATTTGTACCCATAAACCACACAACAATATTTTGATCCTTTTTTTTAAGTGTGAACTGGTTGTTAACAGCAGTAAGTTGTGCTGGACCAGGAAAATTAGTCATCCTGTCAAAGAATATAATTAAAAAGGGGATCTTTCAAGGATTAATTAGGGCTGGGTGGTCAGAAAAACGTAATGTTTTGTGGAAAAGAAATCCCTAACATTATTAGTACCCCAATAGTATGCAGTCAGAGCATGGATATATATTTCAGATTAGTTCCTTTCTCAATTTAATAATTTTTCATCTAAAAGATACTAATCAGATAAGGAGAAGCTTTGATAAAAGTTACTGGTAGGTAAATCTAATTGAATAGTAAGAAAAAGGGTATAATGGAACAAGTAATTTTCCTTTGTAACAAAGAAAAAAGAAATAGAATTGAATGTGTTCCCTTCTTTTCAGTACAAAATATAATCAGATCAACTGCAGTGGAAAACAACCGTATTAGAACATATCTGATTTCACTGGAGCAACAGATGCTTGGCTAATTCAAGATATCAACAAGGATGTGGAAACAGTGGGACATAAAGTCACCCCATGATGTGTCAAAGCTGAGGAAATTCTAAAAGATGCAATTCACTGAGTCACTGGCTTAATTGTGTGAACTGCTGCTACTTTCAAACTTTGTGTTTAAAACATTAGTTTATGTCTGTGTCCTACCCTGCACCCACTGCAACAGAAGCAGTGACACTGCCACTCTTTGGTGTTCCTAATATCTTCATTACTGCAGTCTTTGAATGCCTAAAACTTCTGGAATTGTACACAGAAAAAANAAAAAAAAAAAAAAAAAAAAAAAAAAGGTACCTTTTTATTACTTACCTCATCCCGTTTACCTTTCCTGACTGTTGTGGACCTGATGTCGGAAAGGTTTATTTTTCATGTTTATTATTCTTGCAATCACAATGTACTGTGTGGTAGCTTTACTTTTCAAATAAAGGAACAGAAGCCCAGAAAAACAAAATGTTGACTTGCAGATAAGATGTTAGCGTTAAAGGAAAGATTTGTTATTCCTTTCCTCATTTCTTCTTTAATTAGCTGAGTTATTTTGCTAATGGCATGGTAGCATTATAAATGATAAATATTTGTTAAAAAAATTCATTTGTAAATGAATTTTAAAAAAATTAATTAAAAGTGGCAAGATGAGGAACCACAAACATGAGGGTAGATAAAGCAATGTGAATTTTCTCTTAACCTTTTGCATTCAGAAGTCTAAATGTCCCTATCTTGATAGAGATTTCTGTTCAGCATGGCATGATAGATTACAGCATGTAGCACAAAACCATGCACACCCATTTTTCTGGTCCACTGCAGAGAGGATCTCTTCAAAATAGGGGTTTGAAATGTTCAAGACTACTTTTCATGGACGGATTTGGTGGTGAGATATTGCAGGGCACACATGGTGTACAAGATTTTGGGCATGTTTGGCCAGGATACAAAGGTAAAGGTCCAGGGAAACACCACGAAAATCCAAGCAAGGCCACAGCACCGTGCAAGATCTGAACATGTTTATAAATTCTGCATGATAATGCATACAAAACTAAACTGGCCCTTGCTTTTAAGAAAATCTACAGATATGAGGCTAACATGCATATTGCAGGCTGAGCAGAGAGCTCCTCTTCCAATCTCTTTCTTCCAGCAGCTGCTCACTTTTATGCTGGTTCCTGTATTCAGAAAACACTTCATTAAATGGATAATATGGACAAAGAAGCAACAAGATTTGGATATGCAGAGAGCAATCAAAGGTTTCACAACTATAGCCCATAGTATTGACTAGAATGTGATTTTAGAAGAAGCAGAGGAAAGAGGAAAAACATCAGTAGGCTAGGTAACATCACGCTCCATCTCCTTTGAAGACTCATGGCAAAAAAATTGACTAGAGCCTCCAGCAAGTTCCCTGCTAGGCATCACACCCAGTTCCTGTGGATGACTGCTCCCATTACAGGAATAAAATTGCAGGGAAGAAATAGATCTTATAAACCCCTGCTTCAACTAATCCTCTAGAGTGTCTGAGCCTCTGTCCCAAATCCACTTTCAAGTATGTGTTAAGAGCAGTAACAGCTAAAAGAGGTTTTCTTTCATGTATCCAGGGCAATCAGAAAGAAAGAGAACTTATGATGTTTCAGCAAAACAGGCCAAAACATATAGTGGGTATAGAACATGTGAAAGGCATAAAAACCACAATCCTTCTCATGATCTAGATGAGACTGCCTGATGAATGGGCCAAGGAAATACACAAGAATAATAAATATTTATAGTCAAGGGGAAGAGGAAAAGACAAAGTTCCTAGGTTTCTTCATATCTATTTCAAGTATGATTACACTTCGCTCTTACATCATTTAATATTTAAATTCTGTACTTTTGATGAGTGGCATGATCAAATTCCATTAAGTCGAGATTCTTGATCCTTACAAATTAATACTTCCTCCCTTGTCAGTCATGGTACAAGCCTCACGGATGACAAGACTGATGACATGTAAATGCATGTGATCTATAGCCTTTATCACTCTGGCATTCTGCACCTCCAGTTTCAAAACTTGGCCTACACTCCTCTTCCTGTAACTAAACTCTGACACAAAAATACATTATTTCTATTTTCCCATTATTTCTTAAAACTGTTACCAACCTCTCAACCTTTACTTGATGCATATAGTGTCAAAAAACTTGGCATGAACACAGAAATTAAGATTTCCTACATTTTTTATACTAGTTATCTCTTTTCAATTATAGTTCACTTTTGTTAAAGACATTATAAACTGTTTAAACAAATCAGCATTTGAAAACATACTTTGAAAAAACATAAACAATTAATGTTTTATTTTCCAGCTATCCAGTCTTGTACCTTAGCTTATATGTACACCATAGACAAATTAGATTACCCTTTCAGATGAGAAAAATCTCCCTTTGTATCTGATATAAAAGTGTGCAACCACTATTTTGCTGAAAGGATAGTGCTTTGTAAACTAATCATAATTATAATAATACTATAACTATAATAACTATAATAATACTTACAAATTTTGGAAACAAAACAAACATATGAAGCATAGCAGTAAGAGTTTTGGTTGAGACATTTTTGGTTCAGAGCGCTGGTCTTTCCTTATACTTTACAATAATAGAAGGAAGAGAGATAAATAGTTAAAGAATCAGAAAAAATAAAGGTGAATTGGTCCATAGGATTCACTCAGAGCCATGAAATAAATAGAAACATGGCATATAAATTAAATAAATGGGATACAAATAACACACATACAGAGCTAGTTTAAAAGTCTATTTACTGCCATGCCATGTCTTCAAGTGAAAACAGAACTAAAGGCAAGGGTAAAGTGTACAAGAAACAAATTTTCTACTAATTTGTCCTGGCACACCTCCCAGTTTACAAAAATCTGAAATTAATATCTTCAAACACTTGTAGGTATTTGCAAAGTGACATCCAGAGAAGTGTGAATGCATGTCCCATTCATTTCTCTAGTTTGAAAAGGGGAAGATACGTACAGAAGGTAAGATGTGTTTCAGGGACAAAATGCATGTTTTAGGGCTTGAAAGGAAAGCTCAAGAAACGGAAATGAAATTTTAAAAATCAAGCCATTCAAGAGCTAAATAAAAAGAGGAAATAAATTATGAAATCTATACAGAAATGGCAATCATGAATAACTTGTTATTATAAAACTTTGCATGGAGATGTGGAGCAAAGCTTAGCAGCTATGAAGTATTAGCATTAAAATGCATATCACTTTTGATAAAAGACTGCACAAAGCTGATAACTTCTCTGTCAATATATTTGAAATTATTCTCTATTCTGACTATACTGCAGAGCCACTTGGAGATGGTGAACAGAAAATCCATGGGTTTTTCAGGCTTTATCTGGTTAAGTGTGAAGTCAGTTCCAGGCTGAACTGGAGTTATGAACAAAAGAAATGCCTTGGATGTTGACTTAGGTTTGGTTTACAATGTTGATACTGTCTGGAGCCACTCTAGCAAATCTATGAGACTGCACATGTTCTGAAATCATAATCTGAGTGAATTGAACATTGGTGGTTTAAGAAGGGCTTTTGGAAATAGGAGTAGAGTTCCATCTGATATTACACATTTCTAATAAAAACACCCATCTATGTGCTTACAAGTGTTGGTGTGTCATATAGGTCCATTTCTAAAGTTGTGTACCTCATTTATCCTAAATGTTTACCTGTAAAGTGAATTCATCATATTAAGTATATTTGGGAGGTACCTAACTCTTTCTATTGACAATGTAGACAGATCAAAGTATCATCTTAGAATAAATATGGAATTTTTATGTGGCTGAAGGTATATGAGATAAATTACCCCTTTGTAAGTGGTGTTATAAAAGGCAACAGTAATTCAACTTTACTCAAAGATGAGAGGTTTAATTCAAGAACTCTCTGGGGAAAAAAAAAAAGAAAACATGATTATTTACTTAAATATATTTCACTGGGGGAAAAAAATCTTCAGAAAAATAAATAATTCAGGTTTATGTTTAGTACATTTATCATTTTTCTGTGAAGAGATAGCTTAATCTGAAAAAAGACAACATGTATCATGATAATTGCAACAGATAGCTATTATAATATCACTGTGTGTTTCAAAAATGCCCAGAAGCACTTCTAGGGGTATGGGATTATTTCACTGTTCATTACACTACTTCTTCTGCTAAGTAATGGATATTCCCATGGCATAATCTGGAATACAGTACAATGTTGGTGCAACTTTGCTCAGGCACTCCCTTTCTGACCCATTTTCCTTCCTGTAGCAAAGGGCTCCATATTCACCCCCTAAGTCCAATGGAACTGTTTTGTTCCAGTAAAATGGAAAAGGGGAAAGGGGAGCAACAGCAAACAGAGGATATGGTGCAGAGATGAGTGTGACATAATAGTAGTGCCAGTTCCCGAGTCACTTTGGTGGTGTGTCTCATGATTATACCATATTATATAAGGATTTATGGGGAGAAGTATGTAAAAGAAAATAGCAAATAGCAAAGAATTCAGTCCTACTGACAGGAAAATACATAAAAGCAGTGGAGAAGATTATTTTCAGTAGAACAATTACCTCCTTAATCCTGCAATTTGAAAAACATTAAGAATCTGACAATAAACAAAGCTTGACAAGTATTAGATTTGATAGACTCTATCCATCACTCCAGGGCTGGTATGGCACTTCATGACTGCTGGAACAGTACCCATTCAAAAGAGGACATTCCACTGGCTAAGTGTTGAGATTCAAAGTCCACATAATCCAGGGACCATTCTGTGACCGTCTGCTCGGGTCAAAGTCACTCACTGTCTCTGATCCTCAAGGCAGAACGGTGGGCACTTCTCTCAGAGTGCAGCTTCAGCCGGTGTGTGCACAAGCAGCAAGGGGAGGAGGTGGCAATAATGCAGAAGGGGCAGTGGTGCAGGAGACTGGAAACATGCAATGGCAAGGAACAGAAGCAAGAAGAGCTTTCCCTTGATGCTGGAGGCACCTTTGCAGAACCACATCAATGCTCTGCAGACTGAAGAGGAAAGACCCGTCACATCAAAGGAGGTGCTGGAGCTGAGCAAGGCAGCCCCATCAGCTCCCCATGTAACACCAACAGAACCAAGAAAAGGTGATGGCTGACAATAGTGGGCAACTCTCCTCTCAGGGGTGTGGAGGAACCCACTTTTTGACCTGACATGGCCAGATGGACACACTCCAATAGTTGTGGTCAAGGGCTCAGTGCCCAAGTGGGGACCAGCGGAGTTCCTCAGGGATCAGTATGGGACTGGCACTGTTTAACATCTTTGTTGGTGACATGAACAATGCAATTGAGTGCACCCTCAGCAAGTTGCTGGTGACACCAAGCTGTGTAGTTTGTTTGATGCACTGCGGGGAAGGGATTTCATCCAGAGGGATCTGACAGGCTAGAGAGGTGCATCTGTGTGAACCTCATGAGGTTCAACAAGGCCAAGTGCAAGGTCCTGAACCTGGGTTGGAGCAATCCCAAACACAAATAGACAGACTGTGTAGAGAATGAATTGACAGCAGACCTGAGGAGAAGGACTTAGGTGTCTTGGGTGACAAGAAGCTCAATATGACCCAGTAACATACATTTACAGCTCAGAAACCCAGCTACTTCCAGGGCTGAACAAAAGCACTGTGGCAGCAGGTCGAAGGATGTGATTCTCCACTTCTGCTCTGCCCTGCTGTCATGAGACCCCACTTGGCATGCTGTGTGCAGCTCTGGGGTCCACAGCTAAGGAATTAACTGGACCTGTTGGAGTCCATCCAGAGGAGAGAAACAAAAATGTTTAGAGGGCTGGAGCACCTCTCCTATGAATGCAGGCTGAGAGAACTTGAGTTGTTCAGCCTGGAGAAGAAAATGCTCCAGGATGACCTTGCAGCCCTTTCCAGTACTTGAACAGGGGCTACAAGAAAGCTGGAGAGGGACTTTTGCCAAGGTCCTGTGGTGATAGGACAAGGAGTAATGCCTTTAAGCTGAAAAAGAATAAATTTACCTTAGATATTAGGAAGAAATTCTTTACTGTGAAGGTGGCGAGACACTGAAACAGGTTGCCTAGAGAAGTGAATACCTCATCCATGGATGTTTTCAAGGTCAGGTTGGATGGATCTTTAAGCAAGCTGATCTACTAACTGGCATCCCTGCCCATGGCAGGGGCACAGGAAATAGATGATCTTTAAGGTCTCTTCCAACACAAACTGTTCTATGATTCTCTGATTCTCTGATTCTATGATTCTATGATTCTATGATTTTATGATTCTATGATTCTATGATTCTATGTTATATAGAATATTATCAAGAGTTATAAACAGATTACATGACTAGAAGTAGAACCAGATGTTTGGAGGAAAATATTATTACAAGTAAAAATATCCTGTTTGTATTCAACTCTAAGCACCTAGTAAAGCATTGTCTGATCTGATTCAAAGCTTTGAGATCTCAGTAGCATGAATCATAAGGATTAGGGAGGCTTTCTTAGCACGAAACACTGCAGCAGAGTAACTAAGTAAATGTAATTCTGACCTAGTTATAAGAATGTGAACATCCAATAAAGAGTTACTCACAGTAGTTAAAGCTACGCTTTTACCCAGTGAGCTGAAACTAACCCTTTCGAGTCGATGCAAACATAGTTTTAAAGTGGTTTGATTGTCCAAGGATATGCACTCTGCAACCCAATTGCCTTAGTTACACTAGGACAACTTGTATAATAACTCCAGGGAGTGGATGTGCATCCAGACAAACCTCGCGTTACCTTGGGGGTGGAAGCATCATCGTGTTTCAGTGAGCAGCCACCCATCTGTAATTGTCGACTTTTGGAAAGAAGGATGAAAAAGAGATTAAATTCCAGGGAGTCAGGGAATAAATTCAGATTTATTTAATTAGAAGGAATCAAGAGCTTTTTGAAATGTGTTTTTCATGAAAGGAAACCTCCCTCCAGCTGTCTGTCTTCTCTAAAGCCCACAGCTGTTCTCTGCTTGATTTTACACTGCACACAGGTCTGCCCCACAATCTGAGCCGGACTGTGGGTCTTCTAGGCCTGAGGCTGGCCCTGAGGGGAACTCCTTTATGCTTCTTTAGTCTCTTGAAATTTTGCACAAACAAAAAACTTGCAATTTTTTTTAGGATACAAGGCCCTTAGTTAGACTGAAGCAGACTTGGCAGAATGTATTGTTCATACTTGAATTCATTTTTATCTAGTTTAAACTTCATAACTAAGAGGTATGTATTTTAACCAACAAAACTGATAAATTAGTGCATATTTAATTAGATTGTCTTGATTATCCAGCCTCACCCTCCGAAAACAGCAGTGGCTTTCTGGAAACATTTAAGTTGTGTTGCCTTGACACCTATGAAAGTGAGGAAAAGGTTCAAGCCCATTCCAGATGCACTCTAAGGTATTCTTTCCTATTTTTTACTACATATGCCAAAGTCAATCAGAAGGAGAGAGGACATTATTGGACGTTTACAAAGCATTTAGAAGAAAGCATCTCAAGAACAGAGATGACGAAGTCCAGAGCAGCACCAAGGCTGCTTGGCAAGCCACAAACATGAAGAAGGGCAGAAGTATGAGCATTTTCCTTATCTCTTTCAGCCTCTAACCTATTTCCTGTTTCATGGCGGACCAACCAATGCTGGTCAAAACACCTGTGGCAGAGCCCAAGGCTGAACTAAGAGGTATCATAGCACTGCCAGCATCGCTGACAACCACTTCCATGCCTACAAAACAGCTTCAAGTGTCCTTCTCTCCAAAGCAACCCAGTGTCTCTGCCTCTTCAGGATGCCAGAGTACAGTCTAACCAAGGACAATTGTTCTCCCACTGCACCACTCTCTACTATGCACCACTGCTGGAATATCTGAGGAGGCATCCACCACTGAGCCTCTTTTGTTGTTCAGCAATAACACTGCTGAAACTATAAAGAGATTGGGGGTGGGAGGGGGTGGTGAGGGGGGTGTTTCAAGGACAACTGCAATGGTCAATGAAAGAAAAATGACTGTCATCAGCATGCAAAGCCTGCCAGTGAGGTTTTCAAACCAGGAGAACATAATCAAGTTTTTAAGGCAGAACCACAAAGCAAGCTCAGCACTTTTGCCATTATTGGAGCTACTGATAACAATTACTCTTCTGGTGGCAGGGACAGGGACAGGGGTCTTCTCTCCCTCTTGATTTTGACCTTTGTAAATCTTTTGGCATTGATGCAGCAATTACTGCTTAAGCCCATTACAGGCATGGAGATGGAGCTATCATCAATCATTGCTTTTTGAAGGCCCAGCATCCCGTTGTGCTATACACTGCATGAGCACCAAACAAAAGGCTTGCCCAAAACAAATTCTCTTTTCTTGTTTAATAATCAAAGGGGAATCAAATTCCTGGGAGTCAGGAAGATGGATGTTAAATCTAAAGATACATCATTTCTGGTTCTACAATGACCTTCCAACATCTGTTCTGTTGTCTATTCACAGTTCATACCACTTCTGTAACTGCATGGGGTGAGTACAGGTTTTGTTTAATAGTCGCTTAGTAGGCAAGCAGTGGCTAATGAAGCAGGCAAACAACAGTTTCCTTATACCTATTTCATGCAGTAAAAAAAAGGCCAGAAACAATATTTGTTTTAAGTACAGATCATTTGCTTTTATAAAAAAGGTCCATACTCTAGTAAGACCTGTATCAAACTGCTGCTGTGTGGGGTACAGTGTCACAAAGGTGCAAAACAGGTGCTGGAGTGATTACATGAGCCACAGGTAAAGAACACACATAGCTAAACCCGTGGAAGCTGTGTGGGAACAGCTGAACAGGCTTCCTGAAAGCATAGGAAGAAAGGTGTGATGCCAGGAGAAGTCAGATAACTTTTCATCTGGTCATCAAGGCCATTCAGAGCTAGGACCTTGTTTATTATTTTATATAGAAGGAAATGCCTTTTATCTAATTTTTAAAGTCTGCATATATATATATATGTATAAATATATATATATAT